>LS990923.1:22198877-22356377 GCA_900464855.2 Musa schizocarpa | reverse complement strand
TTAACTTAATCTGGGAGTAATTGGGCCCTTGATAGACTTTGTAATTCATATAAATGCTATTAAAATGATACAAGTCATCACTTTTCTCCCCCTTTGTCATCAACAAAAAGGGAATGAGACTTGAAGCACATAGTTTGTCATACAAAGATTTTATCATTCAAAATTAAGTATGCTAAAATATTTACACAGAGTTCATCTTAAATGAAAATTCAGCATTCATCCATATTATCAAATCTTTTCGTTCTATAAGTAACAAAAGTTGTAGATGTACAAGGAAGAGATTGGGATAAGACAAAAAACATTTCAAGTAGTAACTCCAATAAGTCAAGATCATAATTCGAATACAAATTCATTCAAATTCAATTCGTCAACTTGAAACTCATAATCAAGCCATCAAAATCAATTTCGAGATTCAAAATATCATAAAATCATTAATCTTGATCAGATGGGAGCGATGTTTGACTCAAGATAGGATAAGAAAATTTAACATGTCATTAGAATCGAAAGAGAAGGATCAGTTCACCGAGGAACGGAGAGAGAATGAAAAACTTTACGGAAAATCCATTCAAACAAGTTTATTGTTTAGTGACAATTTAACATACCTAATTCCCTTCTAATGAATTCAAATTGGTCTTCATTCAAGGCTTTGGTAAATATATCTGCTAATTGATGCTTTGTGTCAATGAATTCTAGAACATCATTGTTAAGGACATGATCACGTATGAAATGATGCCTAACGTCGATGTGCTTAGTTCTAGAGTGCTGAATTGAATTTTTAGTAAGACATATGACACTAGTATTATCACATTTTATGGAAATATTTTTAAAGTGAATTCCATAGTCTTATAATATATTTTTCATCTAAACAACTTGTGCACAGCATGCACTTGCAGCAATGTATTCGGCTTCCACCGTAGATAGTGCAATTGAATTTTGTTTCTTGGAAGTCCAAGAAACAAGTGCATGTCCTAAAAATTGGCATATTCCGGATGTACTTTTTCTATCTATCCTGCATCCGCCAAAATCAACATCTGCATAAGCTATTAAATCGAATTTTTCAGATTTTGGATACCACAGTCCTAGATTTGGAGTTCCTTTAAGATACCTAAATATTCTTTTAACACTTTTAATATGAGATAATTTAGGATTTGATTGAAACCTAGCGTAAAATCCTATACTAAACATAATATCCGGTCTAGTCGCGGTAAGGTAGAGTAGACTACCTATCATTCCTCTATATGTTTTTTGATCGAAATTTTCACTATTTTCATCCATATCTAACTTAGTCGCAGTACTCATAGGGGTGTTTATTGCTTTTGAATTATCCATGTTAAATCGTTTTAACAATTCTAATGTATATTTAGATCGGTTAAGAAATATACCATCCCTAAGTTGTTTGATTTGTAATCCTAAAAAGAAGGTTAATTCACCCATTAAACTCATTTCAAATTCATGACTCATACATTTAGCAAATGATTCACATAGTGATTCATCCGAAGAGCCAAAAATAATATCGTCAACATAAATTTGCACAATAAGAAAATTATTTTCAAAATGTTTAATAAACAATGTAGTATCAACCTTGCCTTTGGTAAAATTATTTAAAATAAGAAAGGAACTAAGCCTTTTAAACCAAGCTCTAGGAGCTTGTTTCAAGCCATAGAGAGCCTTAGTCAATTTGAATACATGATTAGGAAGAAGAGAATTTTCAAATCCGGGAGGTTATTCGACATATACTTCTTCGGAAATAAAACCATTCAAGAAGTCACTTTTGACATCCATTTGAAATAGTTTAAAATTATTACTACTAGCATAGGCAAGGAGCATCCTTATGGCTTCTAATCGAGCCACGGGAGCGAAGGTTTCTTTGTAATCGATACCTTCTTCTTGGTTGAAACCTTTGGCCACTAATCTAGCCTTGTTTCTAACCACGATACCATTTTCGTCTTGCTTGTTTCTAAAGACCCATTTAGTATCAATGACTAAATGATCACTAGGTGTAGGAACAAGCTTCCATACCTTATTCCTCTCAAATTGATTTAATTCCTCTTGCATTGCGATAACCCAAAAATCATCTTTTATGGCCTCGTCAATGCATTTAGGTTCGATTTGAGAAAGGAAGGTGGCGTTGGCACAAAAATTCTTGAAAGAGGAACGAGTTTGAACCCCTTTTGATGTATCCCCTATAATTAGCTCCTTTGGATGAACATCTATATACTTCCATTCCTTAGGTAAGGAAATTTCGGAAGAAGGTGCATCCAAGTTGCTATTTTGAGGAGGAGGTTCATTTAAATTCAAATTATCAAAACCAAGATCATCATCAAAATCATTTTTCTTTAAATTTGAAACTTCATTAAAAACTATATGAATAGACTCTTATATTACTAAGGTTCTTTTGTTAAAAACCCGAAAAGCCTTAGAAACGGAAGAGTAACCAAGAAAGATGCCTTCATCGGATTTAGCATCAAATTTTCCTAAGGCATCCCTTTCATTTAAAATAAAGCATTTACAACCGAAAACTTTAAAATAAGAAATATTTGGTTTTTTGTTATTCCATAATTCATAGGGAGTTTTTGATAAGGATGGTCTTATTAGGACTCTATTCATGATGTACCAAGCAGTATTTACGGCTTCGGCCCAAAAATACTTAGGTAAACTATGTTTATTTAACATAGTTCTTGCCATTTCTTATAGGTTTCAATTTTTTCTTTCAACTACTCCATTTTGTTGGGGATTCCTTGGAGTGGAGAAGTTGTGATTGTATCCATTAACTTCATAAAAATTTTGAAAGTCACGGTTTTGAAATTCTAAACTCTAATTTTTTCGTATTTGGATACCACGATCCTAAGATTTTGGAGTTCCTTTAAGATACCCAAAATATTCTTTTAACACTTTTAAGGGGTGTTTATTGTTTTTGAATTATCCATGTTAAATCGTTTTTAACAATTCTAATGTATATTTAGATTGGTTAAGAAATATACCATCCTTAAGTTGTTTGATTTGTAATCCTAAAAAGAAAAGTTAATTCACCCATTAAACTCATTTTCAAATTCATGACTCATAGATTTGGCAAATGATTCACATAGTGATTCATCCTCAAGAGCCAAAAATAATATCGTCAACATAAATTTGTACAATAAGAAAATTATTTTCAAAATGTTTAATAAACAATGTAGTATCAACCTTTGCCTTTGGTAAAATTATTTAAAATAAGAAAGGAACTAAGCCTTTCATACCAAGCTCTAGGAGCTTGTTTCAAGCCATAGAGAGCCTTAGTCAATTTGAATACATGATTAGAAGAAGAGAATTTTCAAAATCCGGAGGTTGTTCGACATATACTTCTTCGAAATAAAACCATTCAAGAAGGCACTTTTTGACATCCATTTGAAATAGTTTAAAAATTATAACTACTAGCATAGGCAAGGAGCATCCTTATGGCTTCTAATCGAACCACCTGGAGGGAAGGTTTTTTTCATCGATACCTTCTTCTTGGTTGAAACCTTTGGCCACTAATCTAGCCTTTGTTTCTAACCACGATACCATTTTCGCCTTGCTTGTTTTAAAGACCCATTTTAGTACCAATGACTAAATGGTCACTAGGTCTAGGAACAAGCTTCCATACCTTATTCCTCTCAAATTGATTCAATTCCTCTTGCATTGCATAACCCAAAATCATCTTTTATGGCCTCATCAATGCATTTAGGTTCAATTTGAGAAAGGAAGGCGGCATTAGCACAAAAAAATTTGAAAGAGGAACGAGTTTGAACCCTTTTAGATGTATCCTATAATTAGCTCCTTTGGATGAGCATCTATATACTTCCATTCCTTAGGTAAGGAAAATTTCGGAAGAAGGTGCATCCAAGTTGCTATTTTGAGGAGGGGGTTCATTTAAAATTCAAATTATCAAAACCAAGATCATCATCAAAATCATTTTTTTTTAAATTTGAAACTTCATTAAAAAAAAACTATATGAATAGACTCTTTCTATTACTAAGGTTCTTTTGTTAAAACCGAAAAGCCTTAGAAACGGAAGAGTAACCAAGAAAGATGCCTTCATCGGTTTAGCATCAAATTTTCCTAAGGCATCCCTTTCATTTAAAATAAAAGCATTTACAACCGAAAACTTTAAAATAGGAAATATTTGGTTTTGTTATTCCATAATTCATAGGGAGTTTTTGATAAGGATGGTCTTATTAGGACTCTATTCATGATGTACCAAGCAGTATTTACCCATTTAAAAATACTTAGGTAAACCATGTTTATTTAACATAGTTCTTGCCATTTCTTATAGGTTTCAATTTTTTTCTTTCAACTACTCCATTTTGTTTGGGGATTCCTTGGAGTGGAGAAGTTGTGATTGTATCCATTAACTTCATAAAAATTTTGAAAGTCACGGTTTTGAAATTCATCACTGTGATCACTTCAATTGATGAAATCATGAAACCTTTTTTCTAGTTTTGGGTGAGTTTTACAAAATCTGAGAAACACTTGAAACAATCACTTTTGTGAGCTAAGAAATAGGTCCAAGTGTATCTAGTATAGTCATCCACAATTACAAATGCATATTTGCTTCCTCCTAGACTTGTCGTATCAATTGATCCAAAATAAGTCCAAATGAATCAATTGTAATAGTCTAGTGGTGCTAATTTGAGTTTTTTAATTTGAAACTAGTTTTTTTTGTTTACCTAGTTGACATGCATGCATACTTTGTCCTTAATAAACTTTATATTTTGGAATTCCTCATACTAATTCTCTAGATGAGATCTTAGATATTAGTTTCATGCTTGCATGGCCTAGTCTCCCTATGCCAAAGACAAGCATCATCATTTAAAGCAGAGAAGCACATTTCATTACTTAGTTCATCAAGGTTGATGGTATAGATATTATTTTGTTTTAATGCAATCATAGTCATGTTATGGTTTGGTTTTTCAATAATACATACATTTGATTCAAATCTAACGATATAACCTTTATCGCATAATTGACTAACACTCAAGAGATTATGTTTCAATCCATCAACTAGTAAAGACATCATCAATAGAAAATTTTAATTTGTTACCTATGGTTCCCTTGTCAATGATTTTCCCTTGGTTGTTGTCTCCGAAGGTGACGTACCCTTCTTCTTTGCTAGTGAGCATAGAGAAATGAGATGGATCTCCAGTCATATGTCTTGAGCATCCACTATCTAGATACCATCTCTTGCTCCTAGCTTGTGATGGTGTATGTTTTCTACAAGAAGGGATTATTTTTAGGTATCCATTTTTCTTTTGGGTGCCTTAAAAACTTCGTTCATCATATTGCATAGAATTGATCATGGTTCCTTTAGGAACCCAAATTAGTTTGTTCTTACTAATTTTCTTGAATGGACATTTATAAGTTTTATGTCCATATTTGCAACAAAGGTTACAATGGCTTTTGTGTGCCGAACATATAAGATTCGGCCTTTAATGAAGGTGGTTGGATTTTGGTGAGGACTTCTCACAAATCGATTCCACTTCTTTTAGGAACGTGACCCTTATTTGTAAGGATCATGTTCAAAGATTTACTACCAACCTCGAATTTCTTCAAAGGTGTCCTTAAGTAGCAAGTTCTCCTTTTGGAGAGATTCTAGATCATGGCATTTTATACATGGAGCTAAACTATCATGATATTCAGTTTTTAATTTATCGATATCACAAGTGAGACTATCATGCTCCTTTCTTAGCAATTTATATTTTCTACTAATTGTCTTACATTCATCAAATAACTCATGGAAAGCATTTAATAATTCATGATAAAATTAAATCTGCATCAATTAAATTAGTTACCTCTTCTTTGATGGCCATTAGGGCTTAATGAGCAACTTGCTCGTTGTTGGACTCCCTCTTCTTTGGGCGGCTTGAATCATCCCACGTTGCTTTGGCATTTCTTCTTCGATGTTCTCTTTTTTTGGCTTGAGGACACCGTTCTTGTAGTGTCGATTTTTTGCATAGCAAATCACTTGAGTCCTTCTTTTGTTCAAATTTATTTTTGTATTATTTTTAAATTTGTTCATCCTTAATTATTTTTAAATTTTTGAGTCAAAAGTGCAATGTCATTGTCCACCGTCCTCATCCTTGATGTTCCTTTCAAGTGGTCTTCTTGTGATTTGAAAAAGCCATATCCTTCTGTTAACGGAAGGGGGGGTCTCGAGCTTCGTCATGAGCTTGACATGTCATTTAAGTGGGTCATTAGAGACCCAATGAGTTCTTCAAGAGGGAATGTTTTAAGGTCTTTGGCCCTCTTGAATGGTCATAACTTTTGGATCCCAACTTTTAGGGAGGATCTTAAGATTTTAGTTACTAGTTCAAAGTTAGTAAAATCTTTACTAAGAACTTTGAGTCCATTGATGACATCCAGAAACAGTGTACATGTCTCAGTGGACTCACTTGGTTTTAATTCAAAAAGTTCTGTAAGAGTGCACAAGGATGTTGATTTTGGACTCTTTCACTTTCGACTAGTGCCTTCATGGGTGACCTCAAGAGTTCTCCAAATATCAAAAGTCGAATCACAAATTGAAACATGATTAAATTCATTTTTGTCCATCAGACAAAACAAGGCATTCATAGCCTTTTCATTTAAAGCAAAAACCTTCTTCTCCAATTCATTCCATTAGCTCATCGAAGAGAAGATTTTTGAAATCCGTTTTCAACAATTGTCCAAAGCTCGAAATCCATAAAATTGAGGAAGATCCTCATCCGAGTCTTCCATACGTGTAATCCCACCCATTAAACATAGGTGGGCGTGTGATAATAGAGTGTCCCCGTCATGCATGCCCAAAAGCCATCTCTCTTGGGTATTGCAAACCAAATATGAGAGGAGCCTTGCTCGATACCAATTGTTAGGATCTGCGGCACCAAGAGGGGGGAATTAGTGCAAAGCCAGGATAAAACGTTGGTTTCAACAAATCTTTAGATTTATAAAATCGAAATCGAGGCTTTTAACTTGAAAGCGATTCTAAAAGTTGTGCAGCAAAGGTAATGATGAAATAAAGCAAATATAAGAAGGTTCGCAGTAATGTAAAATAGCAAGAATGAAATGCAAATGGGAGATTACACCTGCTTTTGAAGTGGTCTGGTCAAGTGACCTACATCCACTTTACAGGTCCCTCTTCGATGAGGCTCCCCACCTTCCACTATGAAATCTTTTGAAAGGGAAGGGTGAATACCCTCTTATAACTCTTTTTACCAAGCGGTTCATTCTCTTACAGATTTTCAGCAAGAAAGTAGGAGGTGAACACTAGAAAATTGAAAACAAGACTAGCTAAGACTTTTCTAAGGCCGTTCTCTCTTAAACAATTGCTGCTCAAAGTTGTAATCTCAACTGAGATTTGAGGGATATTTATAAGCCTCAAGAGGATTCAAATTTGAACCAAATTTGAATTGTCGTTAAGGTTCCCTTGCGGCGGTGCCACTTGCCTATCGTCGACGGACCGAGTCTTTGAAGGAGTGCCACCACCCAACTCTGGCACCTGGGAAAGTGCTTCCCATGATCGAAGGTGACACCCCGGACCCTTTAGTTCACTTGTTGAAAACTTCAAATTTTGCCCAAACCAAGTCTAATTTTGGGCCCAATTGGCCCCTTAACCAGGATATAGGATTATCTCTAATCCTAATCCTAAATACAAGTGAACTACATAACAAAACACATCTTAAGCAATTTTTTCAAATGCGAATGTCGAGTCTTGTTCCCACCAGCTTTCCGAGCCGAACTTCTTTCCGGACGGTTCCCGGTGAGCTCCCGAACTTGTGGATGACTTTAATGAGTAGCCGAAGGCCTTCTTGGTGATCTCCGAACCCCTCGGCGATGTTAGGATCGAGAGCACTAAGAGGGGGTGAACGGTGCGTGCGGAAAACTTTTGCGATTTAAAACAAAAGCCCGCGTTAGTCCGATAAAAAACGATTTGATGTAAATGCCGATTCACGGTTTGTAGTTTCGCAGTTTCGTCTAAATGCAGATTGCGTCTAAACACAGTTTCGCGTCTAAACACAGTTTGCCTGTCGCAGTTTTCGCGCCTAAACACAGTTTGCGTTTTGGCGCCGGTTCGCGTCTAAGCGCGGTTGCGTTTGGCGCGGTTTGCCTAAACGGTTTTCGCCTAAGTGCAGTTTTACGTCTAAGTGCAGTTTTTACGCCTAAACGCCAGTTTTTCGCCTAAACGAAGTTTTACGCCTAAACGCAGTTTTACGTCTAAACGCAGTTTTGCGTCTAAACGCCGAGTTTTTTGCCTAAACGCCAGTTTTTACGCCTAAACGTAATTTTATGTCTAAACGTAGTTTTGAACTTTGAAAAGCCGTTTTATGAATACGCAGAAAGCAATTTGCAGTTATAAATGGAATCAAAACGTAAGCGTGAAACCGCAATGTAAAGATCGTGCGAAAAAAACACTTAGATTCACGTCAATGCCACGATTCTGGAAGATTAGAACTTAGAGACTGCTCATAAACGCGCGAGGGCAGTAGCACTGTAGGAGGTTTGCAGTAATGATAAAGTGCTCAAAGTAAAAGCAAACCCGGAGATTTAGAGTGGTTGGAATTAGGTCTTGACCCTCCACTTTTGGCTTCCTCCTCAGCGAGGTCACCGACGTCAACTAGCTGCCTTCCTTCAATGGGCTAAGGCTAACTGCCCTTTTTTCTCTCCTTTTGACGGGCTCGAGAGAGACAACCCTTACAGATCCTTTCTCTCTCTCTTTACAACTCAAGACTTGAAGAACAGAAAGAGGAGAACTTTGGACTTTACACAAATTTGAGCTCTTAGAATCACTGAAAAGATCAAGAATTCGGTGTGAATACGTATCTTTTCGATGCTGAATGGTGGGGTATTTATAGGCCCCAACCCAGTTCAAATTTGAGCTCAAACGATCAAATCCCGAATTCCGGGATCGGTGTTACCTTTCTTGATGGAGGTTGCACGCCTCTTCGCAGAGGCGAGATCGCGGTTGCACCTCTACAGCCGGCGGTTACACCGCCGAGTCGGCTCGGGCACAGGCCCCGGTAGCGGTACCACCTCCCCGATTGAGGCGGTTGCACCTCTCTACCGGAGCTCGAAGACCGAATTTCGAGGCGTGCTACCTCTCCTCGGGGAGGTTGCACCGCCTAGCTTCTTCGACTGAGCTGCAGGCAGTTACACCTCCCGGTTTGGGCGGTTGCACCTCGGCTTTAAGGGCGGTTGCACCGCCCGGTGCAATCGAGTCCAGATGGTTAGCTCCATTCTACCAATTTCAATTTTTTTCAGGGGCCCAATTGCCCCAAGATTAAACTAATGGGATCACCTCCCATTTTCAAGCAATCAACGTGCTAACTCACGATTAAATCTAAGACAACTTCTGCGACTTTGCTCGATCGTCAATGAATCTTCCGTGAAGTTTTCGGCGAACTTCCGTCGATCATCCCATGAACCCTGGGTGATTCTTCTACGGACATCCGGCAAACTCCTGGACTTTCGCGACGATCCACTTGGCGAAGTTCACGAAGCCGCATGACTTCTTGACTTCCGATCTGTTCTCGCCAGAACCTCCGGCGACCGTCCCGGTTCCGCGAACTCTCAACTCCCAACGTGATCATGATCTTGACTCGGCGCCTCCCTGCTGCTTGTCTAACTTTCATCGTGAAGTTAATCCTGCACAACAAAACTTGATCGAGACAATTAATCCTAAGCAATTTAACCAAGTTGTCCGGTCATGTCATTGGTCCCTTGATGCCCGTCCGATTCTTGGCGCGTCGTCCTCTCCTGCAGCCTATTGCCCAATCGGCCGATTGACTCTGCAACTCCGATATCCTATTCAATACCGCTTTTCTTGGCCCAAGGTGCGTCTTCCCGCGGCCCGAAGCCTTCGTCGATCGTCGGCCGATCCAATCGTCGGACATCCAATCTTTCCACATGTTCGCCCGGCACAACATGATTTTCCTGCTTTAATTGTCTCATCCTCGATCCGGAAGCATCCTGCGCACTAAAAAACTAGATTAAATCATAAACATATATCAAATAGTTTCATCATCAAAATCGAGATTCAACAATCTCCCCTTTTTTTGATGATGACAACCACTTGATGACGGAGTTAAACTTAACCCCCGGAGTTTAAACAAACTCCCCATCAATATGCCATATTGATAGAACCTTGAATTCAAACTGAATTCAAGACATTGCAATATTCTTCATGAATACTTGCAACATAAACATGAACATATGCATAAACTTATGCATCACATGTCATGTCATCAACATACTTTCATCAATATACTTCTCCCCTTTGTCATCAACAAAAGGAGAAGTATCACAATCAATCGTTTGTGATATTGATTCAACTCATTGCATGAAAAACATAGTATCAAGTTTTATCATCATGCAATCTTGGAGCTAGAAGATTTAGCAAGTGTTACATCATGCTTAGAACATTCATGCTATCAAGTTTTAGATATGCAAGTTTTATAGCATATAAGATAGCACTTTGGTAATGTTCAAGATAGCAAGTTCTACATCATGCAAGCTAGCAAATTAGAGATGTTCAAGAAGGCAACTCTTGCTTCTTGAAAATTTTGTTCACTTTGCTTAGATCATAGTTAGCATTTCTTGCCTCTTGAGATAAGGCAAGATAGCACATTTGCTTCTTTTGAGATAGCAACTTTTGCTTCTCTTTAGACCAACAAGCTAGCAATTTTTATGATATACAAGTTTCACAATATATAAGCTAGCAAAAATTTAAAGTTAAATGCAAGATAGCTTTCTTGTGTAAGCTCATGATTCTTGCTTCCCTATTGCAATGTGCAAATTGCAAGTTTTGCTTTTGAGATATTCAAGATAGTGATGTTCAAGAAGACAATTTTTCTTCTTGAAATAAGCAAGTTAGCAATCTTTGCTACTTAAGATAGGCAAGCTAGCAATCAAGTTTTTGCATCTTCTTGACTTGTACAAGCTAGCTATCTCCCCCTTTGTCATTGTAAAAAAGAAAGGAAGAATACAGTTTTGTAGTTCTTTTTCCTTTTACAATGATTTCAAAATCATAACAAAGGATGAATAATCAAGTCATGAATGTCAAGATAATTTTTCATCATGAATATCATTGCATGCATCTTTATCATAGGTTGAAGTATTACATGCATAATTTCATATCACCATTCATAATTACATTAATGTTTCAATATAGCAATTTTTTTTCAAAGTGTGTACTCATAGCATTTTAAATCATGATTTAGCAATACATCACATCATAATTAGAAAGCACAAGTATTGCATGCATAATTGCACATTATAAATGTTTCATATCATGATGGTATCAATTTTGTCAAATTATATCCTACCATGCATGATCAAAACTTCTCCCCATTTTATCATTGAAAATAAGAAGAAAGTAGGGGGAAGAGCATAAAAGTTAAATATTTCAATCATTTCAAGGCATTTATATCATAGATCAAGTTATGATTCGTGATTCTTTTCATCTAAAAAATGCCTTAGTCTTTATATGCCAAATTAAGATAAGCATGAAGGTTCAAGACATAAGGCAAAAGAAATCTTGTTATTTCTATATTATGAAATATATGATATCAAGGCTTATGATTCATTTAAAAAGATACAGTACAAAGAGCAACTTGTAACATTCTTATCAAGATCACATTTTAAAATATTCCAAGTTTCAAGATATCAATATGACACTTCATTGAATTCCTAAGAAATCGAAGACAAGTTGCATTTCATTTGAAGAACTCCTTTTTTGATAGATGTAGGGAGCATAATGAACGATCTTGATTTATAAAGAGCTTCATGTTATAATTATCAAGATCATGATTTTAATAATTATTCTCTTTAGCAAAAAACACTATCATTCATATTTCAAGATGGAATTTATAAGCAGAATCATTTCATCAAATCCATTTTAGAAAAATATTTTTCATAAGTGTATGAGAAAATCCGATTGTTAGGATACCAATTGTTAAGTGAATCAAAAATGAAATTAACACTTTCATATATTCAGACATGATTTTTTATATAGATCTTGAAATTAAATCATGAAGATCAAACAAGCTCATGATCATGGATAACTTAAAATCCCATGCATAAAATTGTTAATCATTGTATCATAACCATTTAATATTACATCTTTATGCATTACTTTAAATCAAACGTGATTTCATTCAATAATGTTAATCAAACATGATACACATTATTATTTCTTAACCATGATTTCTCAATCAAAAATCATTTTGTTTGTTTATCATAAAATATGCAATATTATCATTTTCGAAATTACCAACATGATCATAATTTTTGTATTTTTATTTTTAAACATGTAATTTTCAAGAAAATTAATTCTAAACTAAAAAAAAAAAATACATCATGAAAGCATCAAGTAATTTCAAAAATAAACCAAAGGCATTTTAATTACCTCAACGTCGAAAGGCGAAGGCGTGGTTTGCCACCTTGCCTTTGTTGATTTTCTCCTCGCCTTGAAGAGCTCGATTCATCCCAATTTTTGTTCTTCTTCTTGCTCAAAAGCAAGTAGTTCCATTCATTTTGTTTTTTAATTTTCGTTTTCATTTGTAGTTTTAGTTCACCATCACTTGAGCTTATATGCCGAGTGGTCTTCAAATATTCTATGTCCCAAATCCTTCCCCTTCTTTTTGAAGGTTGTTTTGTTCATCATTGTCCTCATCACTTGAGTCATCGCTCAAGTGGCATTCATTTGTCCAGAGTTCCAAATCCTTCCTGTTCTTTGGAAGGTGATTGTGTTCAACATGTTCATCATGTGCATTGTGCACCATTTCATATGTCATCAATGAACCAATTAGTTCTTCAAGTGGAAATTGGTTCAAGTTTTTCATTCTTGAATAGCAGTTACTTTTGAATCCCAAGTTTTAGAAAGTGAGCGAAAACTTTGTTAACGAAGTTCAAAATCTGAAAAGCTTTTACCAAGCGATTTTAAACCATTGACGACATCCGTAAAAGCGGGTGTACATGTCAACAACGGTTTAAACGGTTTCATATGAAAAAGCTTCGAAATCATGCAGTAAAATATTAACTTTCGAGTCTTTGACTCTACTAGTTCCCTCGTCGCGTGATTTCAAGAGTGCCCGGATATCGAAAGCCGTTTTTTGCACAAAGAAACCCGATTGAACTCATTTTTTTGTCCAAAGCGCAAAATAAGGCATTCATAGCCTTTGCGTTTAAAGAAAAATACTTCTTCTCTAAATCCGACCATACGTTCATCGGTTTAGAGGGAAGTTGAAAACCGTTTTTCAACGATATTCCATAAATCCAGATTTAGAAAATCAAGAAAACTCTCATTCGAGTTTTCCAATAAGTGTAGTCCAATCCGTTAAAGAACGGTGGACGAAAGACCTAAAAAAGCCCTCTTGAAGAGCCATTTCTCTAGGGTGTAGATCCGAAATGAGAAATACCCGCCCGATACCAATTGTTAGGATCGAGGAGCACTAAGAGGGGTGGTGAATTAGTGCAGCGGAAAACTTTCAGCGATTTAAAAAACAAAAGCCGCCGTCAGTCCGATAAAAACGATTTCGTTGTAAATGCCGATTCACAATTTGTAGTTTACGCGGTTTGCGTCTAAATGCAGATTGGCGTCTAAACACAGTTTGCGTCTAAACACAGTTTCGCGTCTAAACACAGTTTCGTCTAAAAGCGCGGTTTATGCCTCTAACACAGTGTGCGTTTAAAGCGCGGTTTATGTCTAAAAGCGCGGTTTGCGTTTGGCGCAGTTTCGCGTTAGCGCGGTTTGCGTTGGCGCGGTTTGCGCTAAACGCGTTTTTTTACGTCTAAGTGCAGTTTTTCGTCTAAGTGCAGTTTTCGCCTAAACGCGGTTTTATGTCTAAACTAAGTTTTACGCCTAAACGCCAGTTTTACGTCTAAAACGCAGTTTTACGCCTAAATGCAATTTTACGCCTAAACGTAATTTTTACGCCTAAACATAGTTTTGAACATTGAAAAGCGTTTTATGAATACGCAGAAAGCAATTTGCAGTTATAAATGGAATCAAAACGTGGCGTAAACTGCAATGTAAAGATCGTATTAAACACCGATTTACGTCTCGAATGCAGATTCGAAAGATCAGAACTTAGAGACTTCGTTAAAAAAACGCCAGAGAGGGCAGTAGCAATGTAGGAGGTTTGCAGTAATGATAAAGTGCTCAAAGTAAAAAGCAAACCAGAGATTTAGAGTGGTTCGGTCCAGTCTTGACCTACTCCACTTTTGGCTTCCTCCTCCGACGAGGTCACCGGCGTCAACTAGCTGCCTTCCTTCAATGGGCGAAGGCTAACTGCCCTTTACAGTTTCTCTCCTTTTGACGGGCTCGGAGACAACCCTTACAGATCCTTTCTCTCCTCTCTTTACAACTCAAGACTTGAAGAACGTAAAGAGGAGAACTTTTGGACTTTACACAAATTTGAGCTCTTAGAATCACCAAAAGATCAAGAATTCGGTGTGGATCTGTATCTTTTCGTGCTGAATGGGTGGGGTATTTATAGGCCCCAACCCAGTTCAAATTTGGAGCTCAAAACGATTAAATCCCGAATTCCGGGATCGGTGCGTTGCACCTCTTGATCGGAGAGGTTGCACCGCCTCGCGAGCTTCGAGATCGAGCCCAGGCGGTTGCACCTCTCTATCGTAAGCGCTTGCACACCTCGAGTCTAACTTCGAGATGAGCCCCAAAGCGGTGCCACCTCGATTGAGGCGGTTTGCACCTCTGCCGCCTGAGCTTCGAAGACCGAGCTCGGCGGTGCTACCTTCTGTCAGGAGGTTGCACCGCCTGATCTAGCTCGAAGACTGAGCTCACAGGCGGTTGCACCTCCCCGGGTTGGGTTACCACCTTGCCTCGGCTTGGAGACACAATGGCCGGCGGTTGCACCTCCTGGTGCAATCGTGGTCCGAATGGTTAGCTCCATTCGCCCAATTTCAATCTTTTCGGGGCCCAATTGCCCCAAGATTAAGCTAATGGGATCACCTCCCATTTTCAAGCTTAATCAACATGCTATCTACGATTAAATCTAAGACAACTTCTGCAGCTTTGTTCCGTCGTCAATCGCTTCTTCCGCGAAGTTTCCGGCGAACTTCCGTCGATCATCCGATGAACCCTCGGTGATTCTTCGGGACATCCGCAAGCTCTGGACTTTGCGACGATCCACTTGGCGAAGTTCGGCGAGCTTCTTGGCAAGCTTCTTGACTTCTCGGATCTGTTCTCGCGAGAACCTCCGACGATCGTCGAACTTCCCGTCGAACTCTCGAACTCCCAACGTGATCATGATCTTGACTCGGCGCAACTCTTGCTGCTTGTCTAACTTTCATCGTGGTTAATCCTGAACAACAAAACTTCGATCGAGACAATTAATCCTAAGCAATTTAACCAAGTTGTCCGGTCATGTCATTTGTCCCTTGACGCCGTCCGATTCTTGGCGCGTCCTCCTCTCTCTCGCAGCTTATTGCCCAATCGGCCCGTTGACTCCGCCAACTCCGATATCCTTGGCACAATACCCGCTCTTCTTGGCCCGATGCCCGAGTCCATGGCCCGAAGCCTTCTGTCGATCGTCGACCGATCCACCGCCCGACGCGTCAATCTTCCACATGTTCCTTTCTTGCACAACATGATTTTCCTGCTTTAATTGTCTCATCCTGATCGAAGCATCCTGCGCACTCAAAACGCAGATTAAATCATAAATATATATCAAGTAGTTTCATCATCAAAATACGAGATTCAACATGACGATCTCTTCGGTGAACTTCCGAAAATTCTGACAGGTTCCCGATTTCTTCTCGGTTGGTTCCGGTAGCATCTCCGACGATTCTTCGGACTCTTAAACGTCCATCAAACTTGACTCCGGTATCCTTGCTTTGTGTTTTCTGGTTATCATATTTAATCCTGCACACTTAACTCAATAATATGGATTAAATCAATTAACCCATCAATTGATTTTATTATCAAAATCCGAGATTCAACAAAGTTTGTATGGGTTGTCTCCTAAGCCCGTCAAAAGGTGTGAAACTGTAAAAGGGTGGTTGGCCTTCGCCTATTGAAGGAAGGCCTCTAGTGGACGTCAGTGACCTTATCGGAGGAGGAAGCCAAAAGTGGATGTAGGTCAAGATTGACCAAACCACTCTAAAATCTCGGTTTACATTTACTCTCTGTTCTCTATCTTAACTGCAAATTGCCTCCATAGCTTTATTTTAACTACACTTCGCCTAATCTAAGTTAAAAAAACTTCTGAATCGGCTTTCATACCGAAATCGCTTTTATCGTACGAACGTCGTGTTTCAGTTTGTAATTACATTTTATTCTCTATCTTAACTACAAACTACCTCTATATCTTTACTTTAACTGCATCTCACTTGATCACAAGTTATAGTGATTTCCGAATCAGTTTTCTTACCGAAATCATTTTTATCGTACGAACATCATTTTAAATCGTCGAAAGTTTTCCGCTTCACTAATTCACCCCCCCTCTTAGTGCTCTTAATCCTAACAATTGGTATCAGAGCGGGGTTAACTCTCAAATGGATTAAAACCCAAGAGAGACGGCATACGCCAGAATCCAAGAGGGCCACTCTATTACACGTCCACCCATGTTCAATGGGACAAACTACACCTATTGGAAGATCAGAATGAGGATCTTCCTTATTTCAATGGATTTTGAACTTTGGAATCTTGTCGAAAATGGATTTTCGAAGTCTTCTCTTCCAATGATCGATTGGAATGAATTGGAGAAGACTTTCACTCTTAATGCAAAGGCTATGAATGCCTTATTTTGTGCGCTTGATAAAAATGAGTTCAATCGTGTTTCGGTTTGTGAAACCATTTTGATATTTGGCATACACTCAAAGTGACTCACGAAGGCACAAGTAGAGTGAAAGAGTAAAAAATTAATCTTTTGATACATTCTTTTGAACTTTTCCGAATAAAACCGAGCGAGACTATTGGCGACATGCACACTCGTTTCACGGATGTCGTCAATGGTCTAAAAGAACTCGGCAAAAGTTTTTTGGATTTTGAGCTCGTAAATAAGATTCTAAGATCCCTTCCTAAGAGTTGGGACCCTAAAGTCACTGCTATTCAAGAGGCTAAAGATTTAAACAACTTCCCTCTTAAAGAACTAATCGGGTCATTAATGACCTATGAAATGACTTGCAAGGCTCATGAAGAGTAAGAAGATATCCTTCTAAAGAACAGGAAGGATATGACACTTAGAATTTTAGATGACCACTTGAGAGAAAACTCAAGTGATGAGGACTGTGACGATGACTTGACACTTCTAACAAGGAAATTCAAAAAATTCATTAAGAAAAATAAGTTTAAAATTGACACAAAAAATAAATTTGAACTAAAAAAGGACCAAGTAATTTGCTACTAGTGCAAAAAGCCGAAAAACTACAAAAGTGATTGTCCCAAAGCCAAGAAGAGAACATCAAAGAAGAAGGTGCTCAAAGCAACATAGGATGACTCGAGCGCGTCCGAAGAAGAGGAGTCCAACACGAGCATGTTGCTCATTATGCCCTAATGGCCATCGGTGAGGAGGTAACAAATTTAATTGATGCAGATTTATCATTTGATGAATTATTAAATGCCTTCCATGACTTATTTGATGAATATAAAATAATTAGTAGAAAATATAAAATTGTTGAAAAATAAGCATGATAGTCTTGTTAGTGATTTTGATAAATTAAAAACTAAATATCATGATAGTTTAGCTCAATGTGAAAAATGTCATGATCTAGAAACTCTCCAAAAGGAGAACTTGCTACTTAAGGACGCCTTGAAGAAGTTCGAGGTTAGTAGCAAGTCTTTGAACATGATCCTTACAAATAAGGGTCATGTTCCCAAAAGAAGTGAAATCAGATTTGTGAGAAGTCCTCACCAAAATCCAACAATCTTCATAAAAGGCCCTTTCTTACATGTTCAGCACCAAAGCAAATGCAACTTTTGTTGCAAACATGGACATAAAACGTATCATTGTCCATTCAAGAAAATTAGTCTGAACAAACTGATTTGAGTTCTTAAAGGAACCATGATAAACTCTATGCAACATAATAAACAATATAAATCAATTTTTGAGGCACCCAAAAGTAAATGGGTACCTAAAAATTATCCTTTCTTGTAGAGACATTCACCATCACAAGCTAGGAGCAAGAGATGGTACCTTGATAGTGAATGCTTAAGGTATATGACCGGAGATCCATCTCAATTCTCTAAGCTCACTAGCATAGACGAAGGCTATCACCTTCGGAGACAACAACAAGGGTAAAATAATTAGCAAAGGAACTATAGGTAATAAATCCAACTTCTTTATTGAAGATGTTTTGTTAGTTAATAGTTTAAAACATAACCTCTTAAGCATTAGTCAATTATGTGATAAAGGATATATCATCAAATTCGAATCTAATGCTTGCATCATTGAAAAACCATACAAAAACACATCTATGATTGCATTAAAATATAATAACGTATACACCATTGACATAAATGATCTTTGCAATGAAATGTGTTTCTCGATTTTGAATGAGAATGCTTAGCTTTGGCATAGGAGATTAGGTCATGCTAGCATGAAATTAATCACTCAAATATTATCCAAAGAACTTGTACGAGGAATTCCTTATATCAAGTTCATCAAAGATAATGTGTGTGTTGCTTGTCAATTAGGAAAATAAATTAATGGTAGTTTGTTAGAACCCTTGCAGATTCTAAACTTGGGGTTGATCTCTTTAGGGGATCGGCCTCCTTGGAACTCTATAGGGGTTCCTCCCTCCAAGTTGCTGCTCAAAGGCAGGTGTTAGAACCCTTGCAGATTCTAACTTGGGGTTGATCTCTTTAGGGGATCGGCCTCCTTGGAACTCTATAGGGGTTCCTCCCTCCAAGTTGCTGCTCAAAGGCTGCAGAAAAGATTTATCAATTGCTTGTGAAAAGAGGAGGAATACATGACTATTTATAGGGTTTCTAAACCCTAACTCCTAATAGGACTCCTACTCAAGACTCATTCTTCTAACCAACTCCTAATAGACTTCTAATCGAGACTCCTATTTCTTTACAAGTCCTAATTTATCTCTAAGAAATAATCTCCTAACCCTAGCCGGCCTCTTCACCTCTTCAATAGGGGTCGGATTAGGTAGGTTTTACATGAATGTCCCTCTCAATTAGGACTCTCCTAGCTAGAGTCCTAACAAACTCGCCCTCTTCAAATCAGCCATGTCCTCGAGGTTGACGATTCATTAATTTTGGGAATTTGATCTTCAAGTCGTCATACTTCTCCCAAGTGGCATCTTCTGTTGGTAGGTTCACCCACTGTATTAGCACTATAGTAGTGGGTCGTCGTCGTCGAGTCACGATCCGTCGATCAATAATGACACTTGGCTGGGTTTGGAGTTCTCCTTGGATAGTCATATTTGGTGGGTAGCTTTGGGCTGTCTCCAAGCACCTATTTACAAATTTTGTCTACCCATTGATTTGCGGGTGATATGCCATACTCCTTTTCAATTTAGTACCCTATATATAGAATAACTTTGTCCAAAATCTGCTCGTGAAGATGCAAGTAGAATTTATCATAAGCACAATGCGTCCCTTATAGTGTAATTCTTTTGAGTCCCAATTGTAATGAGCCACGGAGCTTGGTGCTTCCTGCAATTTTTTTATAATCTTACTTGTCTCTGAATCTTCCTACCATTCCATCTTAATATCCTCAAGGAAGTCATTGGTCGGAAATGAAAACGACCAAACTTCAAATTTTTCGTAGTGCTACTTGAAAGGCATATGCAAGAATATTCTCTTTCCCCTTTTTGTAAGTTATTTCATAATCAAATCCAAGAAGTTTTGTTACCCATTTTTGTTGCTCAGGGGATGATATCTTTTGCTCCAAAAAGTACTTGACGCTTTTATGGTCGATTTTAATTTGAAATCGTCGACCATTCAAGTAGGGTCTCCATCTCGTTGCTGCGTGCACAATGACAAGCATCTCCTTATCATATATTAACTTATTTTGATGGGAGGGAGATAGTGTCTTGCTAGTGTATGTGAGTGGTCGACCATCTTGCATGAGAACGACTCCAATTCTGACTCCAAATCGCGGCCTCCTCAATGATGAAGGGTCTATTGAAATCACAGTAAGCACAAACACGGCCGTTGTCATGGTCGCCTTAAGTTTGTCGAAGGCAGCGGAGGCTTTGTCCGACCATTCGAAGCATCTTTTTCAGTAAAGAAGTGAGTGGTACACTGATCTTCCCATAGTCCTTAACAAATTTTTGGTAGTAGCCCATTAGTCCAAGGAACCCTCGCAGTAATTTCACATTTGTAGGTTTAAACCGCCTTGCATTGCCTCAATTTTGCTGGGTCTCACGCCACTCCTTTTTCTGATATTATATGCCCAAGGTACTCTACTTTTTTGCTGGAAAAGCTGCACTTTGTTTGCTTTACAAAAAGAGTATTCTCTGAAGGATCGTCGGAACAATCCGTAAATCTTTGAAAGTGAGTCTCAAGAGAAGGGTCAGAAATGAGAATATCATCGAAAAATACCAGCACAAATTTGCGTAGATAGGTCCGAAAAATATCGTTCATGAGACTTTGAAAGGTTGAAGGAGCATTAGTGAGTCCAAAAGGCATTACTAAGAATTCATAATGGCCATTATGTGTGCGAAATGTAGTTTTTGGAATATCATCGTCACATACCCGAATTTGGTGGTAACCGGATCGAAGGTCCAACTTCGTGAAGACTCGAGCTCCTTTTAATTCATCAAGAAGTTCATCCACCACTGGTATTGGGTACTTGTCCTTGACGGTGATGCCATTTAAAGCTCGGTAATCAATTCATATTCACCATGTTCCATCCTTCTTGCATACAAGTAGCACCGGTGAAGAGTAGAGGTTGCAACTTGGCCGAATAACTCCTGTTTTGAGCATCTCTTTTACAATCCTTTCTATTTCATCCTTCTGGAGATGTAGATATTGATATGGCCGAGTATTTGCTGGAGGTTTGTCTAAAAGAATCATTATATACTGATCATGCCGACGAGTAAGAGGTAGGTTGTAAGGTTCGTCAAATATATCTGAAAATTCAGCAAGTAAAGGAAGTAGGTTTGGATCTTCAAATTCTATTGGCTCTCCCTTAGTTTGTTGCTCAAGTTGTACCAAAAATCGGCGGCATGCTTTATGCAAAATCTTCTCCATTTGTTGTGTGCAAATCATTGTTATGTCGCCCCCATGTTTCTCGTTCAGTATCACCTGTTTCTCCTTACTGTAAAATTTCATAATTAGTTGGATAAAATTCCAAGAAATATCACCTAATGTTGTCAACCATTTATTATGAGCATGGCCTCATGATCATCAAGCGGGAGAAGGAAGAAATATGCAATTATCTCTTGGTTCTGCAGCAATAGTTTCTCTTTCGGGCGCCTACGATCATACTTCAAAATCCATCCATCGGCGATCTTAACGTCAAACCTGCTGCAATTCTCAATAGGTAAAGCTATCTGGACAGCAACCTTACTGTTTAGAAAGTTATTAGTACTGCCCGTGTCGATGAGAACAGTGATCGGTTGTTGTTTGAGAAGGCCTCCAACTTTCATCGTTTGCGGGTTTGAGTAGTCGGCTAGTGCATGTACCATAACTTCGATCGATTATGGCTCTTCTTTTGTATCTTCTTCTTCATGTTCCAGGCTCTCTTCTGAATGTTCAATAACCTCTTCTTCTATTGGTTCAATCATAATAAGTCTCCCTTTACTACAGCGATGCTCACGGCTCCACGGCTCGTCACAATGCCAACATAACCCCTTCGCATATCGCTCCCGAAGCTCTTCTCCTGTTAACCTCTTTGGTTTAGGGACTTGGTCGACAGTAGGGGTGGCTAAGGGCTTCAATATTACTGGTTGAGGAGTGACCCTAGTCCTCCTAGCTTCATGGTTCAATTGCTCCTCTTAATGTCGTGCGAAAGAGATGGCTGCCATAAGCGTATACGGTTGTCGCGCTTTAACTTCTCCTCGGATCTCCGGCTTCAAGCCCTCAAAGAAGGTCCTCAATAGTTGTTTTTGAGACTAATCATGAGTTTGATTAGATAACCTTTCAAACATGGTGGAGGTTTGTCGGATCTTTGCTAGTTGTCCATCAATATTCTCGTAATCGGTTGGTTTGAAGTGTATCAGCAGTCCTTCTTTGAATTGTTGCCATGAAAAGACTCCATAAGTATGTTCAAACCAGTCAAACCACTGTATAGCATCCCCTTCAAGATGTATAGCTGCAATTTTCACCATAGATGCATCTGCGATTTTGTGGTACCGAAAATATCGCTCCGCCCGCGAGATCCAACCAATCGGGTCTCCTTCTTCCCATCTAGGGAAGTCCACTCTCATGCATGGATAGTTGAGGTTGGTTATAGAGCTTCTCCTCTCTTGGAAGTCATATCTTTGGGCTTGGTGCGATTGGGCAAAGCTCTCTCCTTGATGTGATTTCTTCGGGCTTAGTGGTCGGCCCAATCTGAGTTCGGTAAAGAGCATCCCAATCTTATCTTCCATTCGCGCCTCAAAGGCTTCGAATTTAGTATGGAATACCTCCTCAGATATCATAGTATATGCAGTCTAATCTGTGATATCAAGATCTCTCTATTGTTGTCGGGTTAAAGGTATGTATTGGTTGAGAGAGGTGATGGTCGAAAGGGTTGGTAGATTGGTGGATGTAGGCTACGGTTTAGGCTTGTTTTGTGGCTATTTTGGGTGCAGGTTGAGGGTGTGGTTTGGTAGAGTTTTAGGTCTGTAGATAAAAGTTTTGGATCTATGGTAGATGATAGCAAAGGTTTGGTAGAAATCAATGGAAGTTACAGCAAGTATGTGCTATCTTGTAAGAGTAGAATTGTCGTCGAAGAAACAACGGTTTCTCGATGTAATTCCCACAAAAAACGTGAGAGAATTAAAGAGGGAATTGATAGCAAAATCACAATTTATATGACAGCAAGGATATCTAATTTAATCAAGAAAATTTTGGCAGTATAACAGCAAGGAAATTGGTGCAAGTTGCGATAGCAGAATTCTCGTCGAGAAATTCCAGCAGGTTACGACGAAAATTTGCAGCAATACAAAATCGTTTTTAGAGATGAATTTCTTTATAGATCAATCTTAGATGAAAACCAGAACTTGTTGCAATTCACGGGGAGATCAAAGGATGATCCGTGGTGGTGGAGATGACGGTGGAATTTGACAACGATCTCTTAAGCAATTGTGGGAATTGCTTTGGGCGGTTGTGGAGGGTTAATGGATGGCTATGGAAGGGCAGCGAGACGCCAAGAACGCTGCTCTGATACCAGGTGTTAGAACCCTTACAGATTCTAAACTTGGGGTTGATCTCTTTAGGGGATCGGCCTCCTTGGAACTCTATAGGGGTTCCTCCCTCCAAGTTGCTGCTCAAAGGCTGCAGAAAAGATTCATCTATTGCTTGTGAAAAGAGGAGGAATACATGGCTATTTATAGGGTTTCTAAACCATAACTCCTAATAGGACTCCTACTCAAGACTCCTACTCAAGACTCCTTCTAACCAACTCCTAATAGACTTCTAATCAAGACTCCTATTTTTTTTACAACTCCTAATTTATCTCTAAGAAACAATCTCTTAACCCTAGCCGGCCTCTTCACCTTCTTAATAGGGGTCAGCTTAGGTAGGTTTTACATGAATGTCCCTCTCAATTAGGACTCTCCTAGCTAGAGTCCTAATGTAGTTTCAAATCTAAAAATCCAATAAGCACCTCTAGGCCCTTACAATTGATCCATATAGACTTATTCGGACCAATCTCTACATCATGCCTAGGAGGTAGCAAATACGCCTTCATCATTGTAGATGACTATAGTCGATACACATGGACTTATTTCTTGAAACATAAAAATGAATGCTTTAGATATTTCACCAAGTTTTGTAAACTTGTTCAAAATGAAAAGGGTTTTATGATTTCATCAATTCAAAGTGATTATAGTGTTGAATTTCAAAACTGTGATTTCCAAGAATTTTGTGAATCTAATGGATATAACCATAACTTCTCTACTCCAAGAAATCCTCAACAAAATGGAGTTGTAGAAAGAAAGAATATAAATTTACAAGAAATGGCAAGAACCATGTTGAATGAACATAGCCTACCCAAATACTTTTGGGCTGAAGTTGTAAACACTGCATGCTATATTTTGAATAGAGTTCTAGTAAGACCCTTACTCACCAAAACTCCCTATGAGTCGTGGAATAATAAAAAACCCAATGTTTCATATTTTAAAGTTTTTGGGTGTAAGTGTTTTATCTTGAATGAAAAAGATGCTTTAGGAAAATTTGATGCTAAATCCAATGAAGGAATTTTTCTTGGTTATTCTTCGATTTCTAAAGCTTTTCGTATCTTTAATAAAAGAACTTTAATTATAAAAGAATCCATTCATGTTGTTTTCAATGAGATTTTCAAAATCAAGAAAAATGATTTTGATGATGATGTTAATTTTGATTATTTAAATTTAAATGAAACCCCTTCTCTAACTAGCAACTTGGAGGCATCCACTTCCGAAACATCCTTACCCAAGGATTGAAAGTATGTAGATACTCATCCTAAGGAGCTAATCCTAGGAGACACATCTAAGGGGGTTCAAACACGTTCTTCTCTTAAAAATTATTGTTACAACGCCGCTTTTCTCTCCCAAATTGAACCTAAATATATTGACGAAGCAATGAAAGATAATTCATGGATTATCACAATGCAAGATGGGTTAAATCAATTTGAGAGAAATGAGGTGTGGAAGCTTGTTCCTAGGCCAAATGACCATTTAGTTATTGGTACTAAATGGGTCTTTAGAAATAAGCAAGATGAATATGGTATCATGGTTAGAAACAAGGTTAGATTAGTGACCAAAGGTTTCAATCAAGAAGAAGGTATTGATTACGAAGAAACTTTCGCTCCCGTGGCTATATTAGAAGCCATAAGGATGCTCCTTGCCTATACTAGTAATAATAATTTTAAGTTGTTTCAAATGGATGTTAAAAGCACTTTTCTTAATAGCTTTATTTTTGAAGAAGTTTATGTTGAACAACCTCCCGGATTTGAAAATAATGGCCTCCCTAATCATGTATTTAAATTAATTAAAGTTCTCTATGGTTTAAAACAAGCCCCAAAGGCTTGGTATGATAGACTAAGTACTTTTCTTATTGAAAATAATTTCACAAAAGGTAAGGTCGATATTATATTGTTTATCAAGAATTTTGAAAATAATTTTCTCATTATTCAGATTTATGTTGATGATATTATCTTCGGTTCTACGAATGAATCCCTTTGTGAATTTTTTGCTAAAATCATGAGTCTCGAATTTGAAATGAGTTTAATGGGAGAATTAACCTTTTTCTTAGACTTGCAAATTAAGCAACTAAGTAATATTATCTTTATTAATCAAACTAAAAATGCTTTAGATCTGCTAAAAAGATTTAACATGGATGGCTCAAAAGCTATTAACACTCCTATAAGCACCTCTACTAAGTTAGAAGTTGATGAAAGTAGAGAAAGTTTCGATCAAAAAACATATAGGGGTATGATAGGAAGTTTACTTTACCTCACTATAACTAAACCATACATCATATTCAGTGTAGTACTTTGTGCTAGGTTTTAATCGAACCCTAAGATATCTCATTTCAAAGCGGTTAAAAGAATATTTAGATATCTTAAAAGTACAATAAATCTAGGATTATAGTATCAAAAATCCAAGAATTTTGAGTTAATTGCTTATGCTGATACGGATTTTGCTGGATGTAGACTAGATAGAAAAAGCACATCAGGAATATGTTAATTTTTTTGACATTTCCTTGTTTCCTGGTCATCTAAGAAACAAAACTCGGTTGCACTATCAACAACTGAAGCTGAGTATATTACAGTTAGTGCATGCTGTGCACAAGTTGTGTGGATGAAAAACACTTTAGAAGATTATAAAATCCATCTTAAAAAGATTCCCATTAAATGTGATAACACAAGTGCAATATGTTTAACAAAGAATTTCATTCAACACTCAAGAACAAAACATATTGATATTAGACATCACTTTATATGAGATCATGTCACTAATCATGATGTAATCATAGAGTTCATAGATACTAAGCATCAACTAGCTGATATTTTTACAAAACCACTAAGTGAAGAACAATTTGATTTCATTAGAAGAGAATTAGGAATGTTAATATGTCCGAATGCATGAACTTATTAAGATTATTTTTTGAATTTTTTTTAATGATCAAATCACTTAATTACCATGATGATTTTACACAATTACATGCCTTAATTACATATTGGAAATTATGTGTTTTGGATACAAAAATTTCCATGATAATAATCATGTTTTATCTTCATGATTGAATTTGAAAATCTATAGCAAAACTTCGTATGAATGCATGAAAGTGTTAAATTTCATTTTCGGATCTTCTTGATCCTAACAATTGGATTTTCTCGATACATTATTCTCTTTCGGACTTAATATGTCATATCGAGTTTTGGATTCACATCATTGATTTTTGACATATAGAATCAACTAGCAAATGCATCTCTCATAGACTTTTCATGTAAAAAATATATTTCGAGAAATAGATTTGACGATTCCTTCTTATATCTTTTGAGATATAGTTTTACATATAAGGATTTGATTCACCTACATATCTTAATCCTTGCAAGAATGAAGCGTGCTTTAATATCTTATCAATTTTAACTTTATTCGAGTAAGCTCACAAATGGTTTCCTCCTTCATGCAAAAAGATAATAACAAATAAAAAGGAAAAAGTAATGAAAGCTATCTCCATGTCATGTTTTCCTTGAGATGTTTGTATAATTGGTATCCTATCACTCATTATTGAAAAATGACATAAACCTAGTTAAAATTTGCTAATATCGTTCTCCTTTTTGTTGATGACAAAGGGGGAGAAATATATGAATTGATACTATAAGTGCCATATTTGAATGAGAAATATATGAATTGATGCTATGAGTGCCATATTTGAATTTAATGCTATATAAATTGATGCTATGAGAGCCATATTTGAATTTGAATTATGTTAAGGTATCAAAAGCTTGCATCGAAATATATGATAAATTGGTGATAGAATTGCTATGATTGCCATATTTGCACTATGTTATTGCTATATTTGCACTATGTTATTGCCATATCATGATAAGATATCAAGAACTTGCATAGCAACTTTACTTGTTGATATCTTGCCATGCTACGATTGCTAAACACTTGAAATGTTCGCTTTACGTTAAGATATCAAAAGCTTAAATTGTAAATTTACATGTTGATATCTTATGTTGAACTGCTACCATCATTCATATTTAAAATGTAAAACTTGAGAATGGATGTCAAGTCTTGACATCATTTTCAGTAAGATACATCGTGACAGGAATTATGATGGGAGTAATTGATAAGGTTAAGAGTTCTTAACTTATCAATAAGTCTATTGAATTCAAAGGCCTTAAATTCAAGAATGACATATCTCAAGTATGATATATAGATAGGGGGAGTTAATGTTAACTCCGTTATCAATTGATTGTCATCATAAAAAAGGGGGAGATTGTTGAATCTCGAATTTTGATGATTAAGTCAATTGTCATTTGTTATTTAATCCATATATTGAGATAAGTGTGCAGGATTAACTACGATGAAAGAAAGACATGCAGCAAGAGTTACGCCGAAGTCAAGACTATAATCACGTTGCGAGTTTGAGAGTTCAACGGAAGTCCAGATGGTCGTCGGAGGTTCTACGGAAACAAATCCGAGAAGTCCAAGAGCTTGCCAAAGAAGCTCGTCGGAACTCGCCAAGTGGATCGTCGCAAGTCCAGGAGTTTGCCGGAAGTCCACCGGAGTATCGCCGAAGGTTCATCGGATGTTCGCCGAAAGCTCGCCGGAAGAAGCGATTAATGAACCAGAGCAAGTTGTAGTAAATTTCTTAAGAAATATCATAGTTAGCATGTAGATTAAGTTAGGAATGAAAGATGATCCCATTAACTTAATCTGGGGGCAATTGGGCCCATGATAGACCCAAATTGGGCCAAATGGATCAACTCATTCGGACCAGAATTCCAGTTAGGCGGTAGCATCGCCCTGGAGATGGTCTCCCAGGAAAGCTGGGCGGTGCAACTGCCCAGGTTAGGTGGTGGCATCGCTTGGGCTTAGTCTCCGAGTGAGACTGGGCAATGCAACCGCCCCAGTCAGGCGGTGGCACCACCTAGGCTCAATCTCCAAGCGAGATTGGGTGGTGTAACTGCCCCTGTCAGGCGGTGGCACCGCCCAAAGGCTTAGTCTTCGAGCTGCCAGGCGGTTGTACCACCCCAATCAGGAGGTAGTACTGCCAGGACCCCAGAAATCCAGGAAAAGATATTTTTGAGCTCCAAATTCAAACTAGTTTAGGGCCTATATATACCCCACCCTTTCCTGCATGAAAGGGCACCAAAAATCCAATCTTACTATATGATTTTTAGAGCTCAAAAGTGTTGTAAAGGATAGAAGTTCTCCTCCCTCTTTTCTTCCAAGTTTTGATCTTTCAAAAGAGGAGAGAAAAGTTTATAAGGATTGTCTCCTAAGCCCGTCAAAAGAAGTGAAACTGTAAAAGGGTGGTTGGCCTTCACTTATTGAAGGAAGGCCTCTAGTGGATGTCGGTGACCTCATCAAAGGAGGAAGCCAAAAGTGGATGTAGGTCAAGATTGACTGAACCACTCTAAAATCTCGGTTTGCATTTACTTTATGTTCTCTATCTTAACTGCAAACTGCCTCCATAGCTTT
Organism: Musa schizocarpa; assembly: GCA_900464855.2. Classification (NCBI taxonomy): domain Eukaryota; kingdom Viridiplantae; phylum Streptophyta; class Magnoliopsida; order Zingiberales; family Musaceae; genus Musa; species Musa schizocarpa. The sequence goes on along the minus strand of LS990923.1, from coordinate 22,327,622 downwards.
ACTTTAACTGCACTTCACCTAATCTAAGTTAAAGCAACTTCTGAATCGGCTTTCATACCGAAATTGCTTTTGTCATACGAACGTCGTATTTCAGTTTGTAATTACATTCTGTTCTCTATCTTAACTGCAAACTGCCTCTATATCTTTACTTTAACTACATCTCACTTGATCACAAGTTAAAGTGATTTCCGAATCAGTTTTCTTATCAAAATCGTTTTTATCGTATGAACGTCATTTTAAATCGTCGAAAGTTTTTCGCTACACTAATTAACCCCCCCCCCCTCTTAGTACTCCAGCATGTCATTGGTCCCTCGATGCTTCATCTGATTCTTCGGCGCATCGTCCTCTCTTGCGGCCTATTGCCCAATCGGTCAGTTGACTCCGCAACTCTGATATCCTTGGCGCAATACCCACTTTTCTTGGCCCGATGCCCGAATCCATGGCCTGAAGCTTTCTGTCAATACATCGACCGATCCACCAGGCTGATGTCCAATCTTCTGACATGTTCCTCCGGTACAGCATTATTTTCTTGCTTTAATTGTCTCATCCTGATCGAAGCATCCTGCGTCACTCAAAATGCAGATTGAATCATAAACACATATCAAGTAGTTTCATCATCAAAATACAAGATTCAACAGCATAATCTCTGAGATTATGTTAGGCGGTGGTACCACCCAGTGGTAGTGTCAGGCTGTGGTATCGCCCAAACACCATCTCTTAGGTGATGGTACCGCCAGATTGGGCGGTGGTCTACCTAGTGTCAGTGCTGCAAGTGATGGTACTGCCCAGCATAGGCGGTGGTTCTGCTAGGACCCGGGAAACTAGAGATGATATCTTTATAGGTTCCAAGTTTGAATCCACTTGAGACCTATAAATACCCCTCTCATCCCTGGTTAACACACACACAACTGAGAGCAAAAAAGAAAAGAAAACACTGTTATAATTTTGTGTGAACTCTTCTCAATGCTAAGTGTTAGTCTTGTTTAAGAGAGGAGTAAAGGGGGTTGTAAAGGTTCTCTCCTAAACCTGTTAAAAGGAGAATCAAGTTGTAAGGGTAGTTGATCTTCTCCCATTGAAGGAAGATCGTCAGTGGATGCTAGTGGCCTTGACGGAAGAGGAATCAGTGGAGTGGATGTAGGTCACAACGACCGAACTATTATAACTCAGTTTGCATTTCATTCTTGCAATTTATCTTTATTACAAACTGCCTTACCTATTTACTGCTTTCACTACACTTACGAACAAGATTTTAAGTTAATATATTTATGAAATGATTTTCATCGGAATCAGGTTTAATCAAAATGAAGATTTTTGAAATCGATGTTTTTATCCACTACACTAATTCACCCCCCCTCTTACTGCTTTCTCTTTGAATGCTAAATATCGTATGCAGTTTTGCAAATAGAAACATGATTAAATTCATTTTTATCTAAGGGGCAAAATAAAGCATTCATAGCTTTGGCATTCAAAGAGAAAGCCTTCTTCTCCAAATCATTCCAATTATTCATTGGAAGAGAAGACTATTGAAATTCGTTTTCGATAATATTCCATAAATCGAGATTCAACGAAACCAAGAAAACTCTCATCTAAGTTTTTCAATAAGTGTAGTCCGTCCCATTGAACATTGGAAGACAAATGATAGAGTGACCCTCTTGAAATCTGAAAAGAGTCATTTATCTTGAGTGTTAAACTAAATGAGAAACGTGGCTCTGATACCAATTGTTAGAATCGAGTCGCCACTAAGAGGGGTGAATTAGTGCAGTGGATAAAAATGACATTAGTTCTAAAAATCTTCATTTTGATAAAACTAATATCGAAAATGTATTTAACTTGAAAGCATTCGTAAGAGTGTAATAAGAAAGTAAAGCAAGTAAGGTAGTTAGCACTAAAGGTAAATTGCATAAATAGAAATGCATATCAAGTATTATAGTGGTTTAATCGTCGTGACCTACATCCACTCCCGATTCCTCTTCCATTAAGGTCACCGGCATCCACTAACTATCTTCTTTCAACAGGCAAAGATCAACCACCCTTTTACACCCCTCTTCTCCTTTTTGTAAATTTAGGAGATAACCTTTTAGAAGCACTCACTCCTCCCTAAACAGAATTCTAAACTTTAGAACTAGAGGAGGGGATCTCACAAGTGATTGTTGCAACGTTTTCCCACTTTTAAGTTCTCTGTGCTTATGTGTGTTAACCAGAGATAAGAGGGGTATTTATAGGCTCTAAATGTATTCAAACTTGGAGCCAAAACTAGTCTCATCTTGGGTCTTCTGAGTACTGGCGATACAACCGCTAGTGTTGGGTGGTACCACCGCTAGTGCTAGGCTGTACCACTGCTTGCAGCGCTGACACTAGGTGGTACCATCACCCAGTCTGGTGGTATCACCACCTAACACACTATCCCTAGGCGGTACCATCGCCTGACAGCCTCAGAGATCGAGTTTTTCGAGTTTTCCAACTCATAGGCAATTCCACCGCCTGTTCTAGTGGTGCCACCACTTGACCCAACTTTTGGGTTACTAAATGGGCCTTCTAATGAGCCTAAATCAGTCCCAACTAAGGCCAAATTGGCCCCTAATTGAGTTAACATGATTACACCAAAAGCTAACTCAATTAGCCCCCTAAACTACTTCAATCTTAGACAAATAATTACAAAGCATGAATCGTTTGTCCAACATGTCATTGGTTCATTCGATGCCCATCCGATCCTTCCACGCATCGTCCTCTCCTTCGGCGCATTACCCAATCAACATGTTGACTCTCACAACTTCCGATCTCCTTGGCGCAATGTCCGATACTTCGGCCCGATGCTTGAATTCACGGCACAAAGCCTTCTTCCGACACATCGACCAATCCTCCGGTCTGACATCCAATCTTCTAACATGTTTACTCTAGCCCAATGTCTAATTCTTTATGCTTTAATCAATTTGCCTCTCCTTGATTAAAACTAGTCCTGCGTTACTCAAAACGCAGCTCAGATCATAAACACTATCAATTGGTTTCATAATCAAAATCCGAGATTCAACACTAATAAGAGATTATTGGGTCGAGACCCACTAATCTAAGAGGCTTGGGTAGTTGGATGGAGATCCAGTACCCAATATGGTAGGATCCATTAGGGTTAAGTTGATAGGGGGGTCTCTATAAAAAGAAGAGAACCAAAGACCCATAGGCTAGAGGTTCTTTTTGGTTACCTCCTCCTATTCTCCTCTCTCCCTCTTCTCCTAATACTGTAGCCCCTATTCGGGGCATGTGTATAGCAAGAAGGGGTAGCCCCTTCTTGATTGCGTGGTGCGCGCGAGTAAGTTTTCGATAGCGATTTAAGGAGCATCTTCGCAGCCCCTATCGTGTGGATTACCACTAGAGAGGAGGACAGTTGACCTTCTTCATCCTCTCCCATAGATCTATAGGTTTTCAGGGATATATGATCTCCCTAGGTAATTCTCTTACGTGTAGTTTTTTAGTTTCATGAGTTTTTATGCACAAACTTTTGTACAATGACGAAATCTTCTTTTATATGAGAATTCTGGGATTTTTTTTTTCTGTTCTTCTATTGTGCATGTGTTGTCACCCTAGATTTCCCAATAGCCTGCCTACAACATGTTAAATCTCAAATTTTAATGATGAAATCAATTGATAAATTATTGATCTAATCCATATATTGAGAAGATTGTTACAAGATTAACTATGATAATGAATAAGGTATAAAGTAGATGTTGGGCTAGAGTAAAAGATCAGACGATACGTCGAAGATTCGGACGATATGTCGGAAGCTTGTCGAGAGTTCATTGGGAGCACATCGAGAGTTCGTCGGGAGTTTTCTGAGGGTTCATTGGGAGTTCGATAAGAATTCATTGAGAGTCTATCAAAAGCTTGTCGAGTGTTCACCAAAAGATCGTCGAGACTTCGCTGAAGAACAATTGATATGTCAGACAAAGATTGCTTAGTTAATGCCTTAATTATCGTAGTTAGAACTTAGATTGAGTTAGGATTGAGAGGTTATCCCTGTTAGGATCAAAAGCACTAAGAGAGGGGGGGGGGGGGGGGAATTAGTGCAGCGAAAATCTTACAGCGATTAAAACCGAAAGGTGCATTCGTTCGATAAAATCTATTATGATGCAAAAGCCGATTCACAGTTTGTATCTAAGTGCAGTTTACGTAGTTTTTGCGTCTAAATGCAGTTTTGTGTCTAAATGCAGTTTATGCCTAAAAATGCAGATTGCGTCTAAGCGCGGTTTGCATCTAAGCGCGGTTTCGTTTAAGCGCGAGATTAGCCTAAAGCCGCAGTTTGCGTCTAAACACAGTTTGCATCTAAGCGCAGTTTGCGTCTAAACATAGTTTGCGTCTAAACACAGTTTGCGTGTGAGCGCAGTTTGCGTCTAAACACAGTTTGCGTCTAAGCACAGTTTACGTCTAAAAGTAGTTTGCGTCCAAACACAGTTTACGTCTAAGCACAGTGTACGTCTAAACACAGTTTGTGTCTAAGCACGGTTTACGTCTAAACGCAGTTTACATCTAAGCTCAGATGACAGTTCGCAGTTATGAATGGAATCAAAACGTAAACGTAAACTGCAAAGAAAATCGTTCGTAAAAGCGCAGAAGACAGTTTGTAGTTATAAATGGAATCAAGACGTAAATGTAAACTGCACAGAAACTCGTTCGTAAAAGTGCAAAAGACAGTTTGCAGTTATAAACAGACTCAAGACGTAAATGTAAGCTGCGATGTAAAGATCGTACGAAAACACCGTTTTACGTCTGAATGCAGATTCGGAAAGATTAGAACTTAGAAACTTGTTAAATAAAAAAGCGCAGAGAGCAGTAGCTATGTAGGAGGTTTGCAGTAATGATAAAATGCTCAAAATAAAAGCAAACCAGAGATTTAGAGTGGTTCGGTCAGTCTTGACCTACTCCACTTTTTGGCTTCCTCCACCGATGAGGTCACCGACGTCAACTAGAGGCCTTCCTTCAATAGGCGAAGGCCAACTGCCCTTTACAGTTTCTCTCCTTTTGACGGGGCTCAGAGACAACCCTTACATGAGTTTTCTCTCCTCTCTTCACAATTCAAACTTGAAGAATAGAAGGAGGAGAACTAGCAGTTTTGAGTTCTAAGAAACACAGAAAGACAGCAAGATTTCAGTGTATATATGCTATATCTTTCAGTGCTGAATGAGTGGGGTATTTATAGGCCCCAACCCAGTTCAAATTTGGAGCTCAAAACGATCAAATCCCGAATTCGGGATCAGGGCGGTTGCACCTCCCGACCGAGAGGGTTGCACCGCTTGGTAGAGCTCAAAGATCGAGCCTCAGGCGGTGCCACCTTCTGTCGGGGCAGTTGCACCTCTCTGCCCGAGCTCGAAGTCGAGCTCAAAGTTGCACCGCCGACCGAGAGGTTGCATCACCGGCGAGCTCAAAACTTGAGCTCCGGCGGTGCTACCTCTGACAGAGGAGGTTGCACCGCCTCCTCTTCGGAGATCGAGCCCCGGGCGGTTGCACCTCTTGGTCGGGGCGGTTGCACCGCCCGGTCTCGCTGGGAGACATAGCCTGGGCGGTGCTACCTCCTGCACGGGCGGTTGCACCTCCCATTGCAACAATTGGTCCCAATGGGTTGAACCATTCGACCCAATTTGAGTTCTTCAGGGCCCAATTGCCCCAGGATTAAGCTAATGGGATCACCTCCCATTTCTAACTTAATCAAAGTGCTAACTATGATTATTTCCTAAGACATATTCTGCAGCTTGCTTCGGTGCATCACTCGCTTCTTCCGACGAGTTTCCGGCGAAATTCCGTCGATCATCCGATGAACCCTCGGTGATGCTCCGGCGGACTTCCGGCAAACTCCTGGACTGCGACGATCCACTTGGCAAGTTTCGACGAGCTCCTTTGGCAAGCTTATGGACTTCTCGGATTTGTTCCCGCAGAACCTCCGACGACTGTCCGAACTTCCGTCGAGCTCTCGAACTCCCAACGTGATCATTGTCATGACTCCGGCGCAACTCCTGCTGCATGTCTTACTTTCATCGTAGTTAATCCTACACACTCAAAACAAAAACTTCGATCGAGACAATTAATCCAAAGCAATTAACCAAGTTGTTCGGCATGTCATTGGTCCCTCAACGCTTCGTCCGATTCTTCGGCGCATCGTCCTTTCCTATAGCCTATTGCCCAATCGGCCAGTTGACTCCGCAACTCCGATATCCTTGGCACAATACCCGCTCTTCTTGGCCCGATGCCCGAGTCCACGGCCTGAAGCTTTCTGTCGATACGTCAACCGATCCACCGGCCCGACGTCCAATCTTCTGACATGTTCCTTTGGCACAACATGATGTTCCTGCTTTAATTGTCTCATCCTGATCGAAGAACCCTACGTCACTCAAAACGCAGATTAAATCATAAACGTATATCAAGTAGTTTCATCATCAAAATACGAGATTCAACAATCTCCCCCTTTTTGATGATGACAACTACTTGATGACGGAGTTAAACTTAACTCCCGGAGTTTAAACAAACTCCCCCTATCAATATGCCATATTGATAGAAACTCTTAGATTCAAAAATCTAAGCAACATGTCATCATAAACGGAGTTAACCTTAACTCCCAGAGTTTAAACAAACTCCCCCTATCAATATGCCATATTGATAGAACCTTGAATTCAAACTAAATTCAAGTCATTGCAATATTCATCATGAATACTTGCAACATGTCAACATGTACATATGCATAAACTTATGCATCACATGTCATGTCATCAACATACTTCTCCCCCTTTGTCATCAACAAAATTGAGAAGTACCACAATCAAGTGTGTGTGATATTGGTTCAACTCATTGCATGAAAATCATAATATCAAGTTTTATCATCATGCAAGTTTGCTAATATCAAATATCAACATGAAAAATTGCGATGTAAGCTTTTGATATCATAACGCAAACATTTCAAGTGTTTATCAATTGTAGCATTTCATCACATGGTAAGATATCAACGCGTAAAATTACGATACAAGTTCTTGATATCTTAACGCATGATGCAAACATGGCATAATGCAAGTTTGGCAATCATAGCATCAATTCATATATCTCTTAATGATGCAAGCATTGCAAATATGGCAATCATATCAATTCATATATCTCTTGATGATGCAAGCATAGCATCAGTGTTCATAGCATCAATTCATATATTTCTCCTCCTTTGTCATCAACAAAACGGAGAACGATATAAGCAAATTTTAAGCATAAGTGCTTGTTGTTATAAGTTGGTTCATGTCATTTTCCAACAGTGAGTGATAGGATACCAGTAATGCAAACATCTCGAGGAAAACATGACATGGAGATAGCTTTTATTGCTTCTTCCTTTTTATTTGTTATCTTTTTACATGAAGGAGGAAAGCCATATGTGAAGTTCAAATCGATAAGATATTAAAGCACACTTCATTTTTGCAAGGATTAAGATATGTAAGTGAGTCAAATCTTTGTATGTAAAAATATCTTCCTTTTATAAGTGGGAATCATCAAATATGTTTTTCGAAAAATATTTTTCACATGATAAGTGCATTTGCTAGATGATTCCATATGTCAAAAATCAATGATGTGAATTAAACTTGATATGACATATGCTTGTTAAATTCGGAAGAGGATAATGTATCAAGAAAATCCAATTATTAGGATCAAGAAAATCCGAAAATGAAATTTGACACTTTCATATATTCGGACAGGGTTTTACTAGAGATATTCAATTACAATCATGAAGGTAAAACATGCTTATTATCATGGAAATTTTTGTATTCAAGCACATAATTTCCAACATGGCAAGTAATTGTGTAATGTCATTATGGCAATCAAGTGATTTGATCATTTAATCAAAAAAGTCCTAAAAATAATTTTAACACGTTTAATCATTCGGACATATTTTTGCCATAGTTTTTCAAATATAATCATGAAGATAAGACATGCTCATCATCATGGTAGTATGATAGCAAGTTTACCATATACAAGCTAGCAAAAATTTCTAAATTTTAAGGCCCGCAAGCTAGCAATTTTGAGATGTTCAAGAAAGCAACCCTTGCTTCTTGAAATATAAGTTTTGCTAGATGTGCAAGTTAACTTTTTGCTTCTTGAGATAGGCAAGATAGCATTCCTTGGTGATGTTCAATATAGCTAAGTTCTACATCATGCAAGCTAGTGAATTTTATAACATTTTAGAACATGCATAATCACCAAAGCATCATAAATTTTAATGATGTAAAAAATTACAAATTTTGCATGATTGCATTTGTGTGTCTTGAGATCTGCAAGATAGCACTTCTTAGTGATGTTCAAGATAGCAATTTCTTCTCTTTTGAGAAGTGCAATTTTTGCTTTCTTCTTGAATTGTGCAAGCTAGCTATCTCCCCTTTTGTCATTGTCAAAAAGAAGGGAAAAACCCTTTACATCAATTTTTAAATCATGACAAAGGTTAGTATCAATCTTATTTGTGCATCATTATATTTTCAAATTAAAATATGCATATTTTTAAAACAAATAAACTCATTATTATATGCATGATTCCAAATCATCATTCATATTATTTCAATCATTGTTTCAATCAGCACTTATAGCTTATCATGCACAATATATAAAATCATCTAACATGATACAATCATTTATTTTCAAAATATTTATCACTATTTTAATGTATGATAATGAAGTATTCATGATACCGAACATTGAATCAGTATTTATCACTTCATTTTAATCATGATTCCAAACATTTATCATTTAAAGCATTCATGATACACATAAAAAAAAACATGTGCATCATTCCAAATCATAAATATTTTAAATCATCATGATATTAATTTGTCACATTGCATCCTACCATGCATGATCGAAACTTCTCATTTGCATACATCAAAATAAATTCATGAATATCTCATGCATTCATATCATCACTTGAGGAGTATTGAAAAGGAATAATTGGGTGATGAGATAAATATTTCATGAGTACAAAGAATTGCATAAAAATCATATCATGAATACAAGGAATACAAGTCACAATCATTCAAGAGAAAATTCATTCAATTTGATAAATCAAGATCATGATTTTGATAAAACTTATTTCAATTTTAAATTATCAAAATCATTTTTATGGCTCACAAAATTTATAAATAGATTCATGATTTCATCGAGAAATAACAATGGAAATTAACATGATACACATTATTACTTCTCAACCACATATAGCATGATTTCATAAGGTATTTTTAATCAAAATCATTTTGTTTATCATAAACATGCAATTTTCATGATTATTTTCAAAATTACTAGAATGATAAGCATGATTCCTAATTGTTTGTATTTTCATTATAAGATTATTAAACATGCAATTTTCAAGAAAATTAAAAAAAAATGCTTTATGAAAAGCATCATGTAATTTCAAAGTAAATTAAAGGCATTTTGATTACCTCAAATGTCGAAAAGACGTGAAGGCGTAGTTTGCCACCTCGCCTTTGTTGATTTTCTCCTCGCCTCTTGAGGAGCTCGATTCATCCCAATTTTTGTTCTTCTTCTTCTTGCGTTCAAGCAAGTAGTTCCATTCTTTTGCTTTTTAATTTTCGTTTCATTTGTAGTTTAAGTTCACCATCACTTGAGCTTATGCTCGAGTGGTCTTCAAATGTTCTATGTCCCAAAACCCTTCCTGTTCTTTGGAAGGTTGTTTTGTTCATCATTGTCCTCATCACTTGAGTCATCGCTCAAGTGACATTCATTTGTCCGTAGTTCCAAATCCTTCCTGTTCTTTGGATGGTGATTGTGTTCAACATGTTCATCATGTGCATTGTGCACCATTTCATATGTCATCAATGAACCAATTAGTTCTTCAAGTGGAAATTGGTTCAAGTTTTTCGATTCTTGAATAGCAGTTACTTTTGAATCCCAAGTTTTAGAAAGTGAGCAAAAACTTTGTTAACGAGTTCAAAATCCGAAAAGCTTTTACCAAAGCGATTTTTAAACCATTGACGACATCCGTAAAACGGGTGTACATGTCAACAACGGTTTAAGCTTGGTTTCATATGAAAAAGCTCGAAATCATGTAGTAAAATATTAACTTTTGAAGTCTTTGACTCTACTAGTTCCCTGCGATGCGTGATTTCAAGAGTGCGCCGGATATCGAAAAGCCGTTTACGCACAAAGAAACCCGATTGAACTCATTTTTTTGTCCAAAGCGCCAAAATAAGGCATTCATAGCTTTTTTTAAAGAAAAATACTTCTTCTCTAAATCCGACCATTCATTCATCGGTTTAGAGGGAAGTTGAAAACCGTGTTCAACGATATTCCATAAATCCAGATTTAGAGAAATCAAAAAAAAACTCTCATTCGAGTTTTCCAATAAGTGTAGTCCATCCGTTAAAGAATGGTGGACGAAAAGACCGAAAAAGCCCTCTTGAAGAGCCATTTCTCTCGGGTGTAAATCCAAAATGAAAAATACCCCGCTCGATACCAATTGTTAGGATCAAGAGCACTAAGAGGGGGTGAATTAGTGCAGCGGAAATCTTACAGCCGATTAAAACCAAAAAGGTGCGTTCGTTCGATAAAATCTATTATGATGCAAAAGCCGATTCACAGTTTGTATCTAAGTGCAGTTTACGCAGTTTACGTCTAAATGCAGTTTTGTGTCTAAATGCAGTTTTACGCGTCTAAATGCAGATTTATGTCTAAAAGCGCAGTTTGCATCTAAGCGCCAGTTTATGTCTGCCGCAGATTGCGTCTAAGCGCAGTTTGCGTCTAAACACAGTTTGCGTCTAAACACAGTTTGCATCTAAGCGCAGTTTGCGTCTAAACACAGTTTGCGTCTAAACACAGTTTGCGTCTGAGTGCAGTTTGCGTCTAAACACAGTTTGCGTCTAAGCACAATTTACGTCTAAATGCAGTTTGCGTCCAAACACAGTTTACATCTAAGCACAGTTTACGTCTAAACACAGTTTGTGTCTAAGCACGGTTTACGTCTAAACGTAGTTTAGGTCTAAGCGCAGATGACAGTTCGCAGTTATGAATGGAATCAAAATGTAAACGTAAACTACAAAGAAACTCGTTCGTAAAAGCGCAGAAGACAGTTTGCAGTTATAAATGGAATCAAGACGTAAACGTAAACTGCACAGAAACTCGTTCGTAAAAGCGCAAAAGATAGTTTGCAGTTATAAACAGACTCAAGACGTAAATGTAAGCTGCGATGTAAAGATCGTACGAAAACACCGTTTTACGTCTGAATGCAGATTCAGAAAGATTGGAACTTAGAAACTTGTTCATAAAAGCGCAGAGAGCAGTAGCTATGTAGGAGGTTTGCAGTAATGATAAAATGCTCAAAATAAAAGCAAACCAGAGATTTAGAGTGGTTCGGTCAGTCTTGACCTACTCCACTTTTGGCTTCCTCCACCGATGAGGTCACCGACGTCAACTAGAGGCCTTCCTTCAATAGGCGAAGGCCAACTGCCCTTTTACAGTTTCTCTCCTTTTGACGGGCTCAGGAGACAACCCTTACATGAGTTTTCTCTCCTCTCTTTACAATTCAAACTTGAAGAATAGAAGGAGGAGAACTAGCAGTTTTGAGCTCTAAGAAACATAGAAAGACAGCAAGATTTCGAGTGTATATGCTATATCTTTCAGTGCTTAATGGGTGGGGTATTTATAGGCCCCAACCCAGTTCAAATTTGGAGCTCAAAACGATCAAATCCCGGAATTCCGGGATCAGGCGGTTGCACCTCCTGACTGGAGAGGTTGCACCGCCTGGCAGAGCTCGAAGATCGAGCCTCTGGGCGGTGCCACCTTCAATCGGCGGTTGCACCTCTCTGCGAGAGCTCGAAGACCGAGCTCAGGCGATTGCACCGCTGACCGGAGAGGTTGCACCGCCCGGCAGAGCTTCGAAACTTGAGCGCTCTGGCGGTGCTACCTCCCTGACAGAGGAGGTTGCACCGCCCATCCTTCGAGATCGAGCCACAGGCGGTTGCACCTCTTAGTTGGGCGATTAAATCGCCCGATCTGGTTGGGGAGACATAGCACGGCGGTGCTACCTCCCTGCCTCAGGCGTTGCACCTCCACAAGAACACGGGTCCCAATGGGTTGAACCATTCGACCCAATTTGAGTTCTTCAGGGCCCAATTGCCCCAGGATTAAGCTAATGGGATCACCTCCCATTTCTAACTTAATCAAAGTGCTAACTATGATTATTTCCTAAGACATATTCTGCAGCTTGCTTCGGTGCATCACTCGCTTCTTCCGACGAGTTTCCGACGAACTTCCGTCGATCATCCGATGAACCCTTGGTGATGCTCCTGCGGACTTCCGGCAAACTCCTGGACTGCGACGATCCACCTGGCAAGTTCCGATGAGCTCCTTTGGCAAGGTTCTGGACTTCTCGGATTTGTTCCCGCAGAACCTCCGACGACTGTCCGAACTTCCGTCGAGTTCTCGAACTCCCAACGTGATCATTGTCATGACTCCGGCGCAACTCCTGCTACATGTCTTACTTTCATCGTAGTTAATCCTGCACACTCAAAACAAAAACTTCGATTGAGACAATTAATCCAAAGCAATTAACCAAGTTGTCTGGCATGTTATTGGTCCCTCGACGCTTCGTCCGATTCTTCGGCGCATCGTCCTTTCCTGCAGCCTATTGCCCTATCGGCCAGTTGACTCCGTTACTCCGATATCCTTGGCACAATACCCGCTCTTCTTGGCCCGATGCCCGAGTCCACGGCCCGAAGCTTTCTGTCGATACGTCGACCGATCCACCGGCCCGACGTCCAATCTTCTAACATGTTCCTCTGGCACAACATGATGTTCCTGCTTTAATTGTCTCATCCTGATCGAAGAACCCTGCGTCATTCAAAACGCAGATTAAATCATAAACATATATCAAGTAGTTTCATCATCAAAATACGAGATTCAACAATCCCACTAACTCAGTTAGGGGCCAACTAGGCCCAAAACAAGGTTGAGTTGGGCTGGATGGATAGCCCACTTGGCCACTTAGAGCCATGCCAGATGGTGGCACCGCTTGAGGCTCAACCTTCCAGGTGGTTTGGGCAGTGGTACTGATGACAATTAATGTTATCAGGTGGTGGTATCGCTAGAGCCTAGTCTCCGAGGCTCTGTCAGATAGTAGTACCGCCAAATTGCTAGTCATATGTACCATACAAGCTAATCACGTAAGTGATGACATGTGTGACTTGACACGCAATCGTTTTGCTTATTATATTTTGGCATTTATCACTTTATATTGACTATTGCATATATGCATATATATTGTGATGTCCATGGATCTATGCAATAGGAATCAGATCGTGATGAGATCATGATAATGAGACCGATTTGCCTTTAAACACAGATCTTAAATAATCCCAATCATAGATTACTCGAGAGGGACATCGAGATAACCAGACAGACTAGTGTGCTATATACCAATCCATATGATGGATGCAGCTAGTCTCATAGCTGCTTGTGTGGGGACACTAGGAATATAATACAGGTGGTTATTAGAGAATGAGTTCACTGATTGATCCGCTTACGAATGTTGGATGGTTGATGATACCTTATTATAAGACAGTGATTCCGTAGTCCGAGTGGTGTATCTAGTCCTTAGACTTGAGACACCAAGGATATCTTATATGAGTGCTCTATTCTTTGATATTGAACTTATAGGTTTGGATATCCCAAATCTTGTATAGCTAGTCATTAGGAGTGGTAGTCAACCTTACGAGGGTTGTTGAGTGTCAATAAAGGATCATCCACTCTCAGTGTCATGAGAGGAATATCCCATGTGTTCTTTCTCAGATAAATCTCTGGCTAGGGTCATTCGGATTGAGAGAGAAAGAGTTCTCCGGGAGAATATGATTAGAGCAAGACTCGAGTAGAAATCGTATGGGTCTGATAGCACCATGCTCGGCATATGATTTTTGGGATATTAGATGAATGAGGTGTTGGGAAATCCTTGGGGGCGACATCATATGCGCAGCGGAAGAACAAGAAAAACAAAATCCTCGATTCCCAAAGAGATGTTCGTCGTCGTGCGAAGATTGGTACGCAAAAATCCGCGATCGTATATCCCTGTTTCCTTAGGGAGATACTTAGGAGAGGGTGAAGGAGGTCAAGCATCCTCCTCTCTAGCGGTGATCCACACAGCAGGGTTGTGACGACGCTCCTCAAAACTCCAGACCTATTCTGAGGTGGAGATGAAGAGGAGAATAGGAAAAGGCAAACAAAAGCTCTCTAGCCCATGGGGCTCTGAATCCCTCCTATTTATAGAGGTCCCCTATCAAACCCTAATGGGTCCTCCCCTAGTGGGTATTGGATCTGCATCCGATAAGACAAGGGCTCCGTCAGATATCTCATATCCGAACCTCTATTCATCGCAATGCCTACCATATATGTGTGACCCTCTAGGCCCAATATCGAGCTGGCCGTAAGTCACACTTGTCAGAACTCCTTCTAACTCATTGAATTATTATCTCTGTAATAATTCACTCGACTCATCGACTATGGATGTACTAGGCCACTACGCCGTAGTCCCCAGACGATACAGGGGAATCCAATCCATTGGACCTGTCTGTCCTCAGTTATCGTGTACCTATAGTCCCTCATCCATCTAATATACCAGAGACTGTATATCGAGCATGGTGTTGTCAGACCCACACAGTTTTTCTCGAGTCTCACTCTAATCAGATTCTCTCGGAGAACTCTTTCTCTCTCAACTCGAATGACCCTGGCCAGGGATTTGTCTGAGCAATAACACATGGGATATTCCTCTCATGACGCCGAGAGTGGATGATCCTCTATCGACACTCAATAGCCCTCGTATGGTCGACTACCACTCCCAATGACCAGCTGTACTAGATCTGGGATAGCCAAACCTATAAGTCTGGTATCAAAGAGTGGAGCACTCATACAGGACATCCTTAGTGTCTCAAGTCTAAGGACTAGATACACCACTAGGACTACGGAATCGCTGTCTGACAATAAGGCATTATCAACCATCCAGCACTCCGTAAGCAGATTAATCAATGAACTCATTCTCCAATGAGCACCTGTACTGTATCCCTAGTGTCCCTACACAAGCAGCTATGAGACCAGCTACATCCATCATATGAACGGGTATACAGCACACCAATCTGTCCGGTTATCACGATATCCCTCTCGAGTAACCTATGACCGGGATTATTTAGGATTTGTGTTTAAAGGTGAATCGATCTCACTATCGTGATCTCATCACGATCCAATTCCCATTGCACAAATCCAAGGACATCACAATATATGTATGCATTTATGCAATAGTTATAAAGTGATATATGCCAAAATATAATATGCAAAAAGATTCTATATTAAGTCACACGTGCCATCACTCACGTGATTGGCTTGCTGGGCACCTATGACTAGCAATCTCCCACTTGACTTAAAGCCAATCACCTATGTGTCTGATCCCCATCAGACCCCCTCGGATGCTCAAAAACAAATCTGAGACAACGGCTTTGTTAGTGGATCTGCAATGTTATCTTCGGATGGAACTCTTTCCACTACTACATCTCCTCTCGGTCCACGATCTCTCTCGATAAGGTGGAACCTCCTCGAATATGCTTAGATTTCTAATGAGACCTAGGTTCCTTTGCTTGAGAGGAATTGTTGTTGTCGCAATATAGGGGAGATCGGCTCTTAAGCTACCAAACACGACTCCCAAATCTGTGATGAACTTCATCATCCAAACTCTCTCCTTTGCTACATCTGATGCAGCAATGTACTCCGCCTCTATGGTCGAGTCAGCAATGGTATCTTGCTTGGAACTCTTCCAGCCACTGCTCCTCCATTCAAGGTGTAAACATACCCTGAATTTGACTTGCTATCATCGACATCAGACTGAAAACTTGAGTCAGTGTAGCCTTCAACCTTAAGGCTATTACATCCATATACTAGTAAAAGATCCTTAGTCCTTCTCAAGTACTTAAGGATACACTTTACTGCTTTCTAGTGCTCCAAGCCTGGATCCGCTTGATACCTGCTCGTGACACTCAGAGCATGCGCTATATCAGGCCTAGTACATAGCATGGCATAAGGTATCATATCCATGTTCGCCCTTTCTTCTGGAGTCTTTGGGGACATACTCGTAGAAAGCGATAACCCATGTCTCATCGGTATGAGACCTCTCTTGGAATTTTTCATGCCAAACCTTTTGACAATGGTTACTATGTACTTGGACCGAGACAAGCCAAACATCCTCTTGGATCTATCTCTATAGATTCTAATCTCCAAAATATAGGATGCTTCCCCTAAGTCCTTCATGGAGAAGTGTCTATATAACCAAGCCTTTACTGTGGATAGCATTCCAACGTCATTCCCAATGATCAGGATGTCATCCACATACAACACCAAAAAGGTGATAGCACTCCCACTTACCTTTCTGTATACACAAGGCTCATCTTCGTTCTTAACGAAGACATAAGATCTGATTGCCTCATCAAATCTTATGTTCCAACTTCGGAAAGCTTGCTTTAATCCATAAATGGATCTAAGCAACCTACACACCTTATCTGGACAGTTCTTGGACACGTATTCCTCAGGTTGTATCATATACACCTCTTCCTCGAGGTTCTCATTGAGGAATGCGGTTTTCACATCCATCTGCCAGATCTCATAATCATGGTGTGCTGCAATAGCCAATAGAATTCTGATGGATTTTAGCATTGCTACGGGTGAGAAGATTTCGTCATAGTCAACACCTTGCCTTTGACGATACCCCTTAGCCACTAGCCTTGCTTTATAGGTATCTACCTTTCCATCTACTCTGATCTTTTTCTTAAAGATCCACTTGCAACCGATGGGTACAATATCTTCGAGCGCATCAACTAGGTTCCAAACCTTATTGGAGTACATAGAATCCATCTCAGAATTCATGGCTTCTTGCCATTTCCCAGAGTCTATACTCATAATAGCCTCCTCGTAGGTCTAAGGATCAATATCCTCTACATCCTCTCCTCTAATATCTCCCACATATCTCTCAGGAGGATGGGATACTCTATCAGATCTGCGTAAAGTTGAAACTTGTGTATTAGGTACCTGAACAAACTTGGGCTGTAGAGTGGTGCTTGAGCTTGGTTCTCCAACCTCGCTCAATTCTATCATTCTCCCACTATCTCCACCAAGAATGTGTTCCTTCTCAAGGAACACTGCTCTCTTAGCTACAATGACCTTTTGGTCCTCGAGATGATAGAAATAATACCCAAAAGTTTCCTTGGGGTATCCCACAAATTTGCATCGCTCTGTCCTTGATTCTAACTTATCGGGGTGATGTCTTTTAACATATGCAGGGTAGCCCCAAATCTTAAAAATCTTAAGATTAGGCTTCTTCCCTTTCCATATCTCATATGGTCTAGACACTACCGACTTAGTTGGAATTCTGTTTAGAAGGTAAGCTACGGTTTCTAGGGCATATCCCCAGAATGAGATGGGTAGGTCAACGAAACTCATCATGGACCGTACCATATTTAATAATATATGATTTCTCCTTTCAGAGACACCATTGAGCTGAGGTGTATAAGGAGGTGTCCATTGTGATAATATCCCATGGTCCTTGAGGAATTGAGTGAACTCTGTACTAAAGTACTCACCTCCTCGATCTGATCGAAGAGTTTTGATACTCTTTTCAGTCTGGTTCTCCACCTCATTCTTATACTCTCTGAATTTCTCAAAGGCCTCAGACTTGTACTTCATTAAGTACACATATCCATACCTTGAGAAATCATCAGTAAATGTAATGCAGTAGGAGTAACCTCCAATGGCATGAGTTGACATCGGTCCACATACATCACTATGTATGAGTTCCAACAACTCAGTGGCTCTCTCTCCAGTTCCACTAAATGGAGAGTTGGTTAGTTTTCCATGAATGCAAGGCTCACAAGTTGCATATGACACATAGTCGAATGGATCTAGATATCCATCATTTAGCAACTTTTGAATCCTTCTTTCATGGATGTGACCTAGCCTACAATGCCATAGGTATGCACTTTTCAACTCATCTCGTTTCCTTTTGGACATATTTACATTCATGATATGTGGAGTGGTGTCTAATATAAATAAACCATTATGCAATGTTCCTTTCATGATGATCTTATCATCTAATAATATCGAACAACCATTGTTCTCAAAAACAAATTTATATCCACTAACTGTTAAACATGAAATGGAGATAATGTTTTTGATAATAGAAGGAACAAAATAACATGCATCTAATGCAATAAAAGCTCCACTAGGCAGATGTAGGGCGACCTCGCCAACAGCTACTATAGCAACTTTTGCTCCATTACCCATCTTGAGGTCAATCTCGCCTCTCTCTAGTCTCCTAGGCCTTGCTAGAACCTGCAACGAATTGCATATATGATAAGCACTACCGGTATCCAATACTCATATGTTATCATAAGAGTCTGACAAATGGAGACTGATCATGAATGTACCTGAAGCTTTATGTTAGGACTCTAGCTAGGAGAGTCCTAATTGAGAGGGACATTCATGTAAAACCTACCTAAGCCGACCCCTATTAAAGAGGTGAAGAGGCCGGCTAGGGTTAGGAGATTGTTTCTTAGAGATAAATTAGGAGTTGTAAAGAAATAGGAGTCTTGATTAGAAGTCTAATAGGAGTTGGTTAGAAGAAGGAGTCTTGAGTAGGAGTCTTGAGTAGGAGTCCTATTAGGAGTTAGGGTTTAGAAACCCTATAAATAGCCATGTATTCCTCCTCTTTTCACAAGCAATAGATGAATCTTTTCTACGGCCTTTGAGCAGCAACTTGGAGGGAGGAACCCCTATAGAGTTCCAAGGAGGCCGATCCCCTAAAGAGATCAACCCCAAGTTTAGAATCTACAAGGGTTCTAACACCTGGTATCGGAGCAGAGTTCTTGGCGTCTCGCTGCCCTTCCATAGCCATCCATCAACTCTCCACAATCACCCAAAGCAATTCCCACAATTGCTTAAGAGATCGTTGTCAAATTCCACTGTCATCTCCACCACCACGGATCATCCTTTGATCACCCCGTGAATTGCAACAGGTTCTGGTTTTCTACCTTACTGCTGCTGCAATTTAGTTATCCTTATTTGAAAATCCCAAAAAAAAAAATTATTCCTATATTGCTGCATATACTTTTCGTCATAAAGCTTTCATCTCTACGACGAAAGATACATTGCAGAATTCCAACCGTATAGCACCGTCTGTTTGATCTTGCTACTGTGTTTTTTCTATCCAAATCTCTACGAAATTTTTATGACATTTTTGACATTTCCTAATAGCAGATTCTCTTTGGTTTCATAAAAAAAATTCTCAATATAAACCACTGATCTTTTACGTCTAATCTGCTATGCTTAAAAATCTGTGCAGCAGAAAATTTCAGCCGCATATTGTTGCCTTAACCCATCTATTTGTAATCTTTTTTGAATGAAATTTCTTATACACTTCATTGATCATCTTGGCTTCCATCTAAGATTGATCTATAAAGAAATTCATCTCTAAAAATGATTTTGTGTTGCTGCAAATTTTCGTCATAACCTGCTGGAATTTCTCGACGAGAATTCTGCAATCGCAACTTGCACCAATTTCCTTGCTGTTATACTGCCGAAATTTTCTTGATTAAATTAGATATTCTTGCTGTCATATAAATTGTGATTTTGCTATCAATTCCCTTCTCAATTCTCTCACGTTTTTGGTGGGAATTACGTCGAGAAACCGTTGTTTCTTCGACAACAATTCTACTCTTACAAGACAGCATATACTTGCTGCAACTTTAATTGATTTCTATCAAACCTTTGCTACCATCTACCACAGATCCAAAACTTTTATCTACAGCCCTAAAACTCTACCAAACCACACCCTCAACCTGCACCCAAAATAGCCACAAAACAAGCCTAAACCGTAGCCTACATCCACCAATCTACCAACCCTTTCGACCATCACCTCTCTCAACCAATACATGCCTTTAACCCGACAACAAAAGAGAGATCTTGATATCACATATTAGACGGCATATACTATAACATCTGAGGAGGTATTGAATGCTAAATTCGAAGCCTTCGAGGCGCGAATGGAGGATAAGATTCAGATGCTATTTACCGAACTCAGATTGGGCCGACCACTAAGCCCGAAGAAATCACATCAAGGAGAGAGCTTTGCCCAATCTCACCAAGCCCAAAGATATGACTTCCAAGAGAGGGGAAGCTCTATGATCAACCTCAACTATCCATGCATGAGAGTGGACTTCCCTATATGGGAAGAAGGAGACCCGATTGGTTGGATCTCACATGAGGCGATATTTTCGCATCACAAAATCGTAGATGCATCTATGGTGAAAATTGCAGCTATATATCTTGAAGGGGATTCTATACAGTGGTTTGATTGGTTTGAACATACTTATGGAGTCCTTTCATGGTGACAATTCAAAGAAGAACTGCTAATCCGCTTCAAACCAACCAATTACGAGAATATTGACGGACAACTAGCAAAGATCCGACAAACCTCCACCATTCAGGAGTACCAAACCAGGGTTGAAAGGTTATCTAATCAAACTCATGATTGGTCTCAAAACAGCTATTGAGGACCTTCATTGAGGGCTTGGAAGCCGGAGATCCGAGGAGAAGTTAAAAAGCACCACAACCAGTATAAACTTATGGCAGCCATCTCTTTCAAAGCACGACATCAAGAGGAGCAATTGAACCTTGAAGCTCGGAGGACTAGGGTCGCTCCTCAACCAGTAATATTGAAGCCCTCAGCCCCCCCTACTGTTGACCAAGTCCCTGCACCAAAGAGGTTAACAGGAGAAGAGCTTCGGGAGCGATATGCGAAGGGGTTATGTTGGCATTGTGACGAGCCGTGGAGCCGTGAGCATCGCTGTAGTGAAGGGAGACTTCTTATGATTGAACCAACAGAAGAAGAAGTCATTGAACATTCAGAAGAGAGCCTTGAACGTGAAGAAGAAGATGTAGAAGAAGAGCCACAATCGATCGAAGTTACGGTACATGCACTAGCCGACTACTCAAACCCGCAAACGATGAAAGTTGGAGGCCTTCTCAAACAACAACCGATCACTGTTCTCATCGACATGGGCAGCACTATTAACTTTCTAAACAGTAAGGTTGCTGTCCATATGGCTTTACCTATTGAGAATTGCAGCAGGTTTGACGTTAAGGTCACCGACGGACGGATTTTGAAGTGTGATCATAGGCGCCCGCAAGAGAAACTATTGCTGCATAACCAAGAGATAATTGCAGATTTCTTCCTTCTCCCGCTTGTTGATCATGAGGCCATGCTCATAATTAAATGGTTGACAACTTTAGGTGATATTTCTTGGAATTTTATGCAACTAATTATGAAATTTTACAGTAAGGAGAAATAGGTGATACTGAATGAGAAACATGGGGGCGACGTAACGATGATTTGCACACAACAAATGGAGAAGATTTTGCATAAAGCATGCCGCAGATTTTTGGTACAACTTGAGCAGCAAACTATGGGAGAGCCAATAGAATTTGAAGATCCAAACCTACTTCCTTTGCTTGCTGAATTTTCAGATATATTTGACGAACCTTACAACCTACCTCTTACCCGTCGGCATGATCATTATATAACGATTCTTTCAAACAAACCTCTAGCAAATACTCGGCCATATCTATATCTACATCTCCAGAAGGATGAAACAGAAAGGATTGTAAAAGAGATGCTCAAAACAGGAGTTATTCGGCCAAGTTGCAACCACTACTCTTCACCGGTGCTACTTGTACGCAAGAAGGATGGAACATGGCGAATATGCATTGATTACCGAGCTTTAAATGACATCACCATCAAGGACAAGTACCCAATACCAGTGGTGGATGAACTTCTTGATGAATTAAAAGGAGCTCAAGTCTTCACGAAGTTGGACCTCCGATCCGGTTACCACCAAATTTGGGTATGTGACGATGACATTCCAAAAACTGCATTTCACACATATAATGGTCATTATGAATTCTTAGTAATGCCTTTTGGACTCACTAATGCTCCTTCAACCTTTCAAAGTCTCATGAACGATATTTTTCGGAGCTATCTTCGTAAATTTGTGCTGGTATTTTTTGATGATATTCTCATTTACAACCCTTCTCTTGAGACTCACTTTCAGCATTTACGGATTGTTCTGACGATCCTTCGGGAGAATACTCATTTTGTAAAGCAACCAAAGTGCAGCTTTCTCTAGCAAAAAGTAGAGTACCTTGGGCATAAAATATCAAAAAAAGGAGTGGCAGTAGACCCAGCAAAAATTGAGGCAATGCAAGGTTGGCCGAAACCTACAAACGTGAAATTACTACGGGGGTTCCTTGGACTAATGGGCTACTACCAAAAATTTGTTAAGGACTATGGAAGATCAGTGCAACACTCACTTATTTACTGAAAAAAGATGCTTTCCAATGGTCGGACAAAGCCTCTGCTGCCTTCGACAAACTTAAGGCAGCCATGACAACGACGCCGGTGCTTGCGCTACCAGAATTCAATAGACCCTTCATCATTGAGGCCGACGCATCTAGAGTCAGAATTGGAGCCGTTCTCATGCAAGATGGTCGACCACTCACATACACTAGCAAGACACTATCTCCCTCCCATCAAAATAAGTCAATATATGATAAGGAGATGCTTGCCATTGTGCGCGCAACAACGAGGTGGAGACCCTACTTGAATGGTCGACAATTTCAAATTAAAATCGACCATAAAAGCCTCAAGTACTTTTTAGAGTGAAAGATATCATCCCCTGAGTAGCAAAAGTGGGTAATAAAACTTCTTGGATTTGATTATGAAATAACTTACAAAAAGGGAAAAGAAAATATTCTTGCTTGAGATCTTTGGCTTCCATACTACCCGAAAGCAAGTCAAGTTTCACCGTTTCACTTCCGACCAGTGACTTCCTTGAGAGGATATTAAGATGGAATGGCAGGAAGATTCAGAGACAAGTAAGATTATAAAAAAATTGCAGGAAGCACCAAGCTCCGTGGCTCATTACAATTGGGACTCAAAAGAATTACAATATAAGGGACGCATTGTGCTTATGATAAATTCTACTTGCATCTTCACAAGCAGATTTTGGACAAAGTTATTCTATATACAGGGTACTAAATTGAAAGGGAGTATGACATATCACCCGCAAATCAACGGCCAGACAAAATTTGTAAATAGGTGCTTGGAGACAGCCCAAAGCCACCCACCAAATATGACTCTCCAAGGAGAACTCCAGACCCATCCAAGTGTCATTATTGATCGAATCGCGGATTTCGTGACTGGCACGACGACCCACTACTACAGTGCTAATACAGTGGGTGAACCTACCAACAGAAGATGCCACTTGGGAGAACTATGACGACATGAAGATCAAATTCCCAAAATTCATGAATCGAAATCGCCCTCGAGGACAAGGCTGATTTGAAGAGGGCGGGTTTGTTAGGACTCTAGCTAGGAGAGTCCCAATTGAGAGGACATTCATGTAAAACCTACCTAAAGCCGACCCCTATTAAAGAGGTGAAGAGGCCGGCTAGGGTTAGGAGATTGTTTCTTAGAGATAAATTAGGAGTTGTAAAGAAATAGGAGTCTTGATTAGAAGTCTAATAGGAGTTGGTTAGAAGAAGGAGTCTTGAGTAGGAGTCTTGAGTAGGAGTCCTATTAGGAGTTAGGGTTTAGAAACCCTATAAATAGCCATGTATTCCTCCTCTTTTCACAAGCAATAGATGAATCTTTTCTGCAGCCTTTGAGCAGCAACTTGGAGGGAGGAACCCCTATAGAGTTCCAAGGAGGCCGATCCCCTAAAGAGATCAACCCCAAGTTTAGAATCTGCAAGGGTTCTAACACTTCATCAAGCTTTTGTTTCGCCCTTTCTGCACGGTACTCTTTGTAGTTTCTCTTCCAGTGCCCATCTTTACCATAGTGGAAGCACTGGCCTTTGTCCTTTGTTGGGTCTTTCTTAGCAACCTTTGCTTTACCTGGTTTGACCTTGCCCTTTCCCTTCTTAAGGGACCTTTCTGCTTTCCTTTTCCTTTTGGTCTCACCATTGTAGAGAACTGGCTTCTCTTTCTTGATAGTACTCTCTGCCTCCCTCAATATTTTGAGAAGCTTTGGGAGAGTCACTTTAAGCTTGTTCATATTAAAATTCATTATGAACTATGAAAAGGAATCTGGTAGGGACTGAAGCATAATGTCCACACACAAGTTATCCTCTAGGACCTTTCCTAGACTTGTGAGTTTCTCTATCCACTCAATTATCTTTAGGACATGGTTCTGAACCGATGTCCCCTCAGTCATCCTAGCGCGGAAGAGGCTCTTAGATATCTCATATCGCTTAGTCCTTCCCTGTTCCTCAAACAATTTGCGGACATGTAGGAGAATGGATCTGGCATCCATCTTTTCATGTTGTCTCTCAGTAACTTCGAGAGTCATAGAGCCCAACATATAGCACTGAGTAAGAGTGGAGTCATCAATGTACTTCACGAAGGCGGCGATCTCATCCTCGTTTGCCCCTTCTTCGCACACGAGCATCATCAGATCAAGGACGCATACGATTTTTCTCCGCTGTGAGAATAATTCTCAAGTTCTGAGCCAATCCGGTATAATTTGGACCCGTGAGGCGGTTGACATCAAGTATGCCAATGTAAGGGATTTGAAAGTGACTTTTTCTCGAAAATAAAGATGCAGCAGAAATGAATAACATGCAGATTTTGCAAGAAATAAACTATCAAGATATGGACTTCTATCTTAATATGCTCCCACTATTTTACTAACGAGTCACGCGACACCCTCAAAGACGTGAAATGGAAGTCTCCTGGAGACTTGTAGTGGGGATCGGGATCCAATCAATCTTAGTGTAACCTCGAGGGACTCGACCAATCACACTAAGCCTAAAAGGTAGGCAACTCTTGTCGATCACAACTCCTTTTGATTCCCGTCCAGTTCGGTCTCCGAATCACCATGGCCTCGAGGGACTCGACCAACCATGATGCTCGGTTAAGTCAACACCTTCGTTACAAGATGAGTCTGATTTGATGATATACCCTCGAGGGACTTGACCAAGTATACCATGCCCTCAGGTCACCGGTGACATCTCTATGTCATAAGCAAGATAGCGAATCGTGATATAGGTGAGTCTCGAGGGACTCGACCAACTCAACCTACACCGGGAATCGGTTCCTACTTATAACGATGGAAGGCTACGTGGGTCAATCTAATTGCCTCACGTTTACCGACTTAATATTATCGAGAGATGTTTCTATGATTTAGTCTCCTAATATGACATGTCACACATATACATATTTAATATATATCTACATCGCATGCAAATATATATACATATCTAGTATGTGTATAAGCAATTACACCAGATGATCATGGACCACAACCTAATATGATTAGGCCCGAGCCAGTAGGCCTAATCACTCACATCAAGATCTATGTGTGCAACGGTGCATCTCCATGCCCTGTGATCGTCCATTTCGTCCTTGTCGGTTCCGTCGACATCTTGATGCATCTTCATGCATCACGATCGTCCGTCTCGTGGGTCCCGCTATAGCATCCACGCTCCCGCTGTGCCTTCTCATGTGATTACAACTTAATCATAGGCACGTAGGCCCGACAATAAACGAGAAATATAATGGAGGTTCGTAGAACTCAATAATAATAATCACAGGTACACACATCACACGGTCCATGATCATCCGTCCACACATCATACATCACATGTATAAATAATCATCATCATGTAGGACTACTAGATAATAATAATAAAAAATAATAATCAACTAAACCTTTTAATTAATTAATATTTTCTGAAATAAGGGACATCATAGGAAATTTCTGAATTTATAGGGGTATTTTCATAATTTGGACAAAAGATAGAAATTGGAATTTCTCAAATTCCGAGGGGCAAAACTATCTTTTGCCCATAAAACCCTAATGCCCTTTCCCCTTTTCGCTGTTGTCGTCGCCGCCACCCTACCGGCGGCGGCCTGTGCGACAGGGCGAGGGCACTGCCCTCGCCTGTAGGCGGCACGCCCGCTGGCAGCACTGCCGCTGCGGGTGGGCGCCCCCTTCGGGCGCCGCCGCCTCCGCAAGCGGTGCTGTCCCGCCGGGCGACCGCCCCTTAGGGGGGGTTTCGCCCACGGGAGCAGCGGCGGCGGGCGCCGCTGCCCTACGGGGCCTCTGCCCGTGGGCTGCCAGCCCCGCCGACAGCAAGCCTGCTGCAAGCAGGCCCCCGGCCGGCTGCAGCAGACGCAGCCCCTGTGCTGCCCGCCTTCGGCTGCGCTGCACGCACGCAGATCGACGACATCAACTGTTGCTACCCTTCCTTGTTTTTGCGTCAACAATTTTGACGTCAAAATTCTTCCTAAACACAACACACGCAGTTCAAAACCAATCTTTCGTACGAATAACTTGGCTCTGATACCACTGTTGGGAAATCCTTGAGGGTGACATCATATGCGCACCGGAAGAACAAGAAAAATAAAATCTCCGATTCCCAAAGAGATGTTCGTCGTCGTACGAAGATTGGTACGCAAAAATTCGCGAAACCTGAAACTACGTATAGAGTAGATTGTGTTAGCTAGGGAGATCGTATATCCCTGTTTCCTTGCAGATCCTTAGGAGAGGGTGAAGGAGGTCAAGCGTCCTCCTCTCTAGCGGTGATCCACACAGCAGCGTTGCGACGACGCTCCTCAAAACTCCAGACCTACTCTGAGGTGGAGATGAAGAGGAGAATAGGAAAAGGCAAACAAAAGCTCTCTAGTCCATGGGGCTCTGAATCCCTCCTATTTATAGAGGTCCCCTGTCAAACCCTAATGGGTCCTCCCCTCGTGGGTATTGGATCTGCATCCAATAAGACAAGGGCTCCGTCGGATATCTCATATCCGAACCTCTATTCATCGCAATGCCTACCATATGTGTGTGACCCTCTAGGCCCAATATCGAGCTGGCCATGAGTCACACCTGTCATAACTCCTTCTAACTCAGTGAATTATTATCTCTGTAATAATTCACTCGGCTCATCGACTACGGACGTACTAGGCCACTACGCCATAGTCCCCAAACGATACAGGGGAATCCAATCCATTGGACTTGTCTGTCCTCAGTTACCGTGTACCTATAGTCCCTCATCCATCTAATATACCAAAGACCGTATATCGAGCATGGTGTTGTCAGACCCACACTGTTTCTTCTCGAGTCTCGCTCTAATCGGATTCTCCTGGAGAACTCTTTCTCTCTCAACCCGAATGACCTTGGCTAGGGATTTGTCTGAGCAAGAACACATGGGATATTCCTCTCATGATGCCGAGAGTGGATGATCCTCTATCGACACTCAATAGCCCTCGTAAGGTCGACTACCACTCCCAATGACCAATTGTACTAGATCTGGGACAGCCAAACCTATATGTCTGGTATCAAAGAATGGAGCACTCATACATGACATCCTTGGTGTCTCAAGTCGAAGGACCAGATACACCACTAGGACTACGAAATCGCTGTCTGACAATAAGGCATCATCAACCATCCAGCATTCCGTAAGCGGATCAATCAGTGAACTCATTCTCCAATGAGCACCTGTACTGTATCCCTAGTGTCCCTACACAAGCAGCTATGAGACCAGCTGCATCCATCATATGGACGGGTATACAGCACACCAGTCTGTTCGGTTATCACGATATCCCTCTCGAGTAACCTATGACCGGGATTATTTAGGATATGTGTTTAAAGGTGAATCGATCTCACTATCATGATCTCATCACGATCCGATTCCCATTGCACAAATCCAAGGACATCACAATATATGTATGCATTTATGCAATAGTTATAAAGTGATATATGCCAAAAATATAATAAGCAAAAAGATTCTATATTAAGTCACACGTGCCATCACTCACGTGATTGGCTTGCTGGGCACCTATGACTAGCATGAGGAACTATAGGTATACGGTAACTGAGGATAGAAAGGTCCAATAGATTGGATTCCCCTGTAATGTTTGGGGACTGCGGCGTAGTGGCCTAGTACATCTGCAGTCGATGAGAGAGTGAATTATTATGAAGATAATAATTCACTATGCCAGAAGGAGTTATGACAGGTATGACTCACGGCCAGCTCAATAATAATTCACACATATGGTAGGCACTACGATGAGTAGAGGTATGGATTATTGAATCTCGTATTTTGATGTTGAAACCTATGATTTAATCTGTGTTTTGAGTGACGCAGGATGCTTCGATCAGGATAAGACAATTAAAGCAGGAAGAATCATGTTGGGCCGGAGGAACATGTCAGAAAATTGGACGTTGGGTCGAAGGATCGATCGACATATTGACAGAAAGGCTTCGGGCCATGGATTTGGGCATCGGGCCAAGAAGAGCAGATATTGCACCAAGGATATTGGAGTTACGGAGTCAACTAGCCGATTGGGTAATAGGCCACAAGAGAGGACGATTCACCGAAGAATCAGATGAAGCATCGAGGGACCAATGACATGCCGGACAACATGATTAATGCATAGTATTAATTGTCTAGATCGAAGTGTGTTTTACATGTGCATGATTAATTATGATAGCAAGGCATGAAGCAAAATGAAGTCCCGGAGTTAAGGACGCAATTTCATTGGGAGTTTGAGAGTTCGTCGGAAGTCTGGACGTCCATCGGAATTTCTAGCGGAACCAGCCGAGAAGTCTCAGAGCTTGCTAGAGAAGCTTGTCGGAACTCGCCAAGAAGATCATTGTGAAGTCCAGGAGCTTGATGGAAGTCCGCTGGAATATTACCGAGAGTTCGTCGGAAGTTCACCGGAAGATCGCAGAAAGAAACCAAGACTTAGGGACTTGTTTAGCTTAGCAAATGTCTTAGGAATCATAGTTAGCACATAATTGGGTTTGGATTTGGGCCAACCCAATTAGGGGTCAGCTAGGCCCATGTAAGGACTGTGTTGGGCCCAATAAGAGGCCCAAATTGTGTCCCAAGAAGTCTCACCATCGTGGCATAGTCTTCGAGACTGTGTCAGGCGGTGGTACCGCCAGTCTGGGTGGTAGTACTACCCCTGGTATGGTGCCAGATTGTCACAGACTTAGCTGGTTTTGCCTAAGTCGTGCGGCACCCTTGCGTATCCGTCCGCAAGGGTCAGCCTCCCCGAAGCCTCCCATGGTCCCTTAGGTCCCACAAAAGAGAGAACAGGACAGAGAAAAGGCTGCACTCGGGATCCACAAGCAAAACATCTCCGAAAAACACTTTATAGACAATGCAAATTACAAATAGACTTTACAAGCTCTGAACAGTTGTACAACAAAGGGTAAAATGGTCCATTATAGACCGAAAATCTCTCACACGTGTCCACATGACACAACCTTTATTTACAAGCCTAAAGCGGCCACCGACCCAACTAAAATGGGACTATTAAGCCTTTGGTCGCCCCTCTACATGCTGTACAAGGCATGAACATGCCGAAAGACACGGACATACATAAGCATTACATCAAACATCCTGTTTCGAAGTTTGTCCGTGACATTCTCCCCCACTTATCCCTTCGACATCCTCATTGAAGCCTTTGTCGACACTGCAACTCCTCGCCTTTGTTGAGTCTTTAATCTTCTACTCCAGCTACAATGTGCCTTTTGACTCCCAGCTGCTCTCCGCTGCTGTTTTTGAGTAGTCGAATCTTTTGATCTGCCATGCTACTTCAACTCACCAATGACTCTGATTCCGGTGTGGGGTTGGCTGAGTTGTGTTGATCCTTGTTGATTCCTGTGGATCCTTCAAATGAAGGAAAAGACCATCCTTACTGCGCCAGTCTCTCAAATGTCGCATGCTGCTTGAACTGGGTGGATGCTTGTTGAAGCTTTTAACGAGCATCGTCTCGCAAACTTCTGAAGATTTGGGTCCTTCCTCCACAAAATTTGCTCATTGACTCTTCTTTCACTTAGTTGTCACATCCAAGTAGGTTCGCATCACTTCCGCTTTCGATTGACATTTAGTTTGGGAAATGAAGCGGACAATCTACTCTCGATAAACACCGATCACCATTGGTGAGGATTTGACAACTATTGTCTTCCATTATCTTGAAGGGTCTTTGAACTTTTGCAGAGCTCCTCTGCTGGATAGATAAGAGAATTGGGGTTTTCGGTTTAAGCCCATTCTCTTAAGGGTTGAAAGGCAAAGGTTACTTGACTTCGCCTCCCTCGAGGTTGCACTCCATGCATCGAAAGTGGTTCTTGGCCTTCGCTTTGCTCTTTGCTCACACTTCGAAGCACTTGAAGTGTTTGCACTCCTTATGTTGAGTTAGCTACTGTGATTCACCTTCTCAATGCTATTGAACTTCTGGAATGCGGGAAGTTTTCACCCCAACTTGGAGTAATTCTCTAATAGGTTTGGTAAGCCTCACGGGATTGTACCGTCTTCTCCATCAACTCTGCTTACTCCCTCCCCCGAGTGGCGAAGGTCCAACACCGCACATCTTGACTACTTCGTTCCTTGGTCGTGTACTCTTGCATGACCGAAGTCCTTCACTTTCGGCTATCTTGATGAAAACTCATTGACACCGTCTTCACGGGTTCCTTGGCCTCGCCCTTGACCTTGTCTCGGTATTTGAAGTTTGCCTCTGCATGCTCCACCTCCTCGGCCCCTTTCATGACCAAGCGCTCTCCCTCCATGAGAGCAAGGGATCAATGACTTTCACGGAAGTCTCGCCTCTGCTGATACCATGGCGCCATTCCCATGGCACTACTATCCGTTGACTTCGCATCGCATCCCTTTTCTTCACAATCAGTGACATGCCTCTGCAGGTACTCCTCCGAGTCCACCTCCATTCTAACCGATACATGATTTTGGGTAACTAAGTCCCTCTGGACTTGTCGTTAAACTTCCTCGCCCCTTCGACCCCTGCTTCAACACCTCTCGTGTTCTCCAAGCAGCACCCTTTGGTCGATGGAAAGACAGACTTACAACTCCCATGCATGGCCTCTGCCATCATGTTGTAGGGTTTGCACGATTACGTTCTCCTTAGCTTCCTTGGTAGCAACGTTAAACACTGGGACCTCGTCCTCGACTTGTCCGGGCTCCCTTAAGCGAATATGAGCTCTGGAGCAGTCCAACTCTCCAGCTTTGCTTCGATCATACATTGTATGATCAAGTCCCTCCCATGGGACTCACCGGTACTTGCATTCGAACTTTTCCCTCGGTGGAACACAGCCCCATATGCGATGACCAAGGCTTTCATCCGATGCAAAATTAGATGCATGCATCGGAAGACCCGCCTCTGCTGCGGTACCATGGCCTTCACTCCTTGAATCCATAGCACTTCTCGCCGTCGTGTTGTTCACGAGAAGTGGAGCTTCCGGTAGCTCCCGATCATACCTCCGTATGATCTAGTCCCTCCGGGGCTAAGTGGTGTGTATCGCATTGCCACAAACTGTTCCACCACGATCCGGCCGCACCATGTCGCCTCGATGACATCCCTATTGCATTCTGATCCTTGTGGAAAAAAACTCGAATTGTGAACCCTCCATGTGTGGCCTCTGCCAATACATTGCAGGGGTCTCCCTCTACCTTCCGATTTTGTTGGCTCCTCACGGCAATCGACCTTCATCCACCCACTCTTGGGTCACACCACGATGAAGCATCGCTCTAGGACAGTCCGTAAGCCTAGTAGCTCCCAAAGTCCCCAACCGGCTGCAATTAGTGCACTATTGTGCGGATCACGGGCCTCTACCCTACCAAAGACAATCTTAAGCTGCGCTTTGCCTCCTTTATAGCAACTTGAATGACAACACTGTGGCATATTCTTCAAGAGTACCCATTCCTCTTTGCCCTCTTGCCCGTGCTAAGGCCTTATAATCCCAACCCATCCATAAAATTGAGTCGCCTTAGTTCCTCCATCAAATGCTCCTCCAAGATAAGGTGCATGTGCCCCAAGCCCTTCCCTCTTTGGCACCATGCAAGATGAGTCCGCTCACGTCGAAATGAAGGACCCATGGAACAATATGATCTTACTCTTGCCTCTACAAGAGTTCATGTCCTTGACCTCTGTCTAAGGAAAAGCACTGTGCCTCTGCTCCATGTTCCAACTTTTATCTTTGGCTCCCTTCAAGCTGGCTTGGGTACTTCACCAAGTTACACCCAAGTTGCTCAGCTCCTCGCTTTTGCATTGAGTTGATGGTGGCCCTCAGCCCACCATTCCACGGTCAGCCCTCCCTTGAGTCCGATCTCGTGTCGACTCCAAGTGTGCCTTCATTTGTGTTGCCTTGGGTCATCTCCCCACTTGATCTCATGATGCATCCACCAATGCATTCTCTTAAAGCGAGATCATCACGGCGACTCCTCTTGCTCACCCCATTGAGCTTCGTGGAGTTGTTGTTTGTTGAGGTACTCCTCCTCAACTTGTGAGGTCTGTCCCACATGATTCTCCCTCTGGAGAGCCGGGACTTATCCCTCCTGGATAACTGTCCCATTGGAGCAACATCTCTTCGTTTCGGAGACCACCATCCCCTTGGACTACTCCGATCTGGCTTTGAACAAACTATGCATTGTTCTGCCTCTTGCAAACACACTTGCTAGATTGCGACTCCACGTCAATCTACGGTCCCGCTGCACCCCTCAAGGCCTAGCAACATGCTGAACTAGTTGCACCATTCAGCCTCCCTCACGGATGTATCCTTTGCATGCCAAGAGAAAGTTTCAATGCTCCATGGCCGAGTTTAGATCGCCTTGGGGATGGCCCGCGAACATTCCGCGTCGTTAAGCATACAAGCCCATGTATGAGTACCAAATTCTTGAGCTAGCAATTCCCCTCACCTCTGTGAGCTTTTTGCATAACTCTTTTGGTCGTTGAGCAACTCATTCCACCTTGCATGGTCTCATCCTTTACCAAGCGCCTCGCGCCTTGAGCACCATCAAGTATAGTTGTCAACGTTGAGCCGTAACTCAAACTCAACCATCCCAACCTTTGTGCGCTTCACATTCTTCCAAGCTTGTGCGTTCTCGTGGTGCCTCTTATGCGAAGGGTTGGCAATTCCTCTGAATGCCAATCTCGGATGCCGCTCCTCTGAGCGACTCCTCTTCCCAACATCTCCATTCCGTTTTCCCCCAAACGGTGGCGGCGTGTCTTGATTGTCCTCAACGCAGTCCCCTGCTAGGTCCCCCCACGTTTGCATGCTAAGTGTTTCTATGAGTGCTTGTCCCGCTCGATACCATCATCACGGACTTAGCTGGTTTTGCCTAAGTCGTGCGGCACCCTTCGTGTGTCCGTCCATAAAGGTCGACCTCCCCGAAGCCTCCCATGGTCCCTTAGGTCCCACAAAAGAGAGAACAGGACAGAGAAAAGGCTTCACTCGGGATCCACAAGCAAAACATCTCCGAAAAACACTTTATAGACAATGCAAATTACAAACAGACTTTACAAGCTCTGAACAGTTGTACAACAAAGGGTAAAATGGTCCATTACAGACCGAAAATCTCTCACACGTGTCCACATGACACAACCTTTATTTACAAGCCTAAAGCGGCCACCGACCCAACTAAAATGGGACTATTAAGCCTTTGGTCGCCCCTCTACATGCTGTACAAGGCATGAACATGCCGAAAGACACGGACATACATAAGCATTACATCAAACATCTTGTTTCGAAGTTTGTCCGTGACAAGATGGTTGTACCATCTAGCAGTCTCCGAAGCGATGGTATTGCCCAGGTTGGGCGGTGGTACCACCCAGTGCAGGCGGTGGCACCACCCAGTGCAAGCGGTGGTATCGCCCGTGCCCGGGAAACCCGGGATGAGATGTTTTTAGGTTCCAAGTTTGAATCAACTTGTAGCCTATAAATACGCCTCTCATCCTTGGTTAAAGCATACAAGCATAGAGTATTCAAAAGTGAGAAAACGCTACTGCAATCTCTTTAGAAATTCCCTCCTCCACTCTAAGTTTAGAATTCTGTAAGAGGAGTGTGAGTGCTTGGAAGGGTTGTCTCCTAAACCCGTGAAAAGGAGAAGAGGGGTGCAAAAGGTGGTTGGTCTTCGCCTATTGAAGGAACCTCTAGTGGACACCAGTGACCTCATCGGAGGAGGAAGCCAAAAGTTGATGTAGGTCACGGTGACCAAACCACTCTAAAATCTAGGTTGCATTTCTATTGTTGCCATTTACATACTGCAAATTACTTAGTCACTACGCTTCCATATGCTTTTAAGTTAAGTTTCTGAAATCGTTTTCAATGTAAACAGATTTGATCGTATGAAAGTTTTTAAAGATGTGATTTTTCTGCTACACTAATTCACCCCCCCTCTTAGTACTGACCTCTTGATCCTAACAATTGGTATTAGAGCCTCGTGATTTCTTAGTTGGTTTAACACCCTAGAGAAATGACTCTTTTCGGCTTTTAAGAGGGTCACTCTCTCGTTCGTCCTCCCTTTTTCAATGGGATGGACTACACATTTTGGAAAACTAGAATGAGAGTTTTCTTACTTTCTTAGGATTTGAACTTATGGAACATTGTCGAATCCGGTTTTAAAAGGTCTTCTCTTTCAATGAAAGATTGGAATGATTTGGAGAAGAAGATGTTTTCTTTAAATGCTAGAGCTATGAATGCTTTATTTTGCGCCTTAGACAAAACAAGTTTAATCAGGTTTCTACTTACGAAATGACTCACTCTTGAAATCACACACGAAGGCACAAGTAGTGTTAAGGATTCTAAAGTTAATTTTTTAATGTATTATTTTGAACTTTTTCATATGAAACCAATCAAAACCATTGTTGACATGTACACCCATTTTACGGATGTCGTCAATGGTTTAAAAGCATTTGGTATAAGTTTTTCGAATTTTGAACTCGTTAACAAGATCTTAAGATTACTTTCTAAAACTTGGGAATCGAAAGTAACGACAATACAAGAAACAAAATATTTAAATATTTTTCCACTTGAAGAACTTATCGGTTCATTGATGACATATGAAATGGTGCACATTGCACATGATGAACAAAACCACCTTCCAAAGAACATGAAAGATTTGGTACTTAGAACAATTGAAGACCACTCGAGCATAAGCTCAAGTGATGGTGAACTTGAACTCATAAGAAAATTTAAAAAGTTAATGAAACAAAATTAAAAAATAAAAAGAATGCAACTACTTGCTTTGAACGCAAGAAGAAGAATACAAATTGGGATGAATCAAGCTCCTCTGAAGATGTGGAGAAAATCAATAAAGGCGAGGTGGCAAACTATGCCTTAACAGCTTTCAACGATGAGGTAATCAAAACTCTCTTAATTTATTTCAAAATTACATGATAATTTTCATGATGCATTTTCTTTTCTTTATTTAGTTAAAAAAATTATTTTTCTTGAAAATAACATGTTAAATAAATGAAAATGCAAAAAATTAGGAATCATGCTTATCTAGTAATTTTGAAAATAATCATGAAAATTACATGTGTTATGATAAAGGAACAAAATGTTAGACTTAAATCATGCTAGTGTTAGGATCGGAGCGGCATTAAGAGGGGGGGGGGTGAATTAGTGCAACGGTAAACTAACGTTGGTTTAAAAACTTTCAGAAGATAAAAACCAATATCGATGAAAAGTGATTTTGGAAGTTTAATAACTTAGAAGCGTATGGAAGCGTAGTGACTAAGTAAAGAAGGTTGCAGTATGTAAATGGCAAGAGTAGGATGCAAACCAGATAACACAACAGTTTTAAAGTGGTTCGGTCAAAATGACCTACATCCACTTGCGAAGCCTTCTTCGAAGAGGTTCCCAACTTCCACTTGCCAATCTTTTTGTAGGGGAAGGACTAATACCCCTCTTACAACCTTTACAAGTGGTTCACACTCTTATAATTCTTTTCAACAAGATGGGAGGAGGTGAACACTCAAGCAATTTGAAAAACAAGACTTGCTAAGACTTTTCTAAGGCTCTTATCTCAAACTATTGCTTTGCAAAAGGTGTATTCTTTGCTGAGAATTGAGGGATATTTATAGGCCCCAAGAGGATTCAAATTTGGGCTTCAAATTTGAATTTCTCTTGGGTTTCCGAGACTGACGGTGCCACCGCCTGTCAATGTCTGTCAGGGGGTGTTCTGGCGATGCCACCGCCTATCGGTGGTTGTGCCACCGCCTGGTCTCGGGTGCTGGGCGGTGCCACCACCTGACACTTCGGGTTCTGGGCGGTGCCACCGCCCGTCCTTACAAATTTCTGGTTGGGCTTCACGTCCGACCCAAACCAAGTCACTATTGGGCCCAGTTGGCCCTTAACCAAGGTATAGGATTGTCCCTTAATCCTAACCCTAATTACATGTGAACTACATACCTAAAAATATAATCCTAAGCTAGTGTTTAACCGGCCAACGTCAAGTTTTGTTTCGACGAGCTTTCCCGCGTTCTTCCGGTGGACTTCCGATATGCCCTTGGGTTTCTTCCGGCGGACTTCCAACAGGCTCCCGATCTTGTGACAAATTCAACAAGTAGCCGAGCCTTCTCGGTGATCTCTACGAACCTCCGATGTGTTAGGATCAAGAGCACTAAGAGGGGGGGGGGGGGTGAATTAGTGCAGCAGAAAACTTTCAACGTTTAAAACTGTGTTCGTACGACAAAGGCGATTTCAGTAGAAAAGCTGATTCATAAATTACTTTAACTTGAGATCAGGTAAGAAGCAGTTAAAACAATCTATAAAGGCAGTTTGTAGTTATGATGGAAATCAGAATGTAAGCGCAAACTGAAATACGGTGTTCGTACGGTAAAAGCGATTTCAGTAGAAAAGCCGATTCGTAAACAATTTAATTTGTGATTAGGTAAGAAGCAGTTAAAACGAATCTGTTAAGGCAGTTTGTAGTTTTGATGGAAATCAAAATATAAGCACAAACTGAAATACGATGTTCGTACGAGAAAAGTGATTTACGTCTAAACATGATTCGGAAAATACTAAGCTTGGAAACGCAATCGTAAAAACGCAGAAGGCAGTAAGCTATGAAGGAGGTTTGCAATAAGGATAATAAGCTCAAAGTAAATGCAAACCAGAGAGCAGCGTGATTTAGAGTGGTTCGGTCAATCTTGACCTACATCCACTTCTAGCTTCCTCCATCGATGAGGTCACCGACGTCCACTAGAGGCCTTCCTTCAATAGGTGAAGGCCAACCACCCTTTTACAGATTCACTCCTTTTGACGGGCTTAGGAGACAACCCTTACAAACTTTTTTCTCCTCTCTTAAAAGCTCTGAACTTGGAAGAAAAGAGGGAGAAGAACCTTTAGCTTATACAACACTTTTGAGCTCAAAAAATCTCAGAGTAAGATCAGGATTTTGGTGGTTTTTCATTGCTCTTTCATTGCTGAAAGAGTGGGGTATTTATAGGCCCCAAACCAATTTGAATTCCGAGCTCAAAACTGTCAATTCCCTGAATTTCGGGGTCTGGCGGTTGCACCGCCTGACTGGGGCGGTTGCACCGCCTGAGAGAGCTCGAAGACTAAGCCTCTGGGCGGTGCCACCACTTGTCAGGGGCGGTTGCACCGCCTGGCAGAGCTCGGAGACCGAGCTCAGGTGGTTTCACCGCCCAGCCAGAGCTCGGAGACTAAGCTCAGGCGGTTGCACCACTGTTAGAGGTGGTTGCACCGCCCAGCCAGAACTCGGAGACTGAGCCCTGGGTGGTGCCACCACCGACCCAGGCGGTGCCACCTCTGGGCGAGAGATCTGGGTCCGAATGGGTTGATCCATTCGGCCCAATTTGGTTCTTTCAAGGGCCCAATTGCCCCTAGATTAAGTTAATGGGATTACCTCCCATTTCTAACTTAATCATCATGCTAACTATGACAATTCTTAAGACTTTTACTATAGCTTGCTCCGGTGCGTCAATCGCTTCTTCCGGCGAGCTTCTAGCGAACTTCTAGCGAACATCCGACGGACCTCCGGCGATGCTCCTGTGGACTTCCGACAAACTCCTGGACTTGCAACGATCTACTTGGCGAGTTCCGATGAGCTTCTTTTTGCAAGCTCCTGGACTTCTCGGATTTATTCTCGCAGAACCTGCG
Source organism: Musa schizocarpa (assembly GCA_900464855.2). Classification (NCBI taxonomy): domain Eukaryota; kingdom Viridiplantae; phylum Streptophyta; class Magnoliopsida; order Zingiberales; family Musaceae; genus Musa; species Musa schizocarpa. Next base: position 22,289,599 of record LS990923.1, on the reverse strand, counting down.
ACGACCGTCCGGACTTCCGTCAAGCTCTCGAACTCCTAACGTGATCATAGTCTTGACTCCGGCGCAACTCCTGCTGCATTTCTTACTTTCTTCGTAGTTAATCCTGTACACTTATCTCAACATATGGATTATATAACAAATGACAATTGATGTCATCATCAAAATCCGAGATTCAACAATCTCCCCCTTTTTGATGATGACAATCAATTGATAACGGAGTTAACCTTAGCTCCCCCTATCTATGTGCCATAATTGAGATAAGTCATTCCTGAATTCAAAGCCTTTGAATTCAAGAGACATATTGATAAGTTAAAATCATTTAACCCTATCAATACTCCCATCATGATTTTTATAATGATGTATCTCTCTGTATGATGTCAAGACTCGACATCCATTTTCAAATTTCAAATGTGAATTATAGTAATGATAGCAATTCATCATATGGAAAGATATCAACATGTAAAATTATAATGCAAGTTCTTGATATCTTAATATGATGCAAATATGACAATCATAGCAAATATGGCAAAGCATCAATAATCATATGTTTGTTTCTTTTAACATAATATGGCATTTATAGCATCAATTCATATACTTCTCCCCCTTTGTCATCAACAAAAAGGAGAACGATATAAGCATCTTTTGAATATACGTGTGATGCTATAAGTAGGTTCATATTATTTATAGGATACAAACATCTCAAGAAGACCATGACATGGAGATTATTTACATAGAGTGAAAACTTCTTCCTTTTTATTTGTTATTATCCTTTTTTGCATGAAGGAGGAAAGCCATCTGTGTAGTTCAAATAGATAGCATGCTTTACAAGGATCAGGATATTTATGTGAGTAAAGTCCTTGCAAAAATTATCTTCCTTTTATAAGAAGGAATCATCAAATTTATTTCTCAAAGGCAATATTTTTCACATGATAAGTCTAAAAGCCATGCATTTGCTAGATGATTCTTTTTGTCATGAATTAATGATGTGAATCAAAATCCGAAAGATAATAATGTATTCATGAAATCCGATTGGAACCAAAAATTTAATTTAACACTTTCATGCAAGACTATGAAGACATGCTCATCGTTTATGAAAATTTTTGTATTAATTTCCAACATGTTATTTTTGGCATGTAATGGTGATTAAATGATTTGATCATTCAATCAATAAAGTTTGAATAATAAGTTAACAAGTTTATGCATTCGGACACATCATCACGGCAATACATCAACATCATGATATCAACATCATGGTAATACATCAATATCATTATGTCACATGACACATCAATTTCAGGGCTATATTACTTTCATAGTCATCATGGAAACCATGACACAAGGTTTTCAAAGTTGGTATTATAGAAACATTTAATATCAACATGAAATCCGACAATGAATAATGAGATTGAGCAACGTAACCCTGCATATTCTTGCATCAAGTAACCATAAAGCATTGTGATCAAGGTGAGTAATATAAATAGTTTACAACAACATAGTTGTTACAACAAGAGGTTATTGTGTCCACATATATAAGTTTTATTCAGGAGGTGGAAAATTAAAGTGCCTAAATAAAGAGTCAAATTGTCGATGAATTAGCTATAGTTCAGATAGGATTTGATCTTGCCGGTGTTCAAGCCGATCTTGTCTTTGTTCAAATCGGTCCATCCGAATACCAATGTCTTCAATGGATGATGCATGATCTTGCTCAAATGGATGTGTTTCCTGAAAGGGACAGATCAGAGGAGATTGAGTGCCCCTAAAGACTGGTGTTTCGGGTTCAGGTTCAGGTTGAGGGTGATCGGTTCTTCTAGGCATTATAACCCAATTACCATTTCTATAAACACATCTCAATCGATGAAGTAGATTTTTGTTTATTATGCTAAACCTATCTACTTTTATCACTTCTTCGTCGGGTGGGATTTGGATATCGTAGGCTTTAAGGATTCTAGTGATTATACCACCATATGGAAGCATCATGTCTCTCTTTGATAGTTCTATCATGTTTTGTTGGATGAGGTATCCAAAACAGATGTTATGTCCTTTCATGATCCAATACATGGTTCCTAATTCCAATTGACTTACTTCATCATGATGATATTGTTTAGGGAGAATGATGCTAGTTAGGATATGATGAAGTACTTTAGTGTTTAGTGGTAGTAGGTGTTCACAGCTTTTAGGAACTATCACTAAGTTGGGATTACTGAAAATTGTTCCTAAGGCTTCAACATATGTTGTCCCAACTGTTTCATTGTCCCATGATCCTCTAAAATAAAGTCCTATATTTTTTACGGGAATGCCTATCATGTCACAAATGAATTTATCCGTAATGGTGATGTGTTGTCCTAAGAGATAGGTGGACATTCTTTCTTCTTCATCTACTTGTAGATTGTTGTAAAACAATCTAATAAGTCTTGGATAGATGGGTTCACTAATTTGTAAAATAGGGAGTAGATCTAGGTTGGCGAACCATTGAATTGTCTCTAAATCTCTTAGCTCATCTAAATCTACATGTTTTCCCTTATTGACACTTCTAAACTCAAAGGAGGAAAATTTTTCAGCATGATACTTTGAATCAAAGAGGGTAAGATCAAAGTCTTCCACTAATCTCCTCTTTCCTTTGTCCCTTAAGGATCTTCTAGAGCCCATAACTAATGTTATTTGAGAGGATAATAATGAGCAAGTGTAAATGAATCAAAAACAGAATTTAGAGGGCTCTTAGAGAATACCTTAAGTGAGATCTTCAAGAGAAGGAGAGATTGTTGATCTTTTGCTTCGAAATGAGGAGGATTTGGGATACTAAGATGGGAGAAATGGAGGTGGAGAGGCTTTGGAAGAGAGAAGAAGGGAAGGGAGTAAGTTGGGGTCGGTTCCACCGTCGGCCCTAACTCAGTTTAATAGGGGGCAAGATTGCGGGCGGTTGCACCGTTGGTTGGGGCGGTGCAACCGCTTGCAAACCGTGACAGCCGGTGGTGCTACCGCCAGCTGGAGCGGTGCCACCGCCTATAGGTAGTGAGCGCTCGTTTTGACTACTGTGTGGTTTATTTTGAATGTTTCTTACTTGAGAAGAATTTTTATTGATGGAACAGTTAATTTTTCTTTCGTAACTACGTAAGAATTTTCATTTTAAGATGAGACATGATCAAGATAGATCTAGTCACGCGCATATTCATCTTCAAATGTCATATTAATGTTTGTGACAGTTTGTTCACGTTGGTAAGCTTTGCAATTTCATAACAAACTTTGCTTACAAAACGTAAGTTCAAGATATAGTTGAAAAAGTAACGAACTAATCAGTTTGATAGGATCGGAAATCTAGAAGATATGTGAAGGTAGAAATATGAGTTTTCAATTCTGAGGGATCAAATAGGTTTTGTATTGCTCTTGTAATTTTAGTTTTCTAATCTTCTTTTTGTTATTTTGGCTTAGGGAGCATCGTATGTTCTTTTTGGATCTCAGATTATGAATATCGAGAATCCTAAAAGCAGGATATTATTTCTTGCTCCCAGCATGGGATGGTTTACGTTTCTACAAGACAGGATAATTTCTTGGTACCCATTTACTTTTGGGTGCCTCAAAAGTTGATCTATATTGTTTGTCATGTTGCATAGGGTTTATCATGGTTCCTTTAGGAACCCAAATTAATTTGTTCGGACTAATTATCTTGAATGGACAATAATGTGTTTTGTGTCCATGCTTGCAACAAAAGTTGCATTTGCTTTGGTGTCGAACATATAAGATGGGGCCTTTTATGAAGGTGGTTGGATTTTGGTGAGAATTTCTCACAAATCCGATTCCACTTCTTTTGGGAACGTGACCCTTGTTTGTAATGATCATGTTCAAAGACTTGCTACCAACCTCAAATTTCTTCAAGGTGTCCCATGAGTAGCAAGTTTTGCTTTTGGATAGTTTCTAGATCATGGCATTTAATAAAAGAGCCTAAACTATCATGATATTCAGTTTTTAACTTATCGAAATCACAATTAAGACTATCATGCTCCTTTTTTAGCAATTTGAATTTTCTACTAATAATCTTGCATTCATAAAATAAATCATGGAAGATATTTAATAACTCATCAAATGATAAATCTACATCAATTAAATTTGTTACCTCCTCTCCGATGGCCATTAAGGCATAATGAGCAACTTGCTCGATGTTGGACTCCTCTTCTTTGGACGCGCACGAATCATCCCATGTTGCTTTGAGCATCTTCTTCTTTGATGTTCTCTTCTTGGCTTGGGGACAATCACTCTTGTAGTGTCCTGGCTTTTTGCACTCATAGCAAATAACTTGGTCCCTTTTGGGTTCAAGTTTATTATGCTAAACCTATCTACTTTCATCACTTCTTCGTCGGGTGGGATTTGGATATCGTAGGCTTTAAGGGTTCTAATGATTATACCACCATATGGAAGCATCATATCTCTCTTAGATAGTTCTATTATGTTTTGTTGGATGAGGTATCCAAAACAGATGTTATGTCCTTTCATGATCCAATACATGGTTCCTAACTCCAATTGACTTACTTCATTATGTCCTTTCATGTTCACAGCTTTTAGGAACTATTACTAAGTTGGGATTACCGAAAATTGTTCCTAAGGCTTCAACATATGTTGTCCCAACTGGTTCATTGTCCCATGATCCTCTAAAATAAAGTCCTCTATTTTTTACGGGAATGCCTATCATGTGTTGGAGATAGGTGGACATTCTTTCTTCTTCATCTACTTGTAGATTATTGTAAAACAATCTAACAAGTCTTGGATAGATGAGTTCACTAATTTGTAAAATAGGGAGTAGATCTAGGTTGGCAAACCATTGGATTGTCTCTAAGTCTCTTAGTTCATCTAAATCTACATGTTTTCCCTTATTGACACTTCTAAATTCAAAGGAGGAGAATTTTTCAGCATGATACTTTGAATCAAAGAGGGTAAGATCAAAATCTTCCACTAATCTCCACTTTCCTTTGTCCCTTGAAGATCTTCTAGAGCTCATAACTACTGTTATTTGAGAGGATAGTAATGAGCAAGAGTAAATGAATCAAAAACAGAATTTAGAGGGCTCTTAGAGAATACCTTAAGGGAGATCTTCAAGAGAAGGAGAAATTGTTGATCTTTTGCTTCGAAATGAGGAGGATTTGGGATGCTAAGATGGGAGAAATGAAGGTGGAGAGGCTTTGGAAGAGAAAAGAGGGGAAGGGAGTAAGTTGGGGTCGGTTCCACCGCCGGCCCTAGCTCGGTTTAATAGGAGGCAAGATTGCGGGCAGTTGCACCGCTGGCTGGGGCGGTGCAACCGCTTGCAACCCGTGACAACCGGTGGTGCTACCGCCAGCTGGAGTGGTGCCACCGTCTATAGGCAGTGAGCACTCATTTTGACTGTTGTGTGGTTTGTTTTGAATGTTTCTTACTTGAGAAGAGTTTTTATTTATGGAGCAGTCAACTTTACTTACATAACTACATCAGAATTTTTATTTTAAGATGAGACATTTGCACGATCAAGATAGATCTAGTGACGCGCATATTCTTCTTCAAATGTCGTATTCATGTTTGTGACAGTTTGTCCACGTTGGTAAGCTTTGCAAGTTCATGACAAACTTTGCTTACAAAACGTAAGTTCATGATATAGTTGAATTTAAAAGTAATGAACTAATCAGTTTGATGGGATCGGAAATCCAGAGGATATGTGAAGGTATAAATATGGGTTTCCAATTCTGAGGGATCAAATAGGTTTGTATTGCTTTTGTAATTTTAGTTTTCTAATCTTCTTTTTGTTATTTATGCTTAGGGAGCATCACGTGTTCTTTTTGAATCTCGGGTTATGAATATCGAGAATCCAAAGAGCAGGATATTATTTCTTGCTCCTGGCTTGGGATGGTTTACGTTTCTATAAGACAGGATAATTTCTAGGTACCATTTTACTTTTGGGTGGCTTAAAAGTAGATCTATATTATTTGTCATGTTGCATAGAGTTTATCATGGTTCCTTTAGGAACCCAAATTAATTTGTTCGGACTAATTTTCTTAAATGGACAATAATACATTTTGTGTCCATGCTTGCAATAAAAGTTGCATTTGCTTTGGTGTCGAACATGTAGGATGGGGCCTTTATGAAGGTGGTTGGATTTTGGTGAGAATTTTACACAAATTCGATTCCACTTCTTTTGGGAATGTGACCCTTGTTTGTAAGGATCATGTTCAAAGACTTGCTACCAACCTCAAATTTCTTCAAGGTGTCCCATGAGTAGCAAGTTTTGCTTTTGGATAGTTTCTAGATCATGTCATTTAATACAAGAGCCTAAACTATCATGATATTCAGTTTTTAACTTATCGAAATCACAATTAAGACTATCATGCTCCTTTTTTAGCAATTTGTATTTTCTACTAATAATCTTGCATTCATCAAATAAATCATGGAAGGCATTTAATAACTCATCAAATGATAAATCTACATCAATTAAATTTGTTACCTCCTCTCCTATGGCCATTAAGGCATAATGAGCAACTTGCTCAGTGTTGGACTCCTCTTCTTTGGATGTGCTCGAATCATCCCATGTTGCTTTGAGCGTCTTCTTCTTTGATGTTCTCTTCTTGGCTTGGGGACAATCACTCTTATAGTGTCCTGACTTTTTGCACTCATAGCAAATAACTTGGTCCCTTTTGGGTTCAAGTTTATTTTTTGTGTCATTTTTAAACTTGTTTCTCGTAATGAATTTTTTGAATTTCCTTGTTAGAAGTGCTAAGTCATCGTCATAGTTCTCATCACTTGAGTTTTCTCTCAAGTGGTCATCTAAAGTTTTAAGTGACATATCCTTCCTGTTCTTTGGATGGATGTCTTCTTGCTCTTCATGAGCCTTGCATGTCATTTCATAGGTCATTAATGACCCGATTAGTTCTTCAAGAGGGAAGTTGCTTAAATCTTTAGCCTCTTGAATAGCAGTAACTTTAGGGTCCAAACTCTTATGAAGGGATCTTAGAATCTTATTTACGAGCTCAAAATCCGAAAAGCTTTTACCGAGTCCTTTTAGACCATTGACGACATCCGTGAAACGGGTGTACATGTCGCCAATAGTCTCGCTCGATTTCATTCAGAAAAATTTGAAAGAGTGTATCAAAAGATTGATTTTTGACTCTTTTACTCTACTTGTGCCTTCATGAGTCACTTCGAGTGTATGCCAAGTATCAAACGCGGTTTCACAAACCGAAACACGGTTAAACTCATTTTTATTAAGCGCACAAAATAAGGCATTCATAGCCTTTGTATTAAGAGCGAAAGTCTTCTTCTCCAATTCATTCCAATCGATCATTGGAAGAGAAGATTTCAAAAAGCCATTTTCGACAAGATTCCAAAGTTTAAAATCCATTGAAATAAGGAAGATCCTCATTCGGGTCTTCCAATAGGTGTAGTCCGTCCCATTGAACATGGGTGGACGTGTAATAGAATGACCCTCTTGGTTTCCGACGTATGCCATCTCTCTTGGGTTTTAATCAATTTGAGTGTGAACCCCGCTCTGATACTAATTGTTAGGATCAAGAGCACTAAGAGGTGGGGGGGGGGGGTGTATTAGTGCAGCGGAAAACTTTCAACGTTTAAAACTGCGTTCGTACGACAAAGGCGATTTCAGTAGAAAAGCCGATTCGTAAATTACTTTAACTTGAGATCAGGTAAGAAGCAGTTAAAACAAATCTATAAAGGTAGTTTGCAGTTATGATGGAAATCAGAATGTAATTGCAAACTGAAATACAATGTTTGTACGGTAAAAGCAATTTTAGTAGAAAAGCCGATTCATAAATCACTTTAACATGTGATTAGGAAAGAAGTAGTTAAAACGAATATGTTAAGGCAGTTTGCAGTTGTGATGGAAATCAGAATGTAAGCGCAAACTGAAATACGATGTTTGTACGAGAAAAGCAATTTACGTCTAAACACGATTCAGAAAATACTGAGCTTGAAAACGTAATCGTAAAAGCGCAGAAGACAATAAGCTATGAAGGAGGTTTGCAGTAAGGATAATAAGCTCAAAGTAAATGCAAACCAGAGAGCAGCGTGATTTAGAGTGGTTCGGTCAATCTTGACCTACATCCACTTCTGGCTTCCTCCACCGATGAGGTCACCAACGTCCACTAGAGGCCTTCCTTCAATAGGCGAAGGCCAACCACCCTTTTACAGATTCACTCCTTTTGACGGGCTTAGGAGACAACCCTTACAAACTTTTCTCTCCTCTCTTGAAAGATCTGAACTTGGAAGAAAAGAGGGAGAAGAACCTTTAGCTTATACAACACTTTTGTGCTAAAAAAATCTCAAAGTAAGATCAAGATTTTGGTAGTTTTTCGTTGCTCTTTCATTGCTGAAAGAGTGGGGTATTTATAGGCCCCAAACCAATTTGAATTCTAAGCTCAAAACTGTCAATTCTCGAAATTTCGGGGTCTGGCGGTTGCACCGACTCACTGGGGCAGTTGCACCGCCTAACAAAGCTCAAAGACTGAGCCTCTAGGCGGTGCCACCGCTTGTCGGGGGTGGTTGCACCACTTGGCAGAGCTCGGAGACTGAGCTCAGGCGGTGCCACCACCTGATTGGGGCGGTTGCATCGCCTAGCCAAAGCTCGGAGACCGAGCTCAGGCGGTTTCACCGCTGTCAAAGGCGATTGCACCGCCCAGCCAGAACTCGGAGACTGAGCCCTAGGCAGTGCCACCACCGACCCAGGCAGTGCCACCTCTGGGCGAGAGATCTGGGTCCGAATGGGTTGATCCATTCGGCCCAATTAGGTTCTTTCAAGGGCTCAATTGCCCCCTAGACTAAGTTAATGAGATCACCTCCCATTTCTAACTTAATCATCATGCTAACTACGACAATTCTTAAGACTTTTACTACAGCTTGCTCCGGTGCATCAATCGCTTCTTCTGACGAGTTTCTAGCGAACTTCCGGCGAACATCCGACGGACCTCTAGCGATGCTCATGCGGACTTCCGGCAAACTCCTGGACTTGCGATGATCCACTTGGCGAGTTCCGACAAGCTTCTTTTGGCAAGCTCCTGGACTTCTCGGATTTGTTCTCGCAGAACCTCCGACGACCATCTGGACTTCCGTCAAGCTCTCTAACTCCTAACGTGATCATAGTCTTGATTCCAGCACAACTCAAATCCGAGATTCAACAATCTCCCACTTTTTGATGATGACAATCAATTGATGACGGAGTTAAACATAATTCCTCTTATCTATATGCCATATTGTGAGAAGATAAAACCACTTGAATTCCATCCCTTTGATTTCAAGCATAAATCGATAAGTTCTAACCGTTGAACTTATTGTTGTCTTATTAAGCATGAGCAAATACGAACCTTTGTTTTTCTCATAATTTTCAGCTATTGAAAATCATTTTCAAGTCAAATGATAAGAGACAATTTTTATTTCGACGAGAGATAAAAAATATGATAAAGATTTTCAACATGAATTTCATGATATAAATGTGAGGAATGATTTCATATGATCAACCAATCTTGCGATATAAGACAAGCTTTTGCAATTCATATAAGTCATGCTATCGATGCACATAAGTCATACAAGGCATAAGTTATACAAGTTATCACTTCTCCCCCTTTGTCATCAACAAAACAAAAAAAATAAGGAGATGACTTTAAGCACACAGTTTCTGATTATAAAATCAAAGGAAATCAGCATAAAGATTAATCATACGAAATTCATCATTCAAAATTAATCTCGCAAGAAATATTTATTCAGATTCAAAACGAAATCAGCAATTATCCTGAATTTAACAATACATCTTAAACAAAGGTTCAGTTTTTGTTCAAAAGAAGATGATAGATGAAACTTTAAGGAGTAGGTAAAATAATGAGAAGAGAGGAAAATTTTCATATTTTACCTTATTGAGAATCTCTTAGAAGATGGAGAGCTTGGACCAACAAGAATCACTCTCTAAGGCTTCTAAATGCTGGAATAAAGGTTTAGAGAGGTTGTGGGAGAGCTTGAGGCGGTTTCTCACGGGTTGGGGGCAGTGTCACCGCCGGCCCTAACCCCTTGACTTATAAAGGGGCTCTCGGGCGGTGCCACCGCCAAAACAAGCGGTGCCACCGCCTGGCACCCGAGCGCTCAGGCGGTGCTACTACCGATCCTGGCGGTGCCACCGTTGGCTTACCGCGGAAGAGAAGAAAAAATTCTTTCTTCCCCCTTCTTGATTTTCAGAGGTGTTTGACTCAAGATAGGTTGAGATATTGAGTTGTACTTTAATATATCATTTGGAATCGAAAGAGAAGGATGAAATCAAATCCACAAAAGAACGGAACAAGGATGAGACATTTTTCAAAAAATACATTCAAACAACCTTATTTTCAGGGACAGTTTAACATACCTAGTTCCCTTCTAATAAATTCAAATTGGTCTTCATTTAAGGCTTTTGTAAAAATGTCTACTAATTGATGCTTTGTGTCAATAAATTCTAGAACGACATTATTGTTAAGGACATGATCGCGTATAAAATGATGCCTAATATCTATATGCTTAGTTCTAGAGTGCTGAATCGGATTTTTGGTAAGACATATGGCACTTATATTATCACATTTTATGGGAATGCTTTTCAAGTAAATTCCATAGTCTTTTAATGTATTTTTCATCCAGACAACTTGTGCACAGCATGCACTTGCAGCAATGTATTCGGCTTCCGCCGTAGATAGCGCAACTGAATTTTATTTCTTGGAAGTCCATGAAACAAGTGCATGTCCTAAAAATTGGCATGTTCCGGATGTACTTTTTCTATCTATCCTGCATCCGCCAAAATCGGCATCTGAATAAGCTATTAAATCGAATTTATCAAACTTTGGTTACCACAATCCTAAATTTAGAGTTCCTTTAAGGTATCTAAATATTCTTTTAACACTCTTAAGGTGATATAATTTAGGATTAGATTGAAATCTAGCGCAGAGTCCTACACTAAACATGATGTCCGGTCTAGTCGTGGTGAGGTAGAGTAGATTACCTATCATTCCCCTATATGTTTTTTGATCAAAATTTTCACTATTTTCATCCATATCTAACTTAGTCGAAGTACTCATAGGGGTGTTTATCGCTTTTGAATTACTCATAGGGGTGTTCATCCATATCTATGTTTAACAATTCTAATGTATATTTAGATTGGTTAAGAAATATATCATCACTAAGTTGTTTGATTTGTAACCCAAAAAAGAAAGTTAATTCACCCATTAAACTCATTTCAAATTCGTGACTCATGCATTTGGTAAATCATTCACATAGTGATTCATCCGAAGAACCAAAAATAATATCGTCAACATAAATTTGCACAATAAGAAAATTATTTTCAAAGTGTTTAATAAATAATATAGTATCAACCTTGCCTTTGGTAAAATTATTTAAAATAAGAAAGTAACTAAGCCTTTCATACCAAGCTCTAGGAGCTTGTTTCAAGCCATAGAGGGCCTTAGTCAATTTGAATACATGATTAGGAAGAAGAGAATTTTTAAATCCGGGAGGTTGTTCGACATATACTTCTTCGGAAATAAAACCATTCAAGAAGGCACTTTTGACATCCATTTGAAATAATTTAAAATTATTCTTACTAGCATTGGCAAGGAGTATCGTTATGGCTTCTAATCGAGCCACGGGAGCGAATGTTTCTTCGTAATCGATACCTTCTTCTTGGTTGAAACCTTTGGCCACTAATCTAGCCTTGTTTCTAACCATGATACCATTTTCGTCTTGCTTGTTTCTAAAGACCCATTTAGTACCAATGACTAAATGGTCACTAAGTCTAGGAACAAGCTTCCATACCTCATTCCTCTCAAATTGGTTCAATTCTTCTTACATTGCAATGACCCAAAAATCATCTTTTAAGGCCTCGTTAATGCATTTTGGATCAATTTGAGAAAGGAAGGCAACGTTAGCACAAAAATTCTTGAAAGAAGAATGAGTTTGAACCCCTTTTGATGTATCTCCTATAATTAGTTCCTTTGGATGAGCATCCATATACTTCCATTCCTTGGGTAAAGAAATTTCAGAAGAAGATGCATCCAAGTTGCTATTTTGAGGAGGAGGTTCATTTAAATCCAAATTATCAAAACCAAGGTTATCATCAAAATTATTTTCTTTAAATAAAAAATTTCATTAAAAACTACATGAATAAACTCTTCTATAACTAAGGTTCTTTTGTTGAAAACATGAAAAGCCTTAGAAACGGAAGAGTAACCAAGAAAGATGCCTTCATCGGATTTAGCATCAAATTTTCCTAAGGCATCCTTTTCATTCAAAATAAAGCATTTGCAACCGAAAACTTTAAAATAAAAAATATTTGATTTTTTGTTATTCCATAATTCATAGGGAGTTTTTGATGAAGATGGTCTTATTAGAACCCTATTCATGATGTAGCAAGCCTTATTCATGGCTTCGGCCCAAAAATACTTGGGTAGACTATGTTCATTTAACATAGTTCTTGCCATTTTCTTGTAGGTTTCTACTTGGGTAGGTTTCTATTTTTTCTTTCAACTACTCCATTTAACATAGTCCAAATGAATAAATTGTAATGGTCTAGTGGTGCTAATTTGATTTTTTGGTTTGAAACTAGTTTTTATTTGTTTACCTAGTTGACATGTATTGCATACTTTGTCCTTAGTAAACTTCATATTTGGAATCCCTCGTACTAATTCTCTAGATGAGATCTTAGATATTAGTTTCATGCTTGCATAGTCTAATCTCCTATGCCAAAGCCAAGCATCATCGTTTAAAGTAGAGAAGCATATTTCATTACTTAGTTCATCAAGGTTGATGGTATAGACATTATTTTGTTTTAATGCAATCATAGTCATATTGTTTGGTTTTTCAATAATACACATATTTGATTCAAATCTAACGATAAATCCTTTATCGCATAATTGACTAATACTCAAGAGATTATGTTTTAATCTATCAACTAGTAATACATCATCAATAGAAAAACTTAATTTGTTACCTATGGTTCCCTTGCTAATGATTTTGCCTTTGTTGTTATCTCCGAAGTTGACGTACCCTTCTTCTTTATAGTGAGTATAGAGAAATGAGATGGATCTCTAGTCATATGTCTTGAGCATCCACTATCGAGATACCATCTCTTGCTCTAGCTTGTGGGTTTGTCTACAAAAGAGGATGATTTTTAGGTACCCATTTGATTTTGGGTGCCTCAAAAATTGATCAACTAATTTTGTTATTAATTATTAAATTTTTTATGGTTTCTTTAGGAACCCATATTAATTTATGTGTACTAATTTTTCTAAACGGACATTTGTAGGCAATATGTATAGATTTGCAACAAAAGTTGCATTTCATATAAGATGAAACATGTAATGTAGGTCCTTTTATGAAAGTGGTAGGATTTTGATATGATCCTTTTACAAATCCAATTCCACTTCTATTTGCGACGTGACCCTTATTTGCAAGGATCATATCTAATCCTTTGCTACCAACCTTAAACTTGTTTAAGGTTTCTTTAAGAAGCAAATTTTTATTTTTTATTGCTTCTAAATGCTCAAACTTAGAGTATGGAGGAGTTTGAAGACTATCAAACTTATTTTGTAGTAAAACATGCTCTTTCTTTAAGATACTTAACTTCTTACTAATAGTTCTACATTCATCAAATAATTTTTGAAAAGTGATAGAGAGTTCTTCAAAAGATAAATCTTCATTAATTAAATCATATACCTCTTCTCCTAAAGCCATTAATGTGAAGTTTGCCTCCTCTTTGTTGCTAGCTTCTTCACTTTCGGAATCACTTGAATCGTCCCAAGTTGCCTTTAGAGCTTTCTTCTTCTTTGGTTGCTTCTTCTTGGCTTGGGGGCATTCATTTTTGAAATGCCCTGGCTTCTTGCATTCATAGCATATCACTTGGTCTTTTTTATGTTCAAGTCTGTTTTTGGTGTAATTTTTAAATTTGTTCTTTCTTAAAATCTTTTTAAATTTTTGATTCAAGAGTGCAATGTCATTTTCACTGTCCTCATCACTTGATGTTCCTTTCAAGTGATCTTCTTGTGATGTGAGTGCTATATCCTTCCTGTTCTTTGGAAGGGGGTTCTCGAGTTCATCATGATCTTGACACGTCATTTCGTAGGTCATTAGAGACCCAATAAGTTCTTCAAGAGGGAATGTTTTGAGGTCCTTGGCCTCTTAAATGGCCATAACTTTTGGATCCTAACTTTTAGGAAGAGATCTTAAGATTTTGTTTATTAGTTCAAAGTTAGAAAAATCTTTACCAAGAGCTTTGAGTCCATTGATGACATCCGTGAAACGGGTGTACATGTCTCCGATGGACTCACTTGGTTTCATTTGGAAAAGTTCATAAGAGTGCACAAGGATGTTGATTTTGGACTCTTTCACTTGGCTAGTGCCTTCATGAGTGACCTCAAGAGTTCTCCAAATATCAAAAGCCGAATCATAAATTAAAACACGATTAAACTCATTTTTGTCTAGTGCACAAAACAAGGCATTCATAGCCTTTGCGTTTAAAGCAAAAACCTTCTTCTCCGATTTATTCTATTCGCTCATCGGAAGAGAAGATTTTTGAAATCCGTTTTCGACAATAGTCCAAAGCTCAAAATCCATGGAAATAAGGAAGATCCTCATACGGGTCTTCCAATATATGTAATCTGACCTATTAAACATAGGTGGATGTGTGATAGAATGTCCCTCATGTATACCGGAGTAAGCCATCTCTCTTGGATATTAAACCAAATATAAGAGTGAGCCTCGCTCTGATACCAATTGTTAGGATCGGAGTGGCACTAAGAGGGGGGGGGGGGTGAATTAGTGCAACGGTAAACTAACGTTGGTTTAAAAACTTTCGTACGATAAAAACCAATATCGACGAAAAGAGATTTTAGAAGCTTGATAACTTAGAAGCGTATGGAAGTGTAGTGACTAAGTAAAGAAGTTTGCAGTATGTAAATGGCAAGAGTAGGATGCAAACCAGATAACACAGCAGTTTTAAAGTGGTTCGGTCAAAATGACCTACATCCACTTGCGAAGCCTTCTTCGAAGAGGCTCCCAACTTCCACTAGCAAATCTCTTTGTAGGAGAAGGACTAATACCTCTCTTACAACCTTTACAAGTGGTTCACACTCTTATAAGTCTTTTCAACAAGATGGGAGGAGGTGAACACTCAAGCAATTTGAAAAACAAGACTTGCTAAGACTTTTCTAAGGCTCTTATCTCAAACTATTGCTTTGCAAAAGGTGTATTCTCTGCTGAGAATTGAGAGGTATTTATAGGCCCTAAGAGGATTCAAATTTGGGCTCCAAATTTAAATTTCTCTTGGGTTTCCGAGACTGGCGGTGCCATCGCCTGTCAATGTCTGTCAGGCGGTGTACTGGCGGTGCCATCGCCTGGTCTCGGGTGTTGGGCGGTGCCACCACCTAGTCTGGCGATGCCACCGCTTGACACTTCGGGCTCTGGGCGGTGCCACCGCCCGTCCTTACAAATTTCTGGTTGGGCTTCACGTCTGACCCAAACCAAGTCACTTTTGGGCCCAGTTGGCCCCTAACCAAGGTATAGGATTGTCCCTTAATCCTAACCCTAATTATATGTGAACTACATACCTAAAAACATAATCCTAAGTAAGTGTTTAACCGGCCAACGTCAAGTTTTGTTTCGGTGAGCTTTCCCACGTTCTTCCGGTGGACTTCCGATATGCCCTCGGGTTTCTTCCGATGGACTCCTAGTAGGCTCCCGATCTTGTGACGAATTCAACGAGTAGCCGAGCCTTCTCGGTGATCTCTGCGAACCTCCGACGATCTCTTCGACAGACTTCCGAAAGATCCGACAAGTCTCCGATCTTTCTTGGTTGGTTTCGACAGCATCTCTGACGAATCTTCGGACTCTCAAACATCTATCGAACTTGACTCTGGTATCCTTGCTTTATGTTTTTAGGCTGTCGTAGTTAATCCTGCACACTCAACTTCAAAAATATGAATTAGATCAATTAACCCATCAATTGATTTCATCATCAAAATCCGAGATTCAATAGCTAGATGTTTTAATGATAATGTGTATCTTAATGATTTCCATATTACTTTTAACTGAAAACACTTAATGAAATCATGTTTGATTTGAAGTAATGATTTGATAATAATGCTTAATGAGTTTATCTTTCGAAATTATGCATGATGATTCTTGTGATTTATGGATTATTGATTTTTACTTCAATGAAAGTTGCTTTTTCAGTTTTAAAAATGATGCATGGCTTTTGTATGGAAATTAAGCATGAAAAGTTAGATTCACCTAAAAAATAAAATGCATGATTACAACAAACAAAATGAACTTGATTGAAAATGCTTTATGTTTGATGAAATCATTTTCAATGATGCATAATGATGTAATTATTGAATGAAAATATTAAAATTTTTGGTACCATGCTTGGTGATTTTATACTATGCATGAGATTTAAAAATGATGCATGATGATTTTTGTGACTTATGCCTTATTGATCTTTGTCGTGATAAATCTTGCATTTTCGGTTTTAAACATGATACATGCTTTTATTTGTTATAAATGAAATAAAATCATATGAATTGAAACAACTAAAGAGAGGGAAACATTTTTCTTGAAAAATATTTTTCTCCATCTTATTGATTTTGATGAATTCATTTGTATCATTTTTACGAATCTCTTGGGCTTTGAAAATGATTTTGATGATTTAAATTTGAATAAATTTTTATCCAAATCATGATATTGATCCCTTGATATTTACAAATTGAGATTTATTATGAATCAAGATTTTTCATTAATCGTTCTCCTGCAAGATTGAATGAATTCTATCTATATCATGATCTTTTAAGAATTCTTTTCATTATTTATTTAAGAGGAGATTTGTTAAAATGAATCATGCTTTCTCTTGAATTATCATAATTTTAACTTGAAAATTCTTTTTATTAATCAAGATTGTCTACTATGATTCTTTCTTTTCGCTATTTGAGGTATTTAAAAAGATTCATAATATGTCTATTGATACTCATGATTTATCTTCACGATCTTTGATATTTTATCTCTCATGATATGATTTTTATGTACAATTCCTTGTATTCATGAAATATTTATCTCATCACCCAATTAATTCTTCTTGATATTCTTTATGTGATGATATGAATGCTTGAAATATTCATGAATTTATTTTGATACATATAAATGATAAAAGAGGGAAAAGTTATGATCATGCATGGTAGGATGAAATTTGACAAATTGATACCATCATGATATGAAATATTTATGATTTGGAATGATGCATGCAATACTTATGCTTTTTATTATAATGATGTATGTGATGTATTGCATATAATATATATCATGAATGCTCAAAATGATAAATGTTTGGTATCATGATCAAAATGTTGATAAATGTTTAAAAATTTTAATGTTTTAGTATCATGTATGATATACTTATATTGATGATTGATTTATATTTTGGTATCGTGCATGAAAAATGAAATGTAAAGTTTTAAAATTGTGCATGTTGTAAATTGAAACTATAATGATGCACAAACATATTGAAATAAAGTTGATACTTAACCCTTGTCATGATTTGAAGATTATAGTAAAGGGAAATAAATTACACTATTGTATTGTTATTCCCTTCTTTTTGACAATGACAAAGGGGGAGCAAAACTTGCTAGAAAGCAAATTTGCTAGCTTGCTTCTTTAAAGAAGAAGTTAAATGCTTGCTCATAAAAAAAAATGTAAAAATCTTGCCAACTTTCATGTGTAAAATTTGCTAGCTCACAAATTGCAAGGAGAAAAACTTTCTAGGAAGCAAAGTTGCTAGCTTATTCAAAAATGATGCATGCAATACTTATGAGTTTATTATGATAATGTATTTGATGTATTGCATATCATGTATGAGAATCATGATTAAAATTGCATTATGACTTGAATTAAATTTAAATTCAAGGTTTATCTTAATTATGACATATTGCAATAAGAATGATACTTTATTTTTGTCATAATTTAAAAATTGATGAATTGCACTATTGTTTTTGTTATTCCCCTCTTTTTGCCAATGACAAAGGAGGAGAAAGAATTTCTAGCGTGCACTTCATGAAAAGAGGCAAACTTGCGATCTCAACAAAAGTAAGAAATGCTATCTTGCGATCTCAAGCAAAAGTGCTATCTTGCCTATCTCAAGAAGCAAAACATGCTAACTTGCATATCTAGCAAAATTGACAAATTTACATATTTCAAGAAGCAAGAGTTGCTTTCTTGAACATCTCAAAACTGCTAGCTTGCATGTTCTAAAATATTATAAAATTTGCTAGCTTGATGTTGTAGAACTTGCTATCTTACTACCTTGCATATCTATGATGATAGAAAAATTGCATGATGATAAAACTGGAGATTATGTTAATCATGCAATGATTTGAATTTATTTTTAAACACATGAGAATTGTATTTCTCCTTTTTGTTGATGACAAAGGGGGAGAAGTATGTTGTTGGTATGTCATGATTTGATCAGGACATGTTACTTGGATTTTTGAATCCAAGAGTTTCTATCAATATGGCATATTGATAGGGAGAGTTTGTTTAAACTCCGAGAGTTAAGGTTAACTCCGTCATCGACTGGTTGTCATCATCAAAAAGGGGGAGATTGTTGAATCTCGGATTTTGATGATAAAACCAATCAATATGTGTTTATGTTTTAATCTGCGCTTTGAGTGACCCATGATACTTCGATCAGGATGAGACAATTAAAGTAAGAAATATCATGTTGGGTCGGAGGAACATGTTAGAAGATTTGACATCGGACCGGTGGATCGGTCGACATATCGATAGAAGGCTTCGAGCCGTGGATTCGGGCATCGGGCCAAGAAGAGCGGAGATTGTACCAAGGATATCGGAGTTTTGGAGTCAACTGGCCGATTGGGCAATAGGCCGCAAGAGAGGACGATGCGCCGAAGAATCGGACGAAGTGTCGAGGGACCAATGACATGCCGGACAACTTAATTAGATGCTTAGGATTAATTATCTAGATCAAAGTGTGTTTTACATGTGCAGGGTTAACTATGATAGTAAGACATGAAGCAAAATGAAGTCCAGAAGTCAAGATCAAGATCACGTTAGGAGTTCAAGAGTTCATCGAAAGTCCGGATGTTCGTCGGAAGTTCTGCGGGAACTAGTCGAGAAGTCACGGAGCTTGCCAAAGAAGCTCATCGAAACTCACCAAGAAGATCATCATGAAGTCCAGGAGCTTGCCGGGAGTCCATCGGAACATTACCGAGAGTTCGTCAGAGGTTCGCCGGAAGATCGCAGGAAGCTCACCGGAAGAATTGACATAGGGATTCGTTTAGCTTAGAATATGTCTTAGGAATCGTAGTTAGCACGTAATTAGGAT
Organism: Musa schizocarpa; assembly: GCA_900464855.2. Taxonomy (NCBI): domain Eukaryota; kingdom Viridiplantae; phylum Streptophyta; class Magnoliopsida; order Zingiberales; family Musaceae; genus Musa; species Musa schizocarpa. The sequence continues at coordinate 22,270,242 of LS990923.1, read as the reverse complement.
TGGATTTGGGCCAACCCAATTAGGGTCCAGCTAGGCCCATGTAATCATTGTGTTGGGCCCGATAAGAAGCCCAAACAGTGCCCCAAGAAGACTCACCGTTATGGCACAGTCTTCGAGGCTGTGTCAGGCGGTGGTACTGCCCCTGGTAGGGTGCCAGGCGGTGGTACCACCAGTCTGGGCGGTGGTACTACCCAGCACTCTGCCCCAGGCGATGGTACCGCCAGACCTGGGTGATGGTACCGCCTAGGACAATGTCAGTCAAACTGACACTAGGCGGTGGTACCGCCCAGCGCAGGCGGTGGTACCACCCATGCCCGGGGAACCCGGGATGAGATATTTTTAGGCTCTAAGTTTGAATCAACTTGAACCCTATAAATACCCCTCTCATCCCTGGTTAATACACACAAGCATAGAGAGCAAAAAAGGAAAGAAACGTTGTAGAAATCAGTTGAGAAATCCCTCCTCTAGCTTAAGTGTTAGAATTCTGTTTAAGAGAGGAGAGTGAGTGCTTGTAAGGGTTATCTCCTAAACCCGGTAAAAGGAGAAGAGGGGTGTCAAAAGGAGATTGATCTTTGCCTAGTAAAGGAAGATCATTAGTGGATGCCAGTGGCCTCGATGGAAGAGGAATCAGAGGAGTGGATGTAGGTCACGATTGACCGAACCACTATAAACAGTCATTTTCTTTGGTTTGCATTTATTCTTGCTATTACCTTGCTGCAAACCTCTTCAATAGCTTACTGCCTTCAAAACTTTTCCATACACTTTCAATCTAAGCATATTTCCGGAATCAGTTTTCAACGTAAACGGTTTTATCGAGACGAAATGTTTTTAAACCGACGTTATTTTACCGCTGCACTAATCCCCCCTTAGTGCTCCTAATCCTAACAATTTTTAGTCTCCAAGTTTAAACCAACTTAAAGCCTATAAATACCCCTCTCATCCCTGGTTAAAAGAAACAAGCACAGAGAGTTTAAAAATGAAGAAACACTGCTACAATCTCTTTAGAAATTCCCTCCTCCACTCTAAGTTTAGAATTCTATAAGAGAGGAGTGAGTGCTTGTAAGGGTTGTTTCCTAAACTCGAGAAAAGAAGAAAAGGAGTGTAAAAGGTGGTTGGTCTTCGTCTATTGAAGGAAGACCAATAGTGGATGCCGGTGGCCTCGACGGAAGAGGAATCGGCGAAGTGGATGTTTGTCACGATGACCGAACCACTCTAAAATCTGGTTTGCATTTTATTTGTGCAATTTACTTTAACTGCAAACCTCCTTACTTGCTCTTTACATCCACTACTCTTTTGCAAACATGCTTTCAAGTTAACATCTTTATAAACCAGTTTTATCACAACGAAGTTTTTAAACTGACGTTCTTTTACCGCTACACTAATTCACCCCCCCTCTTAGAGCCGACCTCTTGATCCTAACAGAAGAGGGCAGGTCTGTTAGGACTCTAGCTAGGAGAGTCCTAATTGAGAGGGGCATTCATGTTAACCTACCTAGCCGACCCTTATTAGAGATGTAAAGAGGCCAGCTAGGGTTAGAAGGTTATTTCTTAAAGAAGCACTAGGAGTTGTAAAGGAATAGGAGTCTTGAGCAGGAGTCCTATTAGGAGTTATTCTTAGAGAAGCATTAGGAGTTGTAAAGGAATAGGAGCCTTGAATAGGAGTCCTATCAGGAGTTAGGGTTTAGAAGCCCTATAAAGAGTCATATATTCATCCTCTTTTAATAATCAATAGATGAATTTTTTCTACAGCCTTTGAGTAGCAATTTGGAGGAAAGAACCCCTATAGAGTTCCAAGGAGGCCGATCCCCTAAAGAGATCAACCCAAGCTTAGAATCTACAAGGGTTCTAACAATATGCTCCGTAACATTTCATACGCTATTGATATGCGTCGAAATGCTTCATATGCCATTGATATGCTTCAAAATGCTCCTTATGTTAATGATTTGCTCCAACTAATCTTACTCAATTGTTATGAACAAAATGCTAGTCATAGGGGCCCAATAAGCCAATCACATGAGTGATAGCCGTGTGACTTGATACAAAATCGTTTTTGCTTATGATATTTTGACATATATCACTTTATAACTATTGCATATATGCATATATATATATTGTGATGTCCTTGGATTTATGCAATGGGAATCAGATCGTGATTAGATCATGAAAATGAGATCGATTCACCTTTAAACATATATCCTAAATAATCCCGATCATAGGTTATTCAAGAGGGATATCGTGATAACCGGATAGACTGGTGTGCTGTATACACGTCTATATGATGGATGCAGCTAGTCTCATAGCTGCTCATGTAGGGACACTAGGGATATAGTACAAGTGCTCATTGGAGAATGAGTTCACTGATTGATCCGCTTACGGAATGCTGGATGGTTGATGATGCCTTATTATCATATAGCGATTCTGTAGTCATAGTGGTATATCTGATCCTTAGACTTGAGGCACCAAGGATATACTGTATGAGTGCTCTACTCTTTGATACCAGACTTATAGGTTTGACTGTCCCAGATCTAGTACAGCTGGTCATTGGGAGTGGTAGTCGACTTTACGAGGGCTATTGAGTGTCAATAGAGGATCATCGATGTCATAAGAGGAATATCTTATGTGTTCTTGCTCAGACAAATCCCTGGCCAGGGTCATTCGGGTTGAGAGAGAAAGAGTTCTCCAAGAGAATCTAATTAGAGCGAGACTCGAGTAGAAATCGTATGGGTTTGACAACACCATGCTTGATATACGATCTCTGAGACATTAGATGGATGAGGGACTATAGGTACACGGTAACTGAGGACAAACAGGTCCAATGGATTGGATTCCCCTGTATCGTCTAGGGATGTTAGGACCCTGAGCTTTTGAATAATGTTTATTGAGTCTGTTTAGTCCAGTTATTTTTTGAGTCGGTTTGGTTCAGTTAGAGTCAAGTAGAGGTTTATTTAATATTTATTTATTATTAGAGTTCAAGTCCTTATGGACTCTGGGTAGAACTCTATAAATAGGGATGTAACTGCTTCTTTTCAGTAATCTATGAAAAATACTATTCTGTCTTTTGACAAACCCTAGGAGGCCGATCCCCTTGAAGTGATCAAGGAGGGTCGATCCCCTCGAAGCGATCAAGGAAGGCCGATCCCCTCGAAATGATCAAGGAGGGTCGATCCCCTCGAAGCGATCAAGGAGGGCCGATCCCCTCGAAGCGATCAAGGAGACCGATCCCCTCGAAGCGATCATTATCATCCCCATTTCTCCCCTTTCTTCGATGATAAGACTTTAGGGTCTTATCATTTGGTATCAGAGCCTACGATAAGACTTTAGGGTCTTATCATTTGGTATCAGAGTAGTGATTTGGTATCAGAGCAGTGATCCTTGGCGTTCTCACTACAATAAAGTTATCAAAAAAAAAAAAAGAAAGAAAGAAAGAAAGAGAGAAGAAGCAGCAGCAACCGCAGCCACGCACCCCTGCTACCCCTGCTTCTGGCTAGCCCACCCGTCGCCTGTTGCTGCTCTCCGGCCAGCAACTGACTCTGCCCCACTTTCGGCCAGAGTCCACCATCGCCTCCCACCCGAGCCACCACCGCTGCCAGCGTCCCACTCCACCGCATCCCTTCTCCTCTTCTCTACCGCCGCTGCAGGGCAACTCCTCCACCGCCGCCGCTGCTTCCCGGCCGATCGATCACCGCCGCCCACCTCCCAGCCGCAACGCTAGCCGTGCCCCCCTGGGTCACAGCCGTAGCCCCTCGTTGCAACAGTTGCAGAAACGTAGTTCCTCTGTTGCCGTAGCCCCTTGTCGATCGCAGCCGCGCCTCCACCAACCGCACTGCCTCTAGCACTCCTCTTCCCCTCCAGTGTCATCACCACCCAGCTGATCCATCACTGCTGCGGGCCACTATGCGACGACCGCCGCACGCCTCCCAGCAGCCGATCCTCCTTGCTCTACATCCGTAGTGCCAGAAATAGGGCAACTCACCAGTTGCCCTTGTTCCCAATCGTGACACCGCCGACTCCTCCTTCTCCATCACTGCCGCTACTTCTCGGCCGCACGATCACCGCCGCACCATTGTTGCCAGCATCGCCAGTGGCTCCGGCTGTGGTGCGATAGAAACAGAGCACCCTATTTCCCATCTCCAACATTGCAACTTCCCAGCCAGCGATGACGCTCGCTGCCTTTTTCTCCACCGCCAACGCTGCGCTCCGGCCAGAGACCACCACTGCTGCCAGCCGCCTTTTCCTCAACCGCTCGTGATCCTTCCGGCCAATTCCTTCAGTGGTGCGACAAAAATAGAGTATGCAACAACCATCATGCAGCAACAAAAATAGTGGCACCCTCTGCTGCTGTAGCTGCCGATTATAACCACCGTCGTCACTCCCGGCCAACGACCAACCCCTCGTTCTGCAGTAGCCACCCTCCAATAGCAAACGCCACAACCGTAGCAAGTATGCTGCCTTGCCTCAACCCCAGCAGCCATGCAACACCGATTCCTCTTCTCAACCTCAGCCGCATCAACGTCGCCTCCCCCTTGCTTAGCATATTCTGCCACAACCATAGGTTGCCATCACCATAGGTTGCCATCACCACAGCCTCAACCCCATTGCTTAGCGATTGCCCCTTGGGTCGCAGCAGCTATAGCCACATCAACGCGGTCGCCTTCCAAGCCCAGTGCTCTCACCTCACGCAGCGATAGAAACAGGGCAGCTACTCTTCCTCCAATATAGCAACCACAGCACTGCCCTTGGCATCCATCTTCTCGGCAACTTCACATCGAGAGTTTTGATGCCCTTGACCGACACCAAAAATAGTAGTTGAGATTATAGATTTGCAGTCTTACGCAATGACCATTGATAACTTGGTGAAAGCACAAATGGAAGTATTGGAAATCAAAATTGAGAACCGACTGCAAGAAACACTTAATGATTTCAAAAAGAGCCTACTGGAGAGCCTTAGCAAATATCAACAAAATGGGGGCTCAAGTTCTACGTTGCACAGATATAAAAATACAGGAAAAAGGCCCCAAGATTGTGACATAAACTACTTACACATGAAGGTGGAATTTCTGAGATGGAAAGATGGGGATCTGACCAGTTGGATCTCTAAGGCAGAAAATTTTTTCCATTTTCACAGAACCCCAGAAGAATCCAAGGTAGAAGTGGCCTCATTCCAACTCGAGGGAGATGCACTCTAGTGGTACGATTGGTATGAAACTTTCCACGGAGTTCCTTCATAGGAGTAGTTCAAAAGAGGGCTTCTTGTTCGCTTTGGCCCATCTGAATATGAGAATGTTGATTGCCAGCTCGCCAAAATTCATTAGACTTCTACAGTGTTAGAATATCAGAGTAGGTTTGAAAGATTATCAAATCAAGCTAGAGATTGGTCGGACCAACAACTTCTGGATACATTTATTGAAGGGCTTATTCCAGAGATCCGGTGTGAAGTTAAGGCTCGTCAACCCCGCACTATGATAGCTGCGATCTCATTTACAAATCTATATGAGAAAAAAATTAGCAAGGAAAGATCAGCCAGGGGTTTGTAATATGATGAAAAATGGAGTATGGAGCACTGATTTAAACAAGGGCAACTTCTGATGATTGAACCAATTGGAGAGGAGCCGAAAGCTAAGAATGTGGACTCCGATCATGAAGGTATAAATTCTAATGAAGACGTTAAACCGACCGTACATACAATGCATACATTAGCCGACTACTCTAACCCGCAAACTATGGAAGTTGCCGAAACTCTAGAGCATTAGCCTATTATAGTTTTGATTCATACTGGTAGCACTAACAATTTTATGGACAGTGAGATTGTTGACCGATTAGCCCACCACATTGAAGACTATGACAAATTCAAAGTAAAGATCGTTGATGGACGAATTTTCACTTGTGATAGCAAAGGTTCAAAGATAAAATTGATTATACAAGGCTAGAAGTTTCATGCAATGATTACTACACTGAAGGACCGACCTGTTGCTTACACTATCAAAAAAGTGGATACCATACTTACTTGATCAACGAGTTGTGATGCGTTGCAGATAGTTTATAGCTAAAGTGCTGAAAGAGAAGCTCCCCGAGATTGATGCTGCTCAGCCATGAGGACAAGGTTGATTTGAAGAGGGAGGAACTGTTAGGACCCTTTTTCTGAGCCTTTGAATAATGTTTATGGAGTCTGTTTAGTCCAGTTGTTTATTGAGTCGGTTTGGTTCAGTTAGAGTCAAGTAGAGGTTTATTTAATATTTATTTATTATTAGAGTTCAAGTCCTGATGGACTCTGGGTAGAACTCTATAAAGAGGGATGTAACTGCTTTTTTTCAGTAATCTATGAAAAATACTATTTTGTCTTTTGACAAACCCTAGGAGGCCGATCCCCTCGAAGTGATCAAGGAGGGTTGATCCCCTCGAAGTGATCAAGGAGGGCCGATCCTCTCGAAGCGATCAAGGAGGTCGATCCCCTCGAAGCGATCATTATCATCCCCATTTCTCCCCTTTCTTTGATGATAAGACTTTAGGGTCTTATCATTTGGTATCAGAGCCTACGATAAGACTTTAGGGTCTTATCATTTGGTATCAGAGCCTACGATAAGACTTTAGGGTCTTATCAAGGGACTACGGCATAGTGGCCAAGTATGTCCGTAGTCGATGAGTCAAGTGAATTATTACAGAGATAATAATTCACTGAGTTAGAAGGAGTTCTGACAAGTATGACTTACGGCCAGCTCGATATTGGGCCTAGAGGGTCACACACATATAGTAGGCATTGCGATGAGTAGAGGTTCGGATATGAGATATCTGATGGAGCACTTGTCTTATTGGATATCCAATAAGCCCCTGAATTATTTGATCTCATGGACGAGATCCAATAAGAGCCCATGAGAGATTATTGGATAGAGATCCGCAAATCTAAAAGGCTTGGGTTATTGGATGTAGATCCAATACCCACTAGGTGAGGATCTATTAGGGTTTGATAGGGGACCTCTATAAATAGGAGGGATTCAGAGCCTTAGAGGCTAGAGCCTTTTCTTGCCTCTTCTATTCTCCTTCCCCTCTCCACCTCAGAGCAAGCCTGGAGTTTTGAGGAGCATCGTCGCAGCCCTACTGTGTGGATCACCGCTAGAGAGGAGGACGCTTGACTTCCTTCACCCTCTCCTAAGGATCTGCAAGGAAATAGGGATATACGATCTCCCTAAGTAACATAATCTATTCTATATGTAGTTTTTTTAGTTTCGCGGATATTAGCGCACCAATCTTCGCACGATGACCAACATCTCTTTGGGAATCGGGGATTTTCTTTTCTTGTTCTTCTGCTATGCATGTGATGTCGCCCCCAAAGATTTTTCCAATAGTGGTATTAGAGCTAGGTTATTCGTGCGATAGATTGGTTTAAAACTACGTGTATTATGTTCTGGAGAAGCATTTGACATCAAAATCGTTGACGCAAAAGCGAAAAAGGGCAGCAACTGTTGTTGCCCTCGCTGCCATCGCAGATGGTAGCACTGCCATCTGCGTGCAGGCAAGCAACCTACAGCAGCAACCGCAATGGCAGCGGTGCCTGCGATTGCTGCTCTCGTGTGGTGACACGCCGTCGGGCAGTGGTGCCTCTGGCCGCTGCTCCCTATTAGGATCAAGAACACTAAGAGGGGGGAATTAGTGCAGCATAAAACTTTTGACGATTAAAACTGCATTCGTATAATTAAGCAAAGATATAAAGGCAGTTTGCAATTATGATGGAAATCAGAATGTAAGTGCAAACTGAAATATGATGTTCGTACGATAAAACTGATTTCCATCTTAACGCCGATTCGGAAAATACTTAACTATGAAACACGTTCGTAAATGAGTAGAAGACAGTAAGCTATTGAGGAGGTTTATAGTAAAGATAAGATGCTCAAAGTAAATGCAAATCAAGATTTAGAGTGGTTTAGTCAATCTTGACCTACATCCACTTTTGGCTTCCTCCACCATCGAGGTCACCGACATTCACTAGAAGCCTTCCTTCAATAGGCGAAGGCCAACCACCCTTTTATAGTTTCACTTCTTTTGATGGGCTTAGGAGACAACCCTTACAAACTTTTCTCTCCTCTCTTGAAAGATCAAAACTTGGAAGAAAAGAGGGAGGAGAACTTCTAGCCTTTACAACACTTTTGAGCTCTAAAAATCACAGAGTAAGATTGGATTTTTGGTGCTTTTGGTTGCCCTTTCATGCAGAAAAGGGTGGGGTTTATATAGTCCCCAAACTGGTTTGAATTTAGAGCTCAAAAGTGTCCTTTCCTGGATTTCCGAGGTCCTAGCAATACTACCTCCTGATTAGGGCAGTACAACCGCCTAGCAGCTCGGAGACTGAGCCTTTGGGCGGTGCCACCACCTGATAGGGGCGGTTGCACTGCCCAGTCTCGCTCGGAGACTAAGCCCAAGCGGTGCCACCGCTTGATTGGGCGGTTGCACTGCCTAGTCTCGCTCGTAGACTGAGCCCAAGCGGTGCCACCGCCTAACCTGGGCGGTCGCACCGCCCACCTTTCCTAGGAGACCATCTCCTAGGCGGTGCCTACTAGTCATAGGTGCCCAGCAAGCCAATCACGTGAGTGATGGCACGTGTGACTTGATACAGAATCTTTTTGCTTATTATATTTTGGCGTATATCACTTTATAACTATTGCATAAATGCATATATATATTGTGATGTCCTTGGATTTGTGCAATGGGAATCGGATCGTGATGAAATCACGATAATGAGATCGATTCACCTTTAAACACATATCCTAAATAATCCCGTCTGAGTTACTTTCGAGAGGGACATCGAGATAACCGGATAGACTGGTGTCTTTGTATACGTCCATATGATGGATGCAGTTTGGTCTCATAGCTGCTTTCGTGTAGGGACACTAGGGATAGAGTACAAAGTGCTCATTGGAGAATGAGTTCATTGATTGATCCGCTTTACGGAATCTTTGGATGGTTGATGATGCCTTATTGTCGACGGTGATTCCGTAGTCCTAGTGGTGTATCCGGTCCTTAGACTTGAGACACCAAGGATGTCTGTATGAGTGCTCCACTCTTTGATACCAGAACTTATAGGTTTGGCTGTCCCCAGATCTAGTACAACCGGTCATTGGGAGTGGTAGTCGACCTTACGAGGGTCATTGAGTGTCGATAGAGGATCATCCACTCTCGGCGTCATGAGAGGAATATCCCATGTGTTCTTGCTCAGACAAATCCCTGGCCAGGGTCATTCGGGTTGAGAGAGAAAGAGTTCTCCGGGAGAATCCGATTAGAGCGAGACTCGAGTAGAAACCGTATGGGTCTGACAACACCATGCTCGATATACCGTCTCTGGGATATTAGATGGATGAGGGACTATAGGTACATGGTAACTAATGTAATATCTCATTAGTCCCACATCAGAAGTGGGCAATATGTGTGATTAGCTTATAAGGGCCTGATGAGTGTACTACGTTAAGTCCCGCTTAAGCATTTTGGTCCGTGGTTGCAAGGACCAAAATGGAGTTATTGGCCAGTTAGCTCATCAGACCCGGGTCGTGACATTTGGTATCGAGCCCCACCTAGCATTTGGGTAGGGTGAGAGGGCTCGAGTAGGGAAGGGCTACCCGTGGATGGAGTCGAGAACTCATCATGGCGTGGAGCCACCATCGAAGTTAAACCTCACATGCACTATGCTAGGGTTCGATCTGGGTTATGTCTGGCCTTGACGAGGACGTCAAGCTAATTGAGTTGGGGATAATGTAATATCCCATTAGTCCCACATCGGAAGTGGGCAATATGTGTGATTAGCTTATAAGGGCCTGATGAGTGTACTACGTTAAGTCTCACTTAAGCATTTTGGTCCGTGGTTGCAAGGACCAAAATGGAGTTATTGGCCAGTTAGCTCATCAGACCCGAGTCGTGACAACTAAGGACAGACAGGTCCAATGGATTGAATTCCCCTGTATCGTTTGGGGACTACGACGTAGTGGCCTAGTACGTCCGTAGTCGATGAGTCGAGTGAATTATTACAGAGATAATTATTACAGAGTGAATTATTATCAGAGCCGACCTAGCATTTGGGTAGGGTGAGAGGGCTCGAGTAGGGAAGGGCTACCCGTGGATGGAGTCAGAGAACTCATCATGGCGTGGAGCCACCACTGAGTTAAACCTCACATGCACTATGCTAGGGTTCGATCTGGGTTATGTCTGGCCTTGACGAGGACGTCAAACTAATTGAGTTGGGGATAATGTAATATCCCATTAGTCCCACATCGGAAGTGGGCAATATGTGTGATTAGCTTATAAGGGCCTGATGAGTGTACTACGTTAAGTCTCACTTAAGCATTTTGGTCCGTGGTTGCAAGGACCAAAATGGAGTTATTGGCCAGTTAGCTCATCAGACCCGGGTCGTGACAACTAAGGACAGACAGGTCCAATGGATTGAATTCCCCTGTATCGTTTGGGGACTACGACGTAGTGGCCTAGTACGTCCGTAGTCGATGAGTCGAGTGAATTATTACAGAGATAATAATTCACTGAGTTAGAAGGAGTTCTGACAGGTATGACTCACGGCCAGCTCGATATTGGGCCTAGAGGGTCACACACATATGGTAGGCATTGCGATGAGTAGAGGTTCGGATTTGAGATATCCGGCGGAGCCCTTGTCTTATTGGATGCAGATCCAATACCTACTAGGAAGGACCCATTAGGGTTTGACACGGATCTCTATAAATAGGAGGGATTCACAGCCCTTATAGGCTAAGTCTTTGCTTGCCTTTCCTATTCTCCTCTCCCCCTCTCCACCTCGAGGCCCGGAGTTTTGAGGAGGGTCGTGGCCAACCCTGCTGTGTGGATCACCGCTAGAGAGGAGGACGCTTGACCTCCTTCACCCTCTCCTAAGGATCTGCAAGGAAATAGGGATATCTGATCTCCCTAGGTAACACAATCTCTATAACGCAGTTTTGTGTTTTGCGGATTTTTTCGCACCAATCTTCGCACGACGACGAACATCTTTTTTTTTTGGGAATCGGGGATTTTTGTTTTCTTGTTCTTCCGCTGCGCATATGATGTCGCCCCCATGATTTCCCAACAGTGCCACCGCCGACCCAAGCGGTGCCACTACCTAGCAGGAATTCTAGTCCGAATGGGTTGATCCATTCGGCCCAATTTGGGTCTATCAAGGGCCTAATTGTCCCCAGATTAAGTTATTGAGATCACCTCCCATTCCTAACTTAATCTACATGCTAACTATGATATTTCTTAAGACATTTACTACAACTTGCTCCGGTGCGTCAATCGCTTCTTCCTGCGAGCTTCTAGCGAACTTCCGGCGAACATTCGACGAACCTTCGGTGATGCTCCGACGGACTTCCGGCAAACTCCTGGACTTGCGACGATCCACTTGGCGAGTTCCGATGAGCTTCTTTGGCAAGCTCCTAGACTTCTTGGATTTGTTCCCGCAGAACCTCCGACGACCGTCCGGACTTCCGTCGAACTCTCGAACTCCCAACGTGATCATAGTCTTAACTCCAGCGCAACTTCTGCTACATGTCTTTCTTTTATCGTAGTTAACCCTGCACATGTAAACAAAACTTTGATCGAGACAACTAATCCTAAGCAATTAACCAAGTTGTCCGGCATGTCATTGGTCCCTCGATGCTTTGTCCGATTATTCGGCGCATCGTCCTCTCCTGCGGCCTATTGCCCAATCGGCTAGTTGACTCCGCAACTCTGATATCCTTGGCACAATACCCACTCTTCTTGGTCCGAGGCCCGAGTCCATGTCCCAAAGCCTTCTGTCGATACGTCGATCGATCCACCGGCCCGACGTCCAATCTTCTGACATGTTCCTCCAGCAGAACATGATTTTTCTTGCTTTAATTGTCTCATCCTGATCGAAGCATCCTCTGTCACTTAAAATGCAGATTAAAACATAAACACAATTATCAATTGGTTTCATCATCAAAATATGAGATTCAACAATCTCTCCCTTTTTTATGATGACAACCAATTGATGTCGGAGTTAAACTTAACTCCCAGAGATTAAACAAACTCCCCCTATCAATATGTCATATTGATATATCCTTAAATTCAAACTGAATTCAAGTCATTGCAATATTCATCATGAATACTTGCAACATGTCATCATGAACTTATGTATAAACTTAAGCATAACATCATACTTCTCCCCCTTTGTCATACACAAAAAGGAAAAGTCCAACTTTAATGTGTTTGTAGTATTAATTCAATTTATTGCATGAAAAACATAATATCAAGTTTTTTCATCATGCAGTTTTGAAAATAGAAAATTTAGCAAGTGTTACATCATGCTTAAAACATTCAAGCTATGCAAGTTTCACAACATACAAGATAGCACTTTTGCTTCTTTTGAGATAGCAACTTCTACATCATACAAGCTAGCAAATTAGAGATGTTCAAGAAGGCAACTCTTGCTTCTTGAAATATGTAAATTTTGTCAACTTTGCTAGATGCGCAAGTTAGCATGTTTTGCTTCTTGAGATAGGCAAGATAGCACTTTTGTAATTTTTGTTTCTTAAGATATTCAAGATAGCAAGCTCTACATCTTGCAAGCTAGCAATGTTACAACATTTTAGAACATGCAAGCTAGCAATTTAGAGATGTTTAAGAAAGCAACTCTTGCTTCTTGAAATATACAAGTTTGCTAGATGTGCACGTTAGCATGTTTTGCTTCTTCTTGAGATTTCAAACTAGCAATTATCGGTAATGTTTAAGATAGCAATTTCTTCTCTTTTGAGAAGTGCAATTTTTGCTTTCGTCTTGAATTGTGCAAGCTAGCTAGTTTGCCTCTTTTCATGATGTCCACACTAGAAATTCTTGCTCCCCCTTTGTCATTATTAAAAAGAAGGGAAGACCTTATATCAATTTTCAGATTATAACAAAGGTAAGTATCAATCTTATTTGTGCATCATTATATATTCAAATTAAAACATACATAATTTTAAAAATCTTATTTTTCATGCATGATACCGATAAATAAACCAATCATCATTAATAAACATATCATACATGATACTTAAATATTAAAATTTTGAAGCATTTATCAACATGTTGATCATGATACCAAACATTAATTATTTAAAGCATTCATGATACACATCATATGCAGTACATCATGTACATCATTGTTATAAGTATTGCATGCATCATTTCAAATTCATGAATATTTCATCATTGCATGCATCATTCCAAATCATAAAATATAAAATCATCAATAATGCATGATTTCAAATCATCATTTATTTCACATCATGATGGTACAAATTTTGTCAAATTATATCCTACCATGCATGATTGAAATTTCTTATTTGTATACATCAAAACAAATTAATGAATATTTCATGTATTCATATCATCACACAAGGAATATCAACAAGAATTATTAGGTGATGAGGTGTATTTCATTCATTCAAAGAATTTTACATAACAAAATTCAAGTCATAAGCCTTAAAAGATGTCATGAGAGAACATATAAATAATCTTGATTTATAAAATAAATACTCAAGTTATAATTTCAAAAAATCAAGAGAGACCGTGATTCATTTTAACAAATCTCCTCTTAAATAAATAACATAAAGAATTCTTAGGAGATCATGAAAAGATAGAATTCATTCAATCTTGTAAGAGAATAAGATATTAATTCATGCATATAAAATCTTAATTTAAGCATAAGAAATCTCAATTTATAAATTTCAAAAAATCAAGATAAAGCTCATTTAAATCATCAAATCAAGATCAATAGATTTTCATAAATGAATTGTTAGGATCAAGAAAATTCGAAAATGAAATTTAACACTTTCATGCATTAGGACATGATTTTGCTATAGATTTTCAAACACAATCATGAAGATAAAATATGCTTATGATCATGAAAATTTTTGTATCCAAAACACATAATTTTCAACATGTTATTAAGGCATGTAATAGTGTAAAATTCTCATCATAGCAATTATATCCTACCATGCATGATAAAAATTTCTCCTCATTTTATCATATTTAAAATGATTGAAGCATTGAACATGATTCATATTTAAAATGTGTCTCATGTCATAAGTATGAATCATGCATTTGTGAAATCCGAAATCATTCTCAAAGTCACATTCAATAAATTCATACATGACAAGCATAGATTTATTGAAAAGTCGATAAGATAGAGGATCGCATTTCATTTTTATAAATTTCTATTCATGTGATTTCTTTTATATATGCATGTTCTTTTCTTTTATGCCAAATAAAAACATGCATCAACGTTTAGGATCGAAAAATGAATTTCGTTATAAAAACCATCAAGACCAAATCATCATGTATAACTTTTAAAATCTCATGTATAAAATTGTCCATCATGTTATCAACAACATTTAATATTTTTATTATATCATTATGCATTACTTCAAATCAAACATGATTTCATTTAATCAAAATCGAAAATTAGTTAATCAAACATGATACCATTCAACAATGTTAATCAAACATGATATACATTATTACTTCTTAACCACATATAGCATTATTTCATAAGGCATTTTTAATCATTTTGTTTATCATAAACATGTAATTTTCATGATTATATTCAAAATTACTAGAATGATAAGCATGATTCCTAATTTTTGCATTTTCATTATAAAACATATAATTTTCAAGAAAATTAATTCTAAACAAAAAAAAAAATGCATCATGAAAAATATCAAGTAATTTCAAAATAAATTAAGGGGGTTTTGATTACCTCATCGTTGAATGCTATTAAGGCGTAGTTTGCCACCTCGCCTTTCTTGATTTTTTCCTCGTCTTTAGAGGAGCTTGATTCATCCCACTTTGTGTTCTTCTTCTTGCGTTCAAAGCAAGTAGTTCCATTCTTTTTGTTCTTAAATTTTTGTTTCTTTAATTTTTTAAATTTCTTAGTGAGTAGTTCTTGTTCACCATCACTTGAGCTTATGCTTGAGTGATCTTCAAATGTTCTATGTCCCAAATCTTTCCTGTTCTTTGGAAGGTGGTTTTGTTCATCATATGCATTGTGCACCATTTCATATGTCATCAATGAACCGATAAGTTCTTTAATTGAAAAAATATTTAAATCTTTTGTTTCTTATATTGTCATTACTTTTGATTCCCAAACATTAGAAAGTGATCGTAAAACGTTACTAACAAGTTCAAAATTCAAAAAAAATTTGCCAAGAGCTTTTAAACCATTGACGACATCCGTAAAACGGGTGTACATGTCAACAATGGTTTTGCTCGGTTTTATTCGAAAAAGCTTGAAATCATGCATCAAAAAATTTACTTTAGAATCTTTTACACTACTTGTGCCTTCGTGTGTGATTTCAAGAGTGCACTAAATATCGAAAGTCATTTCGCACATATAAATCTGATTGAACTCATTTTTGTCTAAAGCGCAAAATAAGGCATTCATAGCCTTTGCGTTTAAAGAAAAATACTTCTTCTCCAAATCCGACAATTCGTTCATCGGTTTAGAGGGAAGTTGAAAACCGTTTTCAACAATATTCCATAAATCAAAATTCATAGAAATCAAGAAAACTCTCATTCGAGTTTTCTAATAAGTGTAGTCCAATCCGTTAAACAACGGTGGACGAACAACTGATAAGCCCTCTTGAAAGCCATGAAGAACCATTTCTCTCGGCTGCAAATCCGAAATGAGAAATACCGAGCTCTGATACCAATTGTTAGGATCAAGAGCACTAAGAGGGGTGAATTAGTGCAGCGAAAAACTTTCGATGATTAAAACTGCATTCGTATGATAAAAACGATTTTGGTAAGAAAGCCGATTCATAAATCACTTTAACGTGTAATCAAGCGAGATGTAGTTAAAGCAAATATATAGAGGCAGTTTGCAGTTTAAGATAAACAACAGAATGTAATAGCAAACTGGAATACGACGTTCGTACGATAAAAGCGATTTCAGTATTAAAGCCGATTCGTAAATCACTTTAACTTGTGATCAAGCAAGATGCAGTTAAAGCAAATATATAAAGGTAGTTTGCAGTTATGATAGAAATTAGAATATAAGCACAAACTAAAATATGATGTTCGTACGATAAAACCGAATTCCGTCTTAACGCCGATTCAGAAAATACTTAAACTATGAAACACGTTTGTAAATGAGTAGAAGGCAGTAAGCTACTAAGGAGGTTTGCAGTAAAGATAAGATGCTCAAAGTAAATGCAAATCGAGATTTAGAGTGGTTTAGTCAATCTTGACTTACATCCACTTTTGGCTTCCTCCACCGACGAGGTCACTGACGTCCACTAGAGGCCTTCCTTCAATAGGCGAAGGCCAACCACCCTTTTACAGTTTCACTCCTTTTGACAAGCTTAGGAGACAACCCTTACAAACTTTTCTCTCCTCTCTTGAAAGATCAAAACTTGGAAGAAAAGAGGGAGGAGAACTTCTAGCCTTTACAACAATTTTGAGCTCTAAAAATCACAGAGTAAGATTGGATTTTCGGTGCTTTTGGTTTCCCTTTCATGCAAGAAAGGGTGGGGTTTATATAGGCCCCAAATTGGTTTGAATTTGGAGCTCAAAAGTATCTTTTCCCGGATTTCCAGTGTCCTGGCAGTACAACCGCCTGATTGGGGTGGTACAACCGCTTGGCAGCTAAGAGAGTGAGCCTCTAGGTGGTGCCACCGTCTGATAGGGGCAGTTGCACTGCCCAGCTTTCCTAGGAGACCATCTCTTGGGCGATGCCGCCGTAGACCCTGGCCGTGCCACCGCCTAGCAGGAATTCTGGTCCGAATGAGTTGATCCATTCGGCCCAATTTGGGTCTATCAATGGCCCAATTGCCTCCAGATTAAGTTAATGGGATCACCTCCCATTCCTAACTTAATCTACATTATAACTACGATATTTCTTAAGACATTTACTGCAACTTGCTCCGGTGCATCAATCGCTTCTTCCGGTGAGCTTCCGGCGAACTTCCGGTGAACTTCCGACGAACCTTCGATGATGCTCCAGCGGACTTCCGGCAAACTCCTGGACTTGCGATGATCCACTTGGCGAGTTCCGACGAGTTTCTTTAGCAAGCTCCTGGACTTCTCGGATTTGTTCCTACAGAACCTCCGATGATCGTTCGGCTTCCGTTGAACTCTTGAACTCCCAACGTGATCATAGTCTTGACTCCAGCGTAACTCCTGCTGCATGTCTTTCTTTCATCGTAGTTAATCCTGCACATGTAAAACAAAACTTTGATCGAGACAATTGATCCTAAGCAATTAACCAAGTTGTCCGGCATATCATTGGTCACTCGACGCTTCGTCCGATTATTCGGCGCATCGTCCTCTCCTGTGGCCTATTGCCCAATCGGCCAATTGACTCCGTAACTCCGATATCCTTAGCATAATACCCGCTCTTCTTGGCCGATGCCCATGTCCATGGCCCGAAGCCTTCTATCGATACGTTGATCGATCCACCGGCCCGACGTCCAATCTTCTAACATGTTCTTCCGGCACAACATGATTTTTCTTGCTTTAATTGTCTCATCCTGATCGAAGCATCTTGCGTCACTCAAAATACAGATTAAAATATAAACACAATTATTAATTGGTTTCATCATCAAAATACGAGATTCAACACTCCCGCGGGCAAAAACCCAACAGGGGCGGCCGCCCGGCGAGGTAGCACCGCCTGCAGGCGCTGCCTCATGGGCAGAACCTCCCGTGGAGGGGACGGTGCCCACAGGGGCGCCCAACTGAAGGGGCAGCGTTGCCAGTGGGCATGCCGCCTGTAGGCGAGGGTAACGACCTCGCCCTTCGCCGCACATCCCGCCGCCGGCAGGTTGGCGGAGGCGGCGACAGCAACAACAGCAAGGGACGATGAGGGCATTAGCGTTTTCTGGGCAAAAGATAGTTTTGCCCATCGAAATTTGAGAAATTCTAATTTCTGTCTTTTGTCTAAATTATGAAAATACCCCTAGAAATTAAGAAATTCCCTATATGTCCCTGATTTCATAAAATACTAATTAATTAAAAAGTTTAGTTGATTATTATTTTTATTTTTATCTAGTAGTCCTACATTATGATGATTATTTATACATGTGATATATGATGTGTGGATGGATGATCATGGACCGTGTGATATGTGTACTTGTGTTTATTATTATTGGGGTCTGCGAGCCTCCATTATATTTCTCGTTAATTGTTGGGCCTACGTGTCTATGATTAAGTTATAATTGTTGGAAAATCTTAGGGGTGACGTCATATGCACAGCGGAAGAACAAGAAAAACAAAATCCACTATTCCCAAAGAGATGTTCGTCGTCGTGCAAAGATTGATGTGCAAAATCCGCGAAACTTTAAATTGTATATAGAGTAGATTGTGTTACCTAGGGAGATCGTATATCCTTGTTTCCTTACAGATCTTTAGGAGTGGGTGAAGGAGGTTAAGTGTCCTCCTCTCTAGTAGTGATCTACACAACAAGGCTACAACGACACTCCTCAAAACTCCAAGCCTGCTCTGAGGTGGAGAGGGGAAGGAGAATAGTAGAGGCAAGCAAAGGCTCTAGCCTATGAGGCTCTGAATCCATCCTATTTATAGAGGTCCCTTGTCAAACCCTAATGGATCCTCCCCTAATGAGTATTGGATTTGCATCCAATAACCCAAGCCTTTTAGATTAGTAGATCTTTATCCAATAATCTCTAATGGGCTCTTATTGGATCTCGTCCATGGGATCCAATAATTCATGGGCTTATTAGATATCCAATAAGACAAGGGCTCTATCGGATATCTCATATCCGAACCTTTACTCATCGCAATGCCTACCATATATATGCGACCCTCTAGGCCCAATATCGAGCTGGCCGTGAGTCATAGTTGTCATAACTCCTTCTAACTCAGTGAATTATTATCTTTGTAATAATTCACTCGACTCATCGACTACGGACGTACTAGGCCACTACGCCGTAGTCACCAGACAATACAAGGGAATCCAATCCATTGGACCTGTTTGTCCTCAGTTATCGTGTACTTATAGTCCTTCATCCATCTAATATCTAAGAGATCGTATATCGAGCATGGTGCTGTCAAACCCATACGATTTCTAGTCGAGTCTCGCTCTAATCGGATTCTCCCGAAGAACTCTTTCTCTCTCAACCCGAATGACCCTAGCCAGGGATTTGTCTGAGCAAGAACACATATGATATTCCTCTCATGATGCCAAGAGTAGATGATCCTCTATCGACACTCAATAGCCCTCGTAAGGTCGACTACCACTCCCAATGACCAGCTCTACTAGATCTGGGACAACCAAACCTATAATTCTGGTATCAAAGAGTGGAGCAGTCATACAGGACATCCTTGGTGTCTCAAGTCTAAGGACCAGATACACCATTAGGACTACGAAATCGTTGTCTGATAATAAGGCATCATCAACCATCCAGCATTCCGTAAGCGGATCAATCAATGAACTCATTTTCCAATAAGCACTTGTATTTTATCCCTAGTGTCCCTACATGAGTAGCTATGAGACCAACTGCATCCATTATATGGATGGGTATACAGCACACTAGTCTGTTCGGTTATCATGATGTCCCTATCGAGTAACCTATAATCAGGATTATTTAGGATATGTTGTTAAAGGTGAATCAATCTCATTTTTGTGATGTCATCACGATCCGATTCCCATTGTGTTAAGTCTCCGGCGCAACGTCAATTCCTCCTGGGTCAACTGTCTAATCCTGATCGAGTAGACCTACATCACTCAAAATACAGTTAAACATCTAAACACAATCAATTAGTTTCATCATCAAAATTCGAGATTCAACAAAAGGTTCACATTTATCCCACAAACACCAGAGTACAAAGGGACAGTATGAATAATAATATTAGTATATATATCGGAAGCACATGCAGAACAACAAAATATACTTGTGCCTTTCGAGTCTATATGATACAAACATAATCCTTCACAAATGTATTCAGATTTGAAAGAAAACAAAAGCAAGAGCATACAAGGGTTTCAAGAAATCACATATAGCTCAATTGAAATAAGAAAGTTAGATGAATTCAATGTCCAAAGAAATGAAACTGGAAGAGGCATATATCGAAAGCAAATGCGGAACAATGGGATGCATGTGCCGAATCATTAAGATACAAACATGAACTTTAGATGATAGCTGCAGATGTACAAATAAATAAAGGAAAAAAATATACAGGAATTTAAGGCAATAATGTAAAGCTTAACTGAAGTAAGAGTTTTTTGCCGAAATCGATTTCCAAAGAGAAGAAACAAGGAAAGCCGAAATCGACCAAAGCTCGATTCTGGTAGAATTTGATAGGAACATTGTATAAACTATTTGGATAACCAATTATGCTCCAATTTATATAAAATATGTGTTATTAGAAAGCCTTATCAATCTAGTTTTAGGAAAATTAAGTTTTACAAGAATTAGAATTTAAAATAGGGAGTTACAGATAATTTCGTAGTGAAAGGTCTGAAAATATTAGCTCTATTTTACTGAATCCATAGGGTCGATGAAAGCAGATTTTTCAGTTAGCAATTGTACTCCAAAAATTTCAAATCAGATATATACAGAAAGAATTTTGAGTCTATCTTTGAATAAATCATACTTTTAATGAATCTAGGTTCATAGCAGAAACTTATAAGCAGTTAAGCAATAAGAGGTCAGAAATTTCAGTCCCTGGTTTGTAGAATCTGTAGGGTTAATTTAAACAGAAGTCTTAATAGGCATTTAAACTCTAAATCATTCGATCTTAGTGTCAAAATAAATATATTTTTGTCTACTTTCAAATGGAATAGGTTTTGTCTAAATCAGTGTTTATTACAAAATGTTATGACCGAAATATTGCATAGATGTCAGATTACCAAAAAATTACAGATTCATATCTTTATATCAAAATGAAAGAAGGTCTGGTTCTCAGTTGAAATCTTTCAAATTTTGCAGAATAAAAATGGAAACAGAGATTAAGGTTACTGTGGGATGGGGTTAGAACACTTGCCAAATGTGGGAAAATTGATGAAAAATCTCAAGCTCTTCTTCTTCTTCTTCTTCTTCTTCTTCTTTCTTCTTCTTCTTCTTCTTCTTCTTCTTCTTCTTCTTCCCTTCTCTTCTCAAACTCACGTTGGCTGCAACTCTTCAGGTTTGTTTTCTTTAACCTTTCATCTAATTATTTGGGTTTTGACTAATGCAAAAGTTGCAAGGTGTCATGCATGCATGAAAGGGGCTAGGTGTCATCTTTAGAGTAAACATAAGTGGCACAATTAGGTTAGCTAGTGACACATGTCCACTATTTTTTTTTTTTAACTTAAATCTGAATCTTTCATAAATTATATCGAACTTCTAATATTTACTCTTAGGTCCCTAGCCATAAACTTTTAATATAATATTATTTAATATAAAATAATTATTAAATAATCCTTATTTTTACAAACAACCCTTTTACTAAACTTTTAAAAATGAGGGATGTTACACTCTCCCCTCCTTATAAAAAAATTTAGTCCTCTAAATTTATCATACCTCATTCAACGAAAAGATGAGGATAAGCTTTCATCATTTCTTCCTCAAGCTCCCAAGTTGTTTCCTCTCCAGAATGATATCTCCTGATCACTTTAACCCGATTCCTCAAGATCTTTTCCATTTTCTCAACAATCTGAGTGGGCTCTTCCACATAAGATAAGTCTTTATCAATCACCATCGGCTCATACTTAATGATATGAGAGGGATCAGGTATATACTTTCTAATCATTGAAACATAAAATATATCATGGATATGGCACAATGATGGTGGCAAGGCAATCCTATAAGCGACAGAACCAACCCTCTCAAGAATCTCAAAATGTCCAATAAATCTTGAGCTTAACTTTCCTTTCTTCCCAAATCTTACAATGCCTTTAGAAGGGGAGACCTTCAGGAATACAAAATCCCCGATTTGAAACTCAATATTTCATCTTCTGTTATCAGCATAACTCTTTTGACGACTCTGAGCAGTCTTTAACCTTTTTCTTATAAGTTGAATTTTCTCAGTAGTCTCTTGTACTTTTTCTGGTTCTAATAACTTTCTGTCGCCAATTTCTTCCCAACATATAGGCATCCTGCACTTTTTCCCATATAAAGCTTCATAAGGAGCCATCTGAATACTTGAATGATAACTATTATTGTAAGTGAACTCAATAAAAGAGATATCTTTATCCCATTCATCTTTCCAATCCATAACATAGGCTTGAAGCAACTCCTCAAGTGTTTGAATGGTTCTTTCTGATTGACCATTAGTTTGAGGGTGATAAGCAGTGCTAAACTTGACTTTAGTGCCAATAGATTCCTATAATCTTCTCCAAAATCTAGATAGAAATCTAGAGTCTCTATCAGATATTATCTCCTTTGGAACACCATGAAGTCTTACTATTTCATTTATTATAAATCTGCAAGCCTATCAAGAGAATAAGTCATATTGATCGGTAGGAAATGTGCAGATTTCGTTAACCTATCAATGATAACACAAATAGCATCATGCTTTCTAGAAGTTCGGGGTAGTCCTGAAATAAAGTCCATGATAATACATTCCCATTTCCATTCTGCAATATCTAAAGGTTGCAACAAACCTCTAGGTCTTTGGTGTTCTGCTTTGATTTGCTGACAAGTCAAACACTTTGAAACATATATTGCAATATCCTTCTTCATGCCTTCCCACCAATAATGACTTTGGAGATCTCTATACATCTTAGTGCTACCAGGATGCATGGTGTACTTTGAATTATGACCATCCCTCAGGATTTGATTTTTGATATCTGAGTCATTTAGAACACATATTCTATCCCCAAATCTCAATAGGCCATCCTCTAAATCTCGAAAATTCAGTTTTAATCCCTTTTCTACTTTATTCCTTAAGTAGATCAAGCGTCGATCTCGTAGTTGTCCTCCTTTAATTTGTTGAATGAGATCAGATTGCACTTGGATGGAGGCCATTAATATCATTGAGTCTTGCCCTTTTCTCATAACATTCGAATCATAATTCTCTTCTAATAACTTCCGTTGCTTCACAACTAAAGTCGCCATAAAACTTGTAGATTTTCTACTAATGGCATCTGCTACAACATTAGCTTTATCCGGGTGATAAAGAATGGTATAATTAGAATCCTTTAGAAGTTCTATCCATCTCCGCTATCTCATGTTTAACTCTTTTTGAGTAAAAATATTCTTTAAACTCTTATGATCAGTAAAGATTTCAAATGTTCGCCTATACAAGTAATGCCTCGAAATCTTTAGAGCAAAAACAATTGCTGCCAATTCCAAATCATGAGTTGGATAATTCAGTTCATAACTCTTTAGTTGTCTAGAAGTATAAGCAATCACTTTCCCTTCTTGTATCAAAACACATCCAAGGCCATTTCTTGAGGCATCAGTGTACACCATAAATCTCTCATCACCACTTGGAATAGTGAGAATAGGGGCACTAGTCAATCTCCTTTTTAACTCTTGAAAACTTTGCTCATAATCGTCACCCTATACAAATTTCACATTATTTTGAGTGAGTTTGGTGAAAGGTTGAGCGATTCGAGAAAATCCCTCCACAAATCTCCTATAATAACCTGCCATGCCCAAGAAGCTTCTAACTTCTATCACGTTTGTTGGTATTTCTCACTTAATAACAGCTTCCACTTTCTTTGGATCAACAGATATACCCTTCCCTGAAATCACATGGCCTAAGAAAGTAATTTCATTTAACCAAAATTCACATTTGCTGAACTTTGCATACAACTTCTTTTCTCTTAGTATGAACAATATATTTCTCAAGTGTTCCTCATGCTCCTGATTAGTCCTTGAATATACTAATATGTCATCAATGCATACAATCACACAATCGTCCAAGAATGGCTAAAATATCATATTCATAAGTTCCATAAAAGCTACAGGGGCATTAGTTAAACCAAAAGGCATCACTAAGAATTCATAGTGACCATATCGAGTTCTAAAAGTTATTTTTAGAATATCTTTCTTCATGATCTTCAACTGATAGTAACCTGACATTAATTATGGGTAGGGGATACTTGTTTATTTTTTTGGTCACCTAATTCAATTGTCTATAATCAATACAAAGCCTTAATATTCCATCCTTCTGCTTAACTAATAGCACCGGAGCACCCCATGGTGAAACACTGAGTCGAATGAAACCCTTATCTAATAGTTCTTGTAGTTTCTTTCTCAATTCCTCTAGCTCAAGTGAGGCCATTCCGTAAGGAGGCTTAGATATTGAGGTTGTCTGTTAGGACTCTAGCTAGGAGAGTCCTAATTGAGAGGGACATTCATGTAAAACCTACCTAAGCCGACCCCTATTAAAGAGGTGAAGAGGCCGGCTAGGGTTAGGAGATTGTTTCTTAGAGATAAATTAGGAGTTGTAAAGAAATAGGAGTCTTGATTAGAAGTCTATTAGGAGTTGGTTAGAAGAAGGAGTCTTGAGTAGGAGTCCTATTAGGAGTTAGGGTTTAGAAACCCTATAAATAGCCATGTATTCCTCCTCTTTTCACAAGCAATAGATGAATCTTTTCTGCAGCCTTTGAGCAGCAACTTGGAGGGAGGAACCCCTATAGAGTTCCAAGGAGGCCGATCCCCTAAAGAGATCAACCCCAAGTTTAGAAACTGCAAGGGTTCTAACACATGGTATCAGAGCAGCATTCTTGGTTTCTCGCTGCCCTTCCATAGCCATCCATCAACTCTCCACAACCGCCCAAAGCAATTCCCACAATTGCTTAAGAGATCGTTGTCAAATTCCACCGTCATCTCCACCACCATGGATCATCCTTTGATCTCCCCGTGAATTGCAACAGGTTCTAGTTTTCTACCTTACTGCTACTGCAATTTAGTTATCCTTATTTGAAAATCCCAAAAAATTATTCCTATATTGCTGCATATACTTTTCTTCATAAAGTTTTCATCTGTACGACGGAAGATACATTGCAGAATTCCAACTGTATAGCACCGTCTGTTTGATCTTGCTACTGTGTTTTTTCTATCCAAATCTCTACGAAATTTTTATGAAATCTTTGAAATTTCCTAATAGCAGATTCCCTTTGGTTTCATAAAAAAATTCTCAATATAAACCACTGATCTTTTACGTCTAATCTGCTATACTTAAAAATCTGTGCTGCAGAAAATTTCAGCCGCATATTGTTGCCTTAACCCATCTATTTGCAATCTTTTTTGAATGAAATTTCTTATACACTTCATAGATCATCTTGGCTTCTATCTAAGATTGATCTATAAAGAAATTCATCTCAAAAAACGATTTTGTGTTGCTGCAAATTTTCGTCGTAACCTGCTGGAATTTCTCGACGAGAATTCTGCAATCGCAACTTGCACCAATTTCCTTGCTGTTATACTGCCGAAATTTTCTTGATTAAATTAGATATCCTTGCTGTCATATAAATTGTGATTTTTCTATCAATTACCTCCTCAATTCTCTCACGTTTTTGGTGGGAATTACGTCGAGAAACCATTGTTTCTTCGACGATAATTCTACTCTTACAAGACAGCACATACTTGCTGCAACTTCCATTAATTTCTACCAAACCTTTGCTACCATCTACCACATATCTAAAACTTTTATCTACAGCCCTAAAACTCTACTAAACCACACCCTCAACCTGCACCCAAAATAGCCACAAAACAAGCCTAAACCGTAGCCTACATCCACCAATCTACCAACCTTTTCGACCATCACATCTCTCAACCAATACATGCCTTTAACCCGACAACAAAAGAGAGATCTTGATATCACAGATTAGATGGCATATACTATGATATCTGAGGAGGCATTTAATGCTAAATTCGAAGCATTCGAGGCGCGAATGGAGGATAAGATTGGGATGCTCTTTACCGAACTCAGATTGGGCCGACCACTAAGCCCGAAAAAATCACATCAAGGAGAGAGCTTTGCCCAATCGCACCAAGCCCAAAGATATGACTTCTAAGAGAGGAGAAGCTCTATGACTAACCTCAACTATCCATGCATGAGAGTGGACTTCCCTAGATGGGAAGAAGGAGACCCGATTGGTTGGATCTCGCGCGCGAAGCGATATTTTCGGTACCATAAAATCGCAGATGCATCTATGGTGAAAATTACAGCTATACATCTTGAAGGGGATGCTATACAGTGGTTTGACTGGTTTGAACATACTTATGAAGTCCTTTCATGGCAACAATTCAAAGATGGACTACTGATACACTTCAAATCAACCGATTACGAGAATATTGACGGACAACTAGCGAAGATCCGACAAACCTCCACCATTCAGGAGTACCAAACCAGGTTTGAAAGGTTATTTAATCAAACTCATGATTGGTCTCAAAAATAGCTATTGAGGACCTTCATTGAGGGCTTGAAGCCGGAGATCCGAGGAGAAGTTAAAGCGCGACAACCGTATATGCTTATGGCAGCCATCTCTTTCGCACGACATCAAGAAGAGCAATTGAACCATGAAGCTCGAAGGACTAGGGTCACTCCTCAACCAGTAATATTGAAGCCCTCAGCCCCCCCTACTGTTGACCAAGTCTCAACACCAAAGAGGTTAATAGGAGAAGAGCTTCGGGAGCGATATGTGAAGGGATTATGTTGGCATTGTGACGAGCCGTGGAGCCGTGAGTATCGCTATAGTAAAGGGAGACTTCTTATGATTGAACCAATAGAAGAAAAGGTCATTGAACATTCAGAAGAGAGCCTGGAACATGAAGAAGAAAATACAGAAGAAGAGCCACAATCGATCGAAGTTACGGTACATGCACTAGCCGACTACTCAAACCCGCAAACAATGAAAGTTGGAGGCCTTCTCAAACAACAACTGATCACTGTTCTCATCGACACGGGCAGTACTAATAACTTTCTAAACAGTAAGGTTGCTGTCCAGATAGCTTTACCTATTGATAATTGCAGCAAGTTTGACGTTAAGATCGCCGATGGATGGATTTTGAAGTATAATTGTAGGCGCCCGCAAGAGAAACTATTGTTGTAGAACCAAGAGATAATTGCAGATTTCTTCCTTCTCCCGCTTGATGATCCTGAGGCCATGCTCATAATTAAATGGTTGACAACATTAGGTGATATTTCTTGGAATTTTATGCAACTAATTATAAAATTTTACAGTAAGGAGAAATAGGTGATACTGAACGAGAAACATGGGGGCGACGTAACGATGATTTGCACACAACAAATGGAGAAGATTTTGCATAAAGCATTTCACAGATTTTTGATACAACTTAGCAGCAAACTAAGGGAGAGCCAATAGAACTTGAAGATCCAAACCTACTTCCTTTGCTTGCTGAATTTTCAGATATATTTGACGAACCTTACAACCTACCTCTTACCCGTCGGCATGATCATTATATAACGATTCTTTCAGACAAACCTCCAATAAATACTCGGCCATATCAATATCTACAACTCCAGAAGGATGAAATAGAAAGGATTGTAAAAGAGATGCTCAAAACATAAGTTATTCGGCCAAGTTGCAACCTCTACTCTTCACCGGTGCTACTTGTACGCAAGAAGGATGGAACATGGCGAATATGCATTGATTACCGAGCTTTAAATGGCATCACCGTCAAGGACAAGTACCCAATACCAGTGGTGGATGAACTTCTTGATGAATTAAAGGGAGCTCAAGTCTTCACGAAGTTGGACCTCCGATCCGGTTACCACCAAATTCGGGTATGTGACGATGACATTCCAAAAACTGCATTTTGCACACATAATGGTCATTATGAATTCTTAGTAATGCCTTTTGGACTCACTAATGCTCCTTCAACCTTTCAAAGTCTCATGAACGATATTTTTCGGAGCTATCTTCGCAAATTTGTGCTGGTATTTTTCGATGATATTCTCATTTACAACCCTTCTCTTGAGACTCACTTTCAGCATTTACGGATTGTTTTGACGATCCTTCGGCAGAATACTCTTTTTATAAAGCACCCAAAGTGCAGCTTTCTCGAGCAAAAAGTAGAGTACCTTGGGCATATAATATCAGAAAAAGGAGTGGCAGTAGACCCAACAAAAATTGAGGCAATGCAAGGCTAGCCGAAACCTACAAACGTGAAATTACTGCGGGGGTTCCTTGGACTAACGGGCTACTACCAAAAACTTGTTAAGGACTATGGGAAGATCAGTGCACCACTCACTTCTTTACTGAAAAAAGATGCTTTCCAATGGTCGGACAAAGCCTCTGCTGCCTTCGACAAACTTAAGGCAGCCATGACAACAACGTTGGTGCTTGCGCTACCAGATTTCAATAGACCCTTCATCATTGAGGCCGACGCATCTGGAGTCGGAATTGGAGCCGTTCTCATGCAAGATGGTCGACCACTCACATACACTAGCAAGACACTATCTCTCTCCCATCAAAATAAGTCAATATATGATAAGGAGATGCTTGCCATTGTGTGCGCAGCAACGAGGTGGAGACCCTACTTGAATTGTCGACAATTTCAAATTAAAATCGACCATAAAAGCCTCAAGTACTTTTTGGAGCGAAAGATATCATCCCTTGAGCAGCAAAAATGGGTAATAAAACTTCTTGGATTTGATTATGAAATAACTTACAAAAAGGGGAAAGAGAATATTCTTGTAGATGCGCTTTCGCAGCTACCCGAGCAAGCTGAAGTTTCAGCCATTTCACTTCCGACCAGCGACTTCCATGAGGAAATTAAGATGGCATGGCAGGAAGATTCAGAGACAAGTAAGATTATAAAAAATTTGCAAGAAGCACCAAGCTCCATGGCTCATTACAATTGGGACTCAAAAGAATTACACTATATGGGACGCATTGTGCTTATGATAAATTCTACTTGCATCTTCACGAGCAGATTTTAGACAAAGTTAGTCTATATACAGGGTACTAAATTGAAAAGGAGTACGGCATATCACCCGCAAATCAACGGCCAGATAAAATTTGTAAATAGGTGCTTGGAGACAGCCCAAAGCCACCCACCAAATATGACTATCCAAGGAGAACTCCAGACCCAGCCAAGTGTCATTATTGATCGACGGATCGTGACTCGACGACGACGACCCACTACTACAGTGTTAATACAGTGGGTGAACCTACCAACAGAAGATGCCACTTGGGAGAACTATAACGATTTGAAGATCAAATTCCTAAAATTCATGAATCGTCAGCCTCGAGGACAAGGCTGATTTGAAGAGGGCGGGTTTGTTAGGACTCTAGCTAGGAGAGTCCTAATTGAGAGGGACATTCATGTAAAACCTACCTAAGCTGACCCCTATTAAAGAGGTGAAGAGGCCGGCTAGGGTTAGGAGATTGTTTCTTAGAGATAAATTAGGAGTTGTAAAGAAATAGGAGTCTTGATTAGAAGTCTATTAAGAGTTGGTTAGAAGGAGTCTTGAGTAGGAGTCTTGAGTAGGAGTCCTATTAGGAGTTAGGGTTTAGAAACCTTATAAATAGCCATGTATTCCTCCTCTTTTCACAAGCAATAGATGAATCTTTTCTGCAACCTTTGAGCAACAACTTGGAGGGAGGAACCCCTATAGAGTTCCAAGGAGGCCGATCCCCTAAAGATATCAACCCCAAGTTTAGAATCTGTAAGGGTTCTAATATTGTCCCGGGGACCAAATCAATAGTAAATTCACCATATCTATCTTGAGGTAAACCAGGCAAGTCAAATGGAAATACATCAGGCAAGGAGGTAAATCATGCCCAATACTCTCAAAATAAAAGATGGGATGATCTAGTATACAAAAAGTGATCATTTTGTATAACAATCTATACTGGTATGATTGGAAGATAGTCAATCCATACTTAGTATAATATCAAAACTCCAAATATCTAGGAGAACCAAATCTGCATGAAGTTTATGTTCTCCAATAGAAATCAAACAAGATGACCAGATCGAGTTTGTTATCAAACAATTCCCAATAGTCGTATTTACATATAGCATATAATCTAGTGGTTCAGGTTGAATGCTCATGTGATAAGCAAAATATTACGAATCAAATCATTGATGAGACACATGGTCAAACAAATATTTGCATTCTTTCAGAAACATGAATAGTACCTTCGACCACTAATTCAAAAGCTTTAGAATCATATTTCTTGATAACATACACTCTGACATGGGCTGATGATTTATGAGGCAGTGATTCTTTCTTCTTGTCCAAAGGGCAGTTGTTTATTTTATGATCCAAATTTTCACAAGAAAATAAGGCTCCAGTCACCTACAAATACAAACTTATTTCATAATTTAATTCGCATCGTACACAGGATTGAATCTTTTGTGGTGACTTCCCTTTTTAAATCGATGATGTCTTGACCCTCTTATTATCATATTCTGATTCATTTCTAATCCTTTTTTCTTTTTTTTGGTAAACTTGTCCTTGCTATTCTTGTCCTTGATCTCTAGAAATTCTTTTGATCATCAGAACAATTTCGTACATCAAATATCTTCTTCAATCGCATCATCCATTTTTTCGCTACCAATGTATTAGGTTCACCACACTTCTACTGTGCCACTCTTATTTAATATCCCCGATAAACCCTTTTAACGTACTTAATTAATCAAAAGCAGATGAAGTAGGAGGACTAAATGTCCTCGTCATCCTAGATTCTTAAAATGCATCAAAGAAAATTTCCACCAATCATTATAGTTCACTAGACCTCAATATATTTTGCACATTAACATATCAAATATTTCAATGATCCTCAAATCATGCTCTGATACCAACTCTATCACGCCCCCTCGAATTTAATTTTCATTCAGGAGGTGTGATCCTAACTCAAGATTGATAAAATTATAATTCAACAAACAATCCAGGATCCAATCATACATTTGAGGTCATTAAGAAAAATATTCAAGTCATTCACCTCTACAATCCACAATTCACAAAACCTGTGCAGTTTATAATCATATATCATGTCACTAGATGATTCGTTAAAATCCAAAAGCAACTTAACTAAACCATAACTATAACATAAATCCATAAGCGTGGCAATTAATGCAATCACAAAACCAACATGTACTATATGTTTATATCAGTACACAGTTTAAACTTAACATTTCCAAAATCCTGACGTAAGAGGTACTTTTCAAATATTTACAAGATACATCAATCTAGATTTGTCATTGATATTTCATTACACCCAAAAAGAACTTATACAACATCAACCTATCAAGTACAAAATATTTGCCCTAAAATCTTCTAGCCTTCCACTGCCTCAACCCAATTTACATATTTTAGTGAGCGATAAGCTATCCAGAAAAATTTATATAGCAACGGGATGAGCATATAGAGCTCAGGAAATGACTAACATATCCATAGCAAAGAGTATAGGTTTCAAACAAATAAGGTATCAAAATACAAAGCAGAGATATAAGATGAAACAGTATCATGTTTTGTTTGAATGCAGAATTACAATGTCGTATCGTTCGAAGCACGTTTTGTTCATATAATCGAGGAAAGGTAATTGGAGCACATCATTGGCATAAGGAGCATATCGTTGACATATGGTAGTTTTCAAGGTATAACAAAGACTTATAATATTTCGGAAACATATAAAAGAACTAAACATGAATAGAAGCTCCAATGTCACATGATGATGCATTCATTTCATTCTTATCCAAAGCATACATAGAAACATAGCCAAAGCTTTGGATATCATATCAAAAACATAGAAGGTGAAGTGGGATCATAACATAATATGGTCCATCCATTTCTGAATGATCACCAAACATAAGTCTCCCACGTTTGGGAGCTCCATCCACCCACGTCTGAGTGAAGTCATAGGGGGCCAGCAGACCATCGTGGGCTCTAAGCATAACTCCCTTTACCATTTCTGGCAAAGGTGTTACGATCGGAGCAGCACTAAGAGGGGGGGGTTAATTAGTGCAGCGGATTAAAACTTCGGTTTCGGAAAAATCTTTCGCACGATAACAAACAATATCAATGAGAACCGATTTAGAAGCTTGATAACTTAAAGACGTATGAAAGCGTAATGACTAAGTAAAGAAATTTGCAGTATGTAAATGGCAAGATTAGGATGCAAACCAGATAACACAGTAGTTTTAAAGTGGTTCGGTCAAAATGACCTACATCCACTTGCGAAGCCTTCTTCGAAGAGGCTCCTAACTTCCACTACCAAATCTCTTGTTGGGGAAGGACTAATACCCCTCTTACAACCTTTTACATGTGGTTCATACTCTTACAAATTTTTGAATAGAAAGAGGGAGGTGAACACTCAAAGCAATTGAAGACAAAAACTTGCTAAAGACTTTGCTAAGACTTTTGGCTCACTCTCTTGCTTCTCAAAGGTTGTTATCTCAGCTGAGAATTGAGGGGTATTTATAAGCCCCAAGAGAATTCAAATTTGGGCTCCAAAATTTGAATTCTTTTGGGTTTCCGAGGCTGGTGGTGCCACCGTTTGTCGGTGGCGGTGCCACCGCTCGATCTCTTGGGTGCTGGGTGGTGCCACCGCTTAGTCCAGCAGTGCCACCACTTAACTTGACAGTGCCACCGCCTACAGTGTTTCAGCTCACTAGTTGGGCTCCAAACTTGGCCCAAACCAGTCCGAACTCGGGCCCAATTGGCCTCTACTTGGGTTATAGGATTAATACCTAATCCTAACCCTAATTAACATGCTAACTACGAATTTAAAGACATTTTCTAAGCTATTACAAAGTCCATAAGTCAAGACTACTTTCAGCGAGCTTTCGGTGAACTTTCGATGGTCTTCCGATAAACTCTCGGAAACCATTCTACGGACTCCCGGCAAGCTCCTAGACTTCACGATTTGATCTTGGTGAGTTCCAACGAGCTTCTTCGGCAAGCTTCAATCTTTCTCGACGAGCTCCGCGAACTTCCAATGAACCTTCCGGCGAGCTTCCGAAAAACCCTTCAGCAAGCTCCCTACTCATTCTTGGCTAGTTCCGGCAGCATTCCCGATGAACCTTCGAACTTATGTCGAACTCTCGAACTCCCAACGAATCCTTCGCGCTTGACTCCGACACTTTGTTTCGCTTTATGTCTTTATCGTTATCGTAGTTATTCCTGCACACACAAACTAAAACTCTACTCCGATCTAGACAATTATTACAACACGAATTGACATTCTGTTGCCCGGCACGTCATTGGTTGGCGCTTCGTCCGATTCTTCAGCACATCATCCTCTCTTGCAGCTTGTTGCCCAATCGGCGGTTGACCTCCGCAACCCCGTTATCCTTGGTGCAATTCCGCTCTCCTTGGCCCGATGCCCGACATCCGAAGCCTTCTGTCGTCCAATATCCTAACGTGATCTCTTCCGGCGCAACGTCAATTCCTCCTGCGTCAATTGTCTAATCCTGATCGAGTAGACCTACATCACTCAAAATACAGTTAAACATCTAAACACAATCAATTAGTTTCATCATCAAAATTTGAGATTCAACAATCTCCCCCTTTTTGATGATGACAACTAATTGATGACTAACGGAGTTAACCTTAACTCCCCGGAGTTTAACCAAACTCCCCCTATCAATATGCCATTGATAGAACACTTGGATTATCCCAAATCCAAGTAACATTCATCAAATGTTATGAAAAAACATTTAAATCATCAAGCAAATATATATAAAATATTCAATTCAATGCATGAAGTCATCAATATACTTCTCCCCCTATGTCATCAGCAAAAAGGAGATGTAGCTCTAGCTATTTTAAAAGATATGCAAGTTTTTGCAACATGAAGCTAGATTTTCATCACAATATATAAGCACAAAAGCATAGCAAGATTCTTAAGTTGAATCATGGCAATTCAACACTTGCTTCTTGTGCAAGATTGCACTTTGCTTTTCTTTGCATGTTTTAACTAGCAAAAGCTTTTTCCCCTTTGTTTTTGTCGAAAAGAAGGGAAGAGTACAAGCTAGCCAACATTTGCCTTGAGCTAGCAATCTTTCTCCTCCTTTGTCATGTTAGGATCAGAGCGGCACAAAGAGGGGGGTGAATTAGTGCAGCGGTAAAGTGCGATAAACTTTTCACGATTTAAAACCTTTCGGAAACTTCGTGCGATAAAAGTAACATTTTCGTTTGAAACCGTTTCGATTGCATTTTAACTTAAAGGGATAAGTAAGACAGAGACAAAGAAGTAGAGCATTAAAGTGCAAATGATTTGCAGCAATATAAATGACAATAAGTAAATGCAAACCAGAGATCACGCCGATTTTACAGTGGTTCGGTCAAATGACCTACATCCACTTGCGAGGCCCCTCTTCGATGAGGCTCCCACCTTCCACTAGCAAATCTCTTGAAAGGGAAGGGTAAATACCCCTCTTACAACTTCTTACAAGCGGTTCACAGTCTTACAGATTTTCAGCAAGAAAGAAAGAGGTGAACACTAGCAAATTGAAAACAAGACTAGCAAAGACTTCTAAGATTTTTCTCTCAATCAATTGCTTCTCAAAAAGTTGTAATCTCAGCTGAGATTTGAGGGGTATTTATAGGCCTCAAGAGGATTCAAATTTGGGCTCCAAAATTTGAATTCTCTTGGAGTTCCCGATGCTGGCGGTGCCACCGCCTGTCAGTGTCAGGCACTGACAGTGCTGGGCGGTGCCACCGCCTAGCTCTCGGGTGCTGGGTGGTGTAACCGCCCAGTCTGGCAGTGCCACCGCCAAACTCTTCGGTTGACTAGTTGGGCTTCAAACTTAGCCCAAACCAAGTCTAATTTTGGGCCCAGTTGGCCCCTAACTAGGATATGAGATTAACTCTTAATCCTAATCCTAATTACATGTTAAATACATAAAAAAAACATCCTAAGCAAGGTTTCAACCGCGAACGTCGAGTCTTGTTCCGGCGAGCTTTCCGACGAACGTCTCCCGACGGACTCCCAGCAAGCTCTCGAACTTGTGATGACTTTAATAAGTAGCTGAGCCTTCTCGGTGAACTCCGTGAACCTCCGACGATCTTTTCGGCGAACTTCCAAAAATTCCGACAGGTTCCCGATTTCTTCTCGGTTGGTTCCGGCAACATCTCCGACGATTCTTCGGACTCTTAAACGTCCATCGAACTTGACTCCGATATCCTTGCTTTGTGTTTTCTGGTTATCGTAGTTAATTCTGCACACTTAACTCAATAATATGGATTAGATCAATTAACCCATCAATTAATTTTATCATCAAAATCCGAGATTCAACAATCTTCCCCTTTTTGATGATGACAATCAATTGATGATGGAGTTAAACATAACTCTCCCTATCTATATGTCATATTATGAGAAGATAAAAACACTTGAATTCTATCCTATTGAATTCAAGCATAAACCGATAAGTTCTAACCGTAGAACTTATTGTTATTCTCATTAAGCATAGTGTAAATGCGAAACTTCGATGAAAATCCTTTTCTAGTCGAAAGATAAGAGACAAATTTTACTACGACAGGAGATAAAGATTTTCAACATGAATTTCATGATTATACATGTTAGACATGCATTCAATATGATCAATCGATCTTGCGATATTCTCAAAGATTTGCAAGGCATATTAGACATTCATCGATCGATCACTTTTCTCAAAGATTTTGCAAGGCATATTCTCAAAGATTTTGAAAAGCTTTTGCAATTCATATTAGTCATGCTATTAAAATGATACAAGTCATCACTTTTCTCCCCCTTTGTCATCAACAAAAAGGGAAATGAGACTTGAAGCACATATTTTGTCATACAAGGATTTTATCATTGAAAATTAAGTATGCAAAAATATTTACGCAGAGTTCATTTTAAAGGAAAATTCAGTATGCATCTATATTATCTAATCTCTTCTTTCTAAAAATAATAGAAATTGTAGATGTAAAAGAAATAGATTGGGATAAAAAAAATTCCAAGTAGTAATTTCACTAAGTTAAGATCATAATTCGAATACAAAGTCATTCAAATCATCAAATTCATTAAAGTCTCAATATTACTTTCAAGAGATTCAAAATGGTATATATATATTTATCATAAAGTAAATTAATTTTCAATTAGCACATAAGGCATTTAAAGAATTTTTGAAACATAGGAGAATGATTAATTTAAGCATACAATGTTTCAATCAAATTCAAGTCATGAATACCAATACTTTCATATTGTAAGTATAAAAGATATTATGTGTGATTCCAATTATAAAACCACGGGGGAGATTGTTCGACATATACTTCTTTGAAAATAAAACCATTCAAGAAGGCACTTTTGACATCCATTTGAAATAGTTTAAAATTATAACTACTAGCATAGGCAAGGAGCATCCTTATGGCTTCTAATCGAGCCACGGGAGCGAAGGATTCTTCGTAATCGATACCTTCTTCTTGGTTGAAACCTTTGGCCACTAATCTAGCCTTGTTTCTAACCACGATACCATTTTCGTCTTGCTTGTTTCTAAAGACCCATTTAGTACCAATGACTAAATGGTCACTAGGTCTAGGAACAAGCTTCCACACCTTATTCCTCTCAAATTGATTCAATTCCTCTTGCATTGCAATAACCCAAAAATCATCTTTTATGGCCTCGTCAATGCATTTAGGTTCGATTTGAGAAAGGAAGGCGGCGTTAGCACAAAAATTCTTAAAAGAGGAACGAGTTTGAACCCCTTTTGATGTATCTCCTATAATTAGCTCTTTTGGATGAGCATCTATATACTTCCATTCCTTGGGTAAGGAAATTTCGGAAGAAGGTGCATCCAAGTTGCTATTTTGAGGAGGGGGTTCGTTTAAATTCAAATTATCAAAACCAAGACCATCATCAAAATCGTTTATCTTTAAATTAGAAATTTCATTAAAAACTACATGAATAGACTCTTCTATTACTAAGGTTCTTTTGTTAAAAACCCGAAAAACCTTAGAAACGAAAGAGTAACCAAGAAAGATGCCTTTATCGGATTTAGCATCAAATTTTCCTAAGGCATCCTTTTCATTCAAAATAAAGCATTTACAATCGAAAATTTAAAATAGGAAATATTTGGTTTTTTGTTATTCCATAATTTATAGGGAGTTTTTGATAGGGATGGTCTTATTAGGACCCTATTCATGATGTAGCAAGCCGTATTTACGGCTTTGGCCCAAAAATACTTAGGTAAAGTATGTTCATTTAACATAGTTCTTGCCATTTCTTGTAGGTTTCTATTTTTTCTTTCAACTACTCCATTTTGTTGGGGATTTCTCGGAGTGGAGAAGTGATTGTATCCATTAACTTCACAAAAATTTTGAAAGTCACGGTTTTGAAATTCGCCACCGTGATCACTCCGAATTGATGAAATCATGAAACCTTTTTCGTTTTGAGTGAGTTTACAAAATTTAGAGAAACACTTGAAACAATCACTTTTGTGAGCTAAGAAATAGGTCCAAGTGTATCTAGTATAGTCATCCACAATTACAAATGCATATTTGCTTCCTCCTAGACTTGTCGTATCAATTGGTCCAAATAAGTCCAAATGAATCAATTGTAATGGTCTAGTGGTGCTAATTTGAGTTTTTTATTTGAAACTAGTTTTTATTTGTTTACCTAGTTAACATGCATCGCATACTTTGTCCTTAATAAACTTTATATTTGGAATTCCTCGCACTAATTCTCTAGATGAGATCTTAGATATTAGTTTCATGCTTGCATCGCCTAGTCTCCTATGCCAAAGCCAAGCATCATCATTTAAAACAGAGAAGCACATTTCATTACTTAGTTCATCAAGGTTGATGGTGTAGACATTATTTTGTTTTAATGCAATCATAGTCATGTTATGGTTTGGTTTTTCAATAATACATACATTTGATTCAAATCTAATGATATAACCTTTATCGCATAATTGACTAACACTCAAGGGATTATGTTTCAATCCATCAACTAGTAAGACATCATCAATAAAAAATTTTAATTTGTTACCTATGGTTCCCTTGCCAATGATTTTCCCTTGGTTATTATCTCCGAAGGTGACGTACCCTTCTTCTTTGCTAGTGAGCATAGAGAAATAAGATGGATCTCCAGTCATATGTCTTGAGCATCCACTATCTAGATACCATCTCTTGCTCCTAGCTTGTGATGGTGTATGTTTCTATAAGAATGGATTATTTTTAGGTACCCATTTTCTTTTGGGTGCCTTAAAAACTGATTTAACTTGTTCATCATATTGCATAGAGTTGATCATGGTTCCTTTAGGAACCCAAATTAGTTTGTTCGGACTAATTTTCTTGAATGGATATTTATAAGTTTTATATCCATATTTGTAACAAAAGTTGCAATTGCTTTGGTGCCGAACATGTAAGACGGGGGCCTTTAACGAAGGTGGTTGGATTTTGGTGAGGACTTCTCACAAATCCGATTCCACTTCTTTTAGGAATGTGACCCTTATTTGTAAGGATCATATTCAAAGATTTGCTACCAATCTCGAATTTCTTCAAGGTGTCCTTTAGTAGTAAGTTCTCCTTTTGGAGAGATTCTAGATCATGACATTTTATACATGGAGCTAAACTATCATGGTATTCAGTTTTTAATTTATCGATATCACAAGTGAGACTATCATGTTCTTTTTTTAGCAATTTGTATTTTCTACTAATTGTCTTACATTCATCAAATAACTCATGGAAAACATTTAATAATTCATGATAAGGTAAATCTGCATCAATTAAATCTATTACCTCTTCTCCGATGGCCATTAGGGCGTATTGAGTAACTTGCTCGGTGTTGGACTCCTCTTCTTCGGACGCGCTTGAATCATCCCACGTTGCCTTGAGCGCCTTCTTCTTTGATATTCTCTTTTTGGCTTGAGGGCAATCGTTCTTGTAGTGTCTCGGTTTTTTGCATTCATAGCAAATCACTTGGTCCTTCTTGTGTTCGAACTTATTTTTTGTATTATTTTTAAATTTGTTCTTTCTTAAATATTTTTAAAATTTTTGAGTCAAAAGTGCAATGTCATTGTCACTGTCCTCATCACTTGATATTCCTTTCAAGTGGTCTTCTTGTGATGTGAGTGCCATATCCTTCCTGTTCTTTGGAAGGGGGTTCTTGAGCTCATCATGAGCTTGACATGTCATTTCATAGGTCATTAGAGATCCAATAAGTTCTTCAAGAGGGAATGTTTTAAGGTCTTTGGCCTCTTGAATTGCCGTAACTTTTGGATCCCAACTTTTAGGGAGGGATCTTAAGATTTTAGTTACTAGTTCAAAGTTAGTAAAATCTTTACCAAGAGCTTTCAGTCCATTGATGACATCCGTGAATCGGGTG
This sequence comes from Musa schizocarpa, assembly GCA_900464855.2. Taxonomy (NCBI): domain Eukaryota; kingdom Viridiplantae; phylum Streptophyta; class Magnoliopsida; order Zingiberales; family Musaceae; genus Musa; species Musa schizocarpa. Next base: position 22,231,053 of record LS990923.1, on the reverse strand, counting down.
TACATGTCTCCGATAGACTCACTTGTTTCATTCGGAAAAGTTCGTAAGAGTGCACAAGGATGTTGATTTTGGACTCTTTCACTTGGCTAGTGCCTTCATGAGTGACCTCAAGAGTTCTCCAAATATCAAAAGCCGAATCACAAATTGAAACATGATTAAACTCATTTTTATCTAGTGCACAAAACAAGGCATTCATAGCCTTTGCGTTTAAAGCAAAAACCTTATTCTCCGATTCATTCTATTCGCTCATCGGAAGAGAAGATTTTTGAAATCCGTTTTCGACAATAGTCCAAAGTTCGAAATCCATGGAAATGAGGAAAATCCTCATATGGGTCTTCCAATACGTGTAATCCGACCCATTAAACATAGGTGGACGTGTGATAGAGTGTCCCTCATGCATTACGGAGTAAGCAATCTCTCTTGGGTATTAAACCAAATATGAGACTGAGTCTTTCTCTGATAACAATTGTTAGGATCAGAGCGGCACTAAGAGGGGGGGGTGAATTAGTGCAGCGGTAAAGTGCGATAAACTTTTCACGATTTAAAACCTTTCGGAAACTTCGTACGATAAAAGTAACATTTTCGTTTGAAATCGTTTCGATTGCGTTTTAACTTAAAGGCATCAGTAAAACAGAGACAAAGAAGTAGAGCATTAAAGTGGAAATGATTTGCAGCAATATAAATGACAATAAGTAAATGCAAACCAAAGATCACGCCGATTTTACAATGGTTTGGTCAAATGACCTACATCCACTTGCGAGGCCCCTCTTCGATGAGGCTCCTACCTTCCACTAGCAAATCTCTTGAAAGGGAAGGGTAAATACCCCTCTTACAACTTCTTACAAGCGGTTCACTCTCTTACAGATTTTCAGCAAGAAAGAAAGAGGTGAACACTAGCAAATTGAAAACAAGACTAGCAGAGACTCTTCTAAGATTTTTCTCTCAATCAATTGCTTCTCAAAAAGTTGTAATCTCAGTTGAGATTTGAGGGGTATTTATAGGCCTCAAGAGGATTCAAATTTGGGCTCCAAAATTTGAATTCTCTTGGAGTTCCCGATGCTGGCGGTGCCACCGCCTATCAGTGTCAGGCATTGACAGTGCTAGGCGGTGCCACCGCCAGCTCTCAGCACTAAGCGTGCCACCACCATCTCTCGGTGTTGGGTGGTGCAACCCCTGACCAAAAAGTGCCACTGCCGGACTCTTGATTGACTGGTTGGGCTTCAAACTTAGCAAACCAAGTCTAATTTTGGGGCCCAGTTGGCCCCTAACCAGGATATATGGGATTATCTCTTAATCCTAATCCTAATTACACGTTAACTAAATAAAAAAAAACATCCTAAGCAAGTTTTCAACCCATGACGTCGAGTCTTGTTCCAAATGAGCTTTCCTAACTTCTCCCCGACGGACTCCCAAAGAAGCTCCCTAACTTGTGATGACTTTAATGAGTAGCCGAGCCTTCTTGGTGATCTCCGTGAACCTCCCACTCTCTCTTGAACTTCCAAAAATTCCGACAGGTTCCCGATTTCTTCTCGGTTGGTTCCGGCAGCATCTCCGACGATTCTTCGAACTCTTAAACGTCTATCGAACTTGACTCCGGTATCCTTGTTTTGTGTTTTTTGGTTATCGTAGTTAATCCTGCACACTTGACTCAATAATATAGATTAGATCAATTAACCCATCAATTGATTTTATCATCAAAATCCGAGATTCAACATGTCATTGCCGAAAAGAAGGAGAGGAACCAATGATTTAGACTTTTTCATAAATCATGAATTTGCATCAATCAATATTTCAATCATCACATGATACATACAAGACAAAAATGCAAAGAAATCATGTCATGAAAGACATCAATTGTTAAACATGATACGATAATAGTCTCAAAATTTTTAATTTACAATACATGTGATACATTGCAATACTAAAAAATTTAATACGATGCTTTTAAGGATATCAACCTATTTTTGATACAAAGCATGGCAAGAGCAATTATATTGCAAGTTTTCTAAGTTTTGCAGTTTTTGCTTCTTTCGAGATAGCAATTCTTTGCTTCTCTATAAGCTAACAACTTTTACGATATGCAAGTTTTACTATATACAAGCTAGCAAATTTAAAGATGTGCAAGTTGGCATATTTGCTTTTCTTTGCAATGTGCATGATAGTATTTCTTTGTAATGTTTAAGCTAGCAAATTGTACATCGTGCTAGCTAGCATATTAAAGATGTTCAAGAAAGCAAGCTCTTTCTTCTCTTTTGAGAGGTGTCATTTTTGCTTCCTTAGCAAAATGCCAAACTAGTAAGGGACCATATTTTACATGAGGCAAGCAAACAATTTGGCAAGTGTTACATTTGTATCCTTTCTTTAGATGTGCAAGAAAGTAAGAAAGTTTTGTATTTTCTTGACTTGTGCATGGTAGCTAATTTCTCTTTGAGATGACCCTTTACATCAATCCAAGATGGCACATTAGCAACTCTTTCTCTCCCTTTGTCATTGGCAAAAAGAAAGGATGATTCAAGTCATGAATATCAAAATAATAATTTTATCATAAATATTTCATCATTGCGTGCATCATTATTGTATGCATAATACCAAATCATCATATATATTTTCAAAACATATAAAGTCATCATTATATGCATGATTCCAAATCATCATTCATATCATTTCAATCATCACTATAACTCATCATGCACAAAATGTAAAATCATCTAACATGATACAAACATTTATTTTCAAGATATTTATCACTATTTTCATGTATGATAATAAAGTATTCATGATACCGAACATTAAGTCAACAATGATTCATTTTATCAAATCTCTTCTTTTTATAAATAACAAAAATTGTAAGTGTACAAAGAAGAGATTGTGATTAAAAAAAATCTCAAGTAGTAAATTCAAGAAGTCAAGATCATATTTCGAATATAAACTCATTCAAATTCAAATCGTCAAATTCATCAAAAATCTCATCATCAAAATTGTATATATAGATTTATCATAAAGCAAGTTAATTTTCAAACATCACATAAGGCATTTAAAGAATTTTTGAAACTTAGGAGAATGATTAATTTAAGCATGCAATGTTTCAATCCAATTCAAGTCATGAATACCAATACTTTCATATTGTGAGTATCAATTCATGAATACCAAAATATATTATTTGTGACTTCAATTTTGCAAGATCAAAATTATGATTTAGATAAAACTCATTCAAATCAAATCATTAACTTGAAATTCATAATCAAGTCATCAAAATCAATTTCGAGATTCACAAAATATCATGAAATCATTAATCTCGATCAGATGGGAAAAGTATTTTTTAAATGATTCTTTTTCATCTAAGCATTATAAGCCAAATCAAGATAAGCATGAAAGTTCAAGACGAAAAGATAAATTTCGTAAAACAAATCATCAAGCATGATTCCAAAAAGTATGTTTAAGAGAAATCATTAAGACTAAAAGCATGATACACTCATTTATTTTTCAAAATATTCATCATGTTTATTTTCATGAGATTCACAAGATTAGTAAAATAAATTCATTAATCTCAATAGGATAGAAAATTCATTTCCATTTCATACAATTGATTTCATTTGAGGGTATTTAAGTCTTTTGTGAAAATATGTATCATCATTTAAAATCAAAACATAAGTTTCATTATGAAATTGTCAAGACCAAACATATCTATCATCAAAAGACTATCAAAAAATTCATACATAGATGTACATGTACTATGTTATCTTAATTCGTCGTAAAAACGATTAGACCAAAAACTTGTTAATCTAAAATGAGAGTTTCAAATCAACATTTACTTCAAAAACTCATGCATGACATAATATCATCAAGATACACATACATGGATTAATCCTAAGCATTATCATCCCTAACGTTGCATACATCATTCAACATTTCAAAACATAACATGCATGAAACCTTAGCAATATACTTTTTATGATCAAATTTTTAATTTTTCAAAGATGCTAAAAAGAAAAACATGATATAATTTTTAAAAAATAATTTTTTATTTCCTATTCCTACTATCTAAATTAAGCACTCATGAAAGACTTCAAGTAATTTCAAAATAATTCAAGAGAGTCGAGTTACTTACCTTATAGTCGAAGCCCGTCAAAGCCCAATTCGTCGTTTCACTTTTGGAAGTTCTTGATTCATCCTTGGGTGCCTTCCTTTTCTTTGGCCTCTTCCTCCGTTCAAGTTCATTGTTTATTTTAGATTTTGTTTAATGAACTTATTAAGATTTAGTATTCGAAGTTCAAGTTCATCATTGCCTCATCACTTGGGTCATCGCTCAAGTGGTATTCATTTGTCCGGAGTTCCAAATCCTTCCTATTCTTTGGAAGGTGGTTCAAGTGTTCATCGTGTTCATCATGTGCATTGCGCACCATTTCATATGTCATCAATGAGCCAATTAGTTCTTCAAGTGGAAAAATATTTAAATCTTTTGTTTCTTGTATTGCGGTTATTTTAGGATCCCACCTTTTTGGAAGAGATCTTAAGATCTTGCTTACGAGATCAAAATTTGAAAAATATTTACCAAGAACTCTTAGATTATTGACGACATCTGTGAGATGGGTGTACATGTCGCCTATAGTCTCGCTTGGTTGCATTTGAAAAAGCTCAAAATCGTGCAATAAAATGTTAACTTTCGAGTCTTTGACTCTACTAGTTCCCTCATGTGTGATTTCAAGTGTTCGCCAAATATCAAAAGCCGTTTCACACATAGAAATCTGATTGAACTCATTTTTGTCCAAAACACAAAATAAGGCATTCATAGCCTTTGTGTTTAAAGAAAAATACTTCTTCTCTAAATTCGACCATTCGTTCATCAGTTTAGAGGAAAGTTGAAAACCATTTTCAACGATATTCAATAAATCCAAATTTATAGAAATCAAGAAAACTCTCATTCTAGTTTTCCAATAAGTGTAGTCCAATCCGTTAAACAACTGTGGACGAACAACCGATAAGCCCTCTTGAAAGCCATGAAGAACCATTTCTCTCGGCTGCAAATCCAAAATGAGAAATACAGAGCTCTGATACTAATTATTAGGATCAGAGCGGCACTAAGAGACGTATGGAAGCTTCGGTTTCGGAAAACTTCGAGGTGAATTAGTGCAGCGGATTAAAACTTCGGTTTCGGAAAAATCTTTCGCACGATAACAAACAATATCAATGAGAACCGATTTGGAAGCTTGATAACTTAGAGACGTATGAAAGCGTAATGACTAAGTAAAGAAATTTGCAGTATGTAAATGACAAGATTAGGATGCAAACTAGATAACACAGTAGTTTTAAAGTGGTTCGGTCAAAATGACCTACATCCACTTGCAAAGCCTTCTTCGAAGAGGCTCCCAACTTCCACTAGCAAATCTCTTATAGGGGAAGGACTAATACCCCTCTTACAACCTTTTACAAGTGGTTTACACTCTTACAAATTTTTGAATAGAAAGAGGGAGGTGAACACTCAAAGCAATTGAAGACAAAAACTTGCTAAAGACTTTGCTATGACTTTTGGCTCACTCTCTTGCTTCTCAAAGGTTGTTATCTCAACTGAGAATTGAGGGGTATTTATAGGCCCCAAGAGGATTCAAGTTTGGGCTCCAAAATTTGAATTCTCTTGGGTTTCTGAGGCTGGCGATGCCACCGCTTGATCTCTCGGGTGCTGGGCGGTGCCACCGCTTAGTCCAGCGGTGCCACCGCCCAATTCTCGGGTTCTAGGCGGTGCCACCGCCTAATATGGCGGTGTATAGCGGTGCCACCGCCTACAGTGTTTCGGCTCACTTGTTGGGCTCCAAACTTGGCCCAAACCAGTCCGAACTCGGGCCCAATTGGCCTCTACTTAGGTTATAGGATTCATACCTAATCCTAACGCTAATTAACATGCTAACTACGAATTTAAAGACATTTTCTAAGCTATTACAAATCCATAAGTCAAGACTTCTTCCGGTGAACTTTCGACGGTCTTCCGATAAACTCTCGGAAACCATTCTACGGACTCCCGGCAAGCTCCTAGACTTCATGATTTGATCTCAGTGAGTTCCAACGAGCTTCTTCGGCAAGCTTCGATCTTTCTCGGCGAGCTCCGCGAACTTCCAACGAACCTTCCGGCGAGCTTTCGAAAAACCCTTCGGCAAGCTCCCTACGCATTCTTGGCTAGTTCCGGCAGCATTCCCGATGAACTTTCGAACTTCCGTCAAACTCTTGAACTCCCAACGAATCCTTCGCGCTTGACTCCGATACTTTGTTTCGCTTTATGTCTTTATCGTTATCGTAGTTATTCCTGCACACACAAACTAAAACTCTACTCCGATCTAGACAATTATTACAACACGAATTGAGATTCTGTTGCCCGGCACGTCATTGGTTGGCGCTTCGTCCGATTCTTCAGCGCATCGTCCTCTCTTGCGGCTTGTTGCCCAATCGGCGGTTGACCTCCGCAACCCTGTTATCCTTGGTGCAATTCCGCTCTCCTTGGCCTGATGCCCGACATCCGAAGCCTTCTACCATCCAATATCCTAACGTGATCTCCTCCGGTGCAACGTCAATTCCTCCTGCGTCAACTGTCTAATCCTGATCGAGTAGACCTACATCACTCAAAATACAATTAAAAATCTAAACACAATCAATTAGTTTCATCATCAAAATTCGAGATTTAACAAAAGGTTCACATTTATCCCACAAACACTATAGTACAAAGGGATAGTATGAATAATAATATTAGTATATATATCAGAAGCACATGCGGAACAACAAAATATACATGTGCCTTTCGAGTCAATATGATATAAACATAATCCTTCACAAATGTATTCAGATTTGAAAAGAAACAAAAGCAAGAGCATACAAGGGTTTCAATAAATCACATATAGCTCAATTAAAATAAGAAAGTTAGATGAATTCAATGTCCAAAGAAATAAAACTGGAAGAGGCACATATCGAAAGCAAATGCGGAACAATGGGATGCATGTGCCGAATCATTATGATACAAACATGAACTTTAGATGATAGCTACAGATGTACAAATAAATAAAGGACAAAAGTATACAGGAATTTAAGGCAATAATGTAAAGCTTAACGGAAGTAAGAGATTTTTGCCGAAATCGATTTCCAAAGAGAAGAAACAAGGAAAGCCGAAATCAACAAAAGCTCGATTCTGGCAGAATTTGATAGGAATATTTTATGAACTATTTGAATAACCAATTATGCTCTAATTTATATAAAATAGGTATCATTAGAAAGCTTTATCAATCTAGTTTTAGGCAAATTAAGTTTTACAAGAATTGCAAAAGTTGCAAGGTGTCATGCATGCATGAAAGGGGCTAGGTGTTATCTTTAGAGTAAACATAAGTGGCACAATTAGGTTAGCTAGTGACACATGTCCACTATTTTTTTTTTTTAACTTAAATCTGAATCTTTCATAAATTATATCAAACTTCTAATATTTACTCTTAGGTCCCTAGCCATAAACTTTTAATATAATATTATTTAATATAAAATAATTATTAAATAATCCTTATTTTTACAAACAACCCTTTTACTAAACTTTTAAAAATGGGGGATGTTACAACCACTACCTAGTCTAGTTGTACTACCACCTGACAAAGCCTCGGAGATTGGGCTTTGGTAATATCACTGCTTGAAAGGGCAGTACCACCGCCTGACAGCATTAGCTGTCCGTGGTACTACCACCCAGACCACTTGGGAGGCTGAGCCTCAAGCGGTTCGACCGCCTACCTTAGGCTCCAAGTGGCCAAGTAGGCCTTCCATCTAGCCCAACTCAGCCCTGTTTTGGGCCTAGTTGACCCCTAAATGAGTTAGTGGGATTAGCTCCTAATCATAACCCTAATTATGTGCTAACTTCGATTATTAAGGCATACACTAAATGAAACAAGTCCGGTAAGTCTATGTTTCTTCCGGCGAGCTTCTTGTGATCTTTCGACGGACTTCCGACGATCTCTCGGCAATCTTCTAGTGGACTCTCGGCAAGCTCCTAAACTTCACGATGATCTTCTTGGTGAGTTTCGATGAGCTTTTTTGGTAAGTTCTTAGACTTCTTGACCAATACTGGCAGCACTTCCGACAAACCTCCGGACTCCCGATGAACTCTCGAATTCCCAACAAATTCTCGATTTTGACTCTAGTGCTTTATTTTCCTTTATGCCTTGATCACTACCATAGTTAATCCTGCACACTTTTTTCAATATATAGATTGGACCAAATAATTTACTGATTGATTTCATCATCAAAATATTCGATTTAACAACCGACAGCCAACCGCCTGCGCGTAGATGGCCAATGCTGCAAGCAATGTTTGGCCACTACTGCGAGGGCAGCAAGGCCAGCAATAGTTGATATCGAAAGTCTTCCTAAAACATAATACACATTGTTCAAAACCAATCTTTCGCATGAACAACCTAGCTCTAATACCACTGTAGGGAAATCTAGGGGTGGCATCACATGTGTAACGAAAGAATAGAAAATAAAAATCTTCAAATTTTCCAATGATGTGTTCATCGTTGTGCGAAGATTGGTGCACAAAATCCATAAAATAAAAAACTACGTATATGAAAGATTGTGTTTTATCTAGGGATATCGTATATCCCTAAATCCATGCAAATATGTTGGAGAGCAAAAAGGAGGTTAAGCGTGCTCCTCTCTAACGATGATCCATACTACAGGGTTGCCACAATGCTCCTCCAATCGTTGCCTAAATCTCTACACCTGTAATTTGAGGAGGAGAAGGGGAGAGGAGAATAGGAGGTGACAATCAAGAAACCTCTAGCCTATAGGTGTTTAGTTCTCGCCTATTTATAGAGGCCCCTCTCAACTTAACCCTAAAAGATCCTTCCCTATTGGGAATTGGATCTCCATCCAACTACCCAAGACTATTATATTAGTGGATCTCTACCCAGTAATCTCTTCATTGGCTCTTATTGGATCTCATCCATAGGATCCAATAATTCAGAGGCTTATTGAATATCCAATAAGATAGGGGCTCTAGCGAATATCTCATATCCGAACCTCTACTCGTCGCAATGCCTACTATATGCGTGTGACCCTCTAGGCCCAATATCGACTTGGTCGCGAGTCATATATGTCATAACTCTATCTACCATAGTGAATTATTATCTCCATAATAATTCACTCGACTTATCGACTGCGAGCGTACTAAGCCACTACATTGTAATCCCCAATCGATATAGGGAATCCAATCCATTGGACCTATCTTTGCTCAATTATTATGTATTTATATAATCCCTCATCCATCTAATATCCCATAGACCATATACCGAGCATGGTACTGTCAGGTGCATATAGTTTCTACTCGAGCCTCGCTCTAATCGGATTCTCCCAGAGAACTCTTTCTCTCTCAATCCGAATGACCCTTGCTAGGGATTTGCCCGAGCAATAATACATGGGATATTCCTCTCATGACACCGAGAGTGGATGATCATCTATCGACACTCAATAGCCCTAATAAAATTAGCTACCACTCCCGATGATTGACTGTGCTAGATCTGAAATTTCTAAACCTATAAGTTTGATATCATACAATGGAGTACTCATATAGGATATCCTTGGTGTCTCAAGTCTATGGACATGGTACACCATTGGGACAATAGAATCACTATCTAACAATGAGGTATCATTAACTATCTAGCATTATGTGACCGGATCAATCAGTGAACTCATTCTCTAATGAGCACCTGCATTGTATCCCTAGTATCCCGACATGAGCAAACTTTGAGACCAACTGCCTCCATCATATATATGGATATATAGTACACCAGTTTGTCCGGTTATCTCGATGTTTCTCTCGAGTAACCTATGACCGAGATTATTTAGGGTCTGTATTTAAAGGTGAATTAGTCTCATTATCATAATCTCATCACGATCCAATTCTCATTACACAGATCCATGGACATCACTATATATATATATATATATATATATATATATATATATATATATACAACAAGTAATATAAAATGATAAAATGTCAAAATATAATAAGCAAAAAGAGTATGTCATGTCACACGTGTCATCACTCATATGATTGGCTTGCAAGGTACCTATGACTACCAATCATCTATGTGTCTGATCCCTATCAGACCCTTGTGACGCTCAAAGATAATCTAAGACAACGGCTTTGTTAGTGGATCTATGATGTTATCTTTAGATGGAACTATTTCCACTATTACATCTCCTTGGGTCACAATCTTTCTAATAAGTTGGAATCTTCTCATAACATATCTTATAAGACCCAGGTTCCCTTACTTTAGCAATCGCCTCGTTGTTGTTGCAATATAAGTGAATCGACTCTTCGTTGCCCGGCACGACTCCTAGATCTATGATGAACTATTTCATCCAGACTCCCTCCTTTGCAGCCTCTACTACAGTAACATACTCTACCTCTATGGTCTAGTCAATAGTAGTATATTTCTTGAAACTCTTCCAATATACTGCTCCTCCAATCAAGGTATACACATACCTCGAATTCGACTTGCCATCATCGACATCGGACTAGAAACTCGAATCTGTGTAGCCTTCAACTCTAAGGCTACTACCTCCATATAGTAGTAAAAGATCCTTAGTCCTTCGCAAGTACTTAAGGATACATTTTGTTGCTTTCGAATACTCCAAACTTGGATCAGCTTGTTACCTACTCGTGACACTCAACGCATGCACTATATCGAGCCTAATGTTAGGACTCTAGCTAGGAAAGTCCTAATTGAGAGAGATATTTATGTAAAACCTACCTAAGCCGACCCCTATTAAAGTGGTGAAGAGGTAGGCTAGGGTTTGGCGGTTATTTCTTATAGAAGAATTATTAGTTGTAAAGAAATGAGTCTTGAGTATGATTCCTATTAGGAGTTGGTTAGAAGTGGGAGTCTTGAGTAGGAGTCCTATTAGGAGTTAGGGTTTAGAAACTCCATAAATAGCCATGTATTCATCCTCTTTTGTTAAGCAGTAGATGAATATTTTCTACAGCCTTTGACTAGTAATTTGGAAGAACGAACCCCTATAGAGTTCCAAGGATATCGATCCCCTAAAAAGATCAACCCTAAGCTTAGAATCTATGAGGGTTCTAACACCTAGTATTAGAGCAGCGTTCTTGGCATCTTGCTGCCCTTCCATAGCCATCCATCAGCCCTCCATAGCTGCACAAAGCAATTCTCACAATTGCTTAAAAGATCGTCACCAAATTCTATTGTCATCTCCACCACCGCGGATCATCCTTTGAACTCCCCGTGAATTGCAACAGGTTATGGTTTTTGCTATCTTATTGCTACTGCAATTTAGTTATCCTTATTCGATAATACAAAAAAAATATTGTTCCAATATTGCTGCATAAACATTTCATCGTAAAGTTTTCATCTCTATGACAAAAGATACACTGCAGAATTCCAGCCGCATAGCTCAATCTGTTTGATCTTGCTACTGTATTTTTTCTGTCCAAATCTCTACTAAATTTTTATAAAAGATTTGATACTTTCTAACAGCAGATTTCCCTTTAGTTTCATCAAAAAATTCTCAATATAGACCACTAGTCTTTTACATCGAATCTACTGCTCATGAAAATGAAAATTTGTGATGCAGAAAATTTCAGCCGCATATTGTTGCCTTAACCGATCTATTTGCAATCTTTTTTGAACGAAATTTTTTACACACTTTATAGATCATCTTGGCTTCCATCTTAGATTGATTTATTAAAGAATTCATCTCTAAAAATAATTTTGTGTTGCTGCAAATTTTTATAGCAAACCGCTGAAATTTTTCGATGAGAATTCTGATATCGCAAATTGCACCAATTTCCTTGCTGTTATACTGCCAAAATTTTCTTGATTAAATTGGACACCCTTGCTGTTATATAAACTGAGATTTTACTGTTAATTCCCTCCTTAAATCTCTTAAATTTTTGTTGGAAATTTTGTCAAGAAACCATTGTTTCTTCGACGACAATTCTGCTCTTGCAAGACAACACATACCTGTAGCGACTTCTACTGATTTCTATCAAACCCTTGCTGTCATTTACCACAGATCTAAAACTTCATCCAAAGCCCTAAAATACCACCAAACCAGACCCTCAAACTGTACCCAAAATAGCCAGAAAAGAAGCCTAAACCGCAGCCTACATCTACCAATCCACCAACCCATTTGACCATCACTTCGCTCAACATAGATTTGGAGGTATATACTATGGTATTTGACCCAACAACAAAAGAGAGATCTTAATATCATAGATTTGGAGGTATATACTATGGTATTTGAAGAGGCAATTAATACTAAATTTGAAGTCTTTGAGGTCGAATGGAGGATAAGATTCAGACTCTCTTTCCCGAACTCAATTTGGGTCTACCACCAAGCCCGAAGAAATCACATCAAGGAGAGAGCTCTAACCAATCGCACTAAGCCCGAAGAGATGACTTCCAAGGGAGGGGAGGCTCTATGACTGACCTTAGCTATCCATGCATGAGGGTGGAGTTCCCTAGATGGGAAGAAGGAGGTACGATTGGTTGGATCTCACATGCGGAGCGATATTATCGGTACCAAAAAACTGCAGACTCATCTACGGTAGAAACTATGGCTATATATCATGAAGGGGATGCCATATAGTGGTTTGACTAGTTTAAACACAATCATAGAGTCCTCTCATGGTGACCATTTAAAGAAGGACTATTGATGCACTTTGGACCAACCGATTACGAGAACATTGACAGACAACTAGCAAAAATCCGATAAACCTCCACCATTGAAGAGTACCAAACCAGGTTTGAAAGGGTATCTAATAAAAATCATGATTGATCTGAAAAACTGTTCTTGGGGACCTTCATTGAGGGCTTGAAGCCGGAGATCCGGGGAGAAGTTAAAGCGCGAGGACCAAACATGCTTATGGCAGCCATCTCTTTTGCATGACTTCAAGAGGAGCGATTGAACCATGAAGCTTGGAGGACTAGGATCACTCATTGACCTGCAATATAAAAGCCCTCACCCCCCCTACTATCAACCGAGTCCCTGCACCAAAAAGGTGTAGGGAAATCCTTGGGGGCGACATCATATGCGCAGCGGAAGAACAAGAAAAACAAAATCCCCGATTCTCCAAGATATGTTCATCGTCGTGCGAAGATTGGTACGTAAAAATCCACAAAACATGAAACTGCGTATAGAGTAGATTGTTTTACCTAGGGAGATCGTATATCCCTGTTTCCTAGTAGATCCTTAGGAGAGGGTGAAGGAGGTCAAGCGTTCTCCTCTCTAGCGGTGATCCACACAGCAGGGTTGCGACGACGCTCCTCTAAACTCCAGACCTACTCTGAGGTGAAGATGGAGAGGAGAATAGGAAAAGGCAAACAAAAGCTCTCTAGCCCATGGGGCTCTGAATCCCTCCTATTTATAGAGGTCCCCTGTCAAACCCTAATGGGTCCTCCCCTAGTGGGTATTGGATCTGCATCCAATAAGACAAGGGCTCCGTCGGATATCTCATATCCGAACCTCTATTCGTCGCAATGCCTACCATATGTGTGTGACCCTTTAGGCCCAATATCAAGCTAGTCGTGAGTCATACCTGTCAGAACTCCTTCTAACTCAGTGAATTATTATCTCTGTAATAATTCACTCAACTCATCGACTACGGACGTACTAGGCCACTACGCCGTAGTCCCCAGACGATACAGGGGAATCCAATCCATTGGACCTGTCTGTCCTCAGTTACCGTGTAACTATAGTCCCTCATCCATCTAATATACCAGAGACCGTATATCGAGCATGGTGTTGTCAGACCCACACGGTTTCTACTCGAGTCTCGCTCTAATCGGATTCTCCCAGAGAACTCTTTCTCTCTCAACCAGAATGACCTTGGCCAGGGATTTGTCTGAGCAAGAACACATGGGATATTCTGTTAGGACTCTAGCTAGGAGAGTCCTAATTGAGAGGGATACTTTGTTAGGACTCTAACTAGGAGAGTCCTAATTGAGAGGGACATTCTGTTAGGAGGTTTTTCTTAGAGAAGAATTAGGAGTTGTAAGGGAATAGGAGTCTTGAGTATGAGTCATATTAGGAGTTGGTTAGAAGTAAGAGTCTTAAGTAGGAGTCCTATTAGGAGTTAGGGTTTAAAAGCCCTATAAATAGCCATGTATTCCTTCTTTTTTCACAAGCAATAGATGAATCTTTTCTGCAGCCTTTGAGCAGCAACTTGGAGGGAGGAACCCCTATAGAGTTCCAAGGAGGCCGATCCCCTAAAGAGATCAACCCCAAGTTTAGAATCTGCAAGGGTTCTAACACCTGGTATCAGAGCAGCGTTCTTGGCATCTCGCTGCCCTTCCATAGCCATCCATCAACCCTCCACAACCATCCAAAACAATTCCCACAATTGCTTAAAAGATCGTCGCCGAATTCTGCCATCATCTCCACCACCGCAGATCATCCTTTGATCTCCCCGTGAATTGCAATAGGTTCTGGTTTCCTACCTTACTGCTGCTGCAATTTATTTATCCCTATCCGAAAATTCAAAAAAAAAAAAAAATTCGTTCCTATATTGCTGTAAATTTTCATCGTAAGTTGCTGAAATTTTTCGACGAGAATTCTGCTATCGCAACTTACACCAATTTTCTTGCTGTTACTACCGAAATTTTCTTGATGTCATATAAACTGAGATATTGCTGTCAACTCTCTCCTCAAATCTCTCAAATTTTTTGTGGAGATTTCGTCGAGAAACCACTGTTTCTTCAACGATAATTCTGCTCTTATAAGACAACACAATTCTGCAGCAAACTTTCACTGATTTCTATCAAACCTATACATGCCTTTAACTCATCAACAAAAGAGAGATCTTAACATCACAGATTTGGAGTCATATACTATGGCATCTGAGGAGGCAATCAATGCTAAATTTGAAGCCTTTGAGGCACTAAATGGAGGATAAGATTCGGACTCTCCTTACCGAAATTCAGTCCGGGCCGACCACCAAGCCCAAGAAATCACATCAAGGAGAGAGCTCTAACCAATCACATCATGCCCAAAGAGATGACTTCCAAGAGAGGGGAGGCTCTATGACCGACCCCAACTATTCACAAGATGAGAGTGGACTTCCCTAGATGGGAAGAAGGAGACCCAATTGGTTGGATCTCGCCACATGAGCGATATTTTCGGTACCATAAAACTGCGGATGCATCCCTGGTGGAAATTGCATCTATACATCTTGAAGGGGATGCCATACAATGGTTTGACTGGTTTGAACATACTTATGGAGTCCTTTCATGGCGACAATTCAAAGAAGGACTACTGATCCGCTTCGGACCAACTTATTACGAGAACATTGACGGACAACTAGCAAAGATCCGACAAACCTCCACCATTCAGGAGTACCAAACCAGGTTTGAAAGGTTATCTAATCAAACTCGTGATTGGTCTAAAAAATAGTTATTGGGGACTTTTATTGAGGGCCTAAAGCCGGAGATTCGGGGAGAAGTTAAGGCGCGACAACCATACACACTTATGGCAGCCATCTCTTTCGCACGACTTCAAGAGGAGCGATTGAACCATGAAGCCTGGAGGACTAGGATCACTCCATGACCTACAATACTAAAGCCCTCAGCCCCCCCTACTATCAACCGAGTCCCTACACCGAAAAGGTTAACAAGAGAAGAACTTCGGGAGCGATTTGCGAAGGGGTTATGTTGGCATTATGACGAGCCGTGGAGCCATGAGCATCATCGCTAAAAAGGTAGACTTCTTATGATTGAACCAGTAGAAGAAGAGGTCATTGAACATCTAGAAGAGAGCTTTGAACATGAAGAAGAAGATATGGAAGAAGAGCCACAGCCGACCGACATTATGGTACACGACTAGCCCGGCTACTCAAATCCATAAACGATGAAAGTTGGAGGCCTTCTCAAACAACAAATGATCACTGTTCTTATCGACACGGGTAGCACTAATAACTTCCTGAATAGTAAGGTTGCTGGTCGGATGGCACTGCATATTGAAGGTAGCAGCAAGTTCGACGTAAAAGGTTGCCGACAATGGCAGAATCCTAAAGTGCGACCAAAGATGCCCACAGTGAAACTATTACTGCAAAGACTAAGAAATTATCACCGATTTCTTCCTCCTACCTATCGATGACTATGAGGCAGTGCTTGGTATAGAATGTCTGACTACACTAGGTGATGTCTCTTGGAACTTTTCTAAATTAATTATGAAATTCTCTTGTAAGGGCAAAATGAGATCATCCCACGCTGAAGCGCAAAGCAACGCTACCCATCGCTTTCGACCCAATGAATGGAGAAAGTTTTACATAAGGTAAATGGTGCCTTTTTGATGCACCTCCAGCAGCAACCAAAGGGGAAGAAAATAGAATTTGAAGATCAAAATCTTGCCCAATTGCTTACTGAATTTGCCGACATATTTGCTGAACCGCGCGGTCTTCCTCCTTCTTGGCAACATGACCATCGAATTCCAATCCTTCCGGACAAGCCACCAACGAACACTCGACTATACCAATATCCTCACCTCCAGAAAGATGAAATTGAAAAGATCGTAAAGGAGATGCTTGAAACAGGGGTGATTCGACCAAGTTGCAGCCTGTATTCCTCACCGGTGCTACTTGTACGCAAGAAGGACGGAACTTGGCGGATGTGCATCGACTACCGAGCTTTAAATGGCATCACCATCAAGGACAAATACCCAATACCAGTGGTGGATGAACTTCTTGATGAATTGAAAGGAGCTCGAGTTTTCACGAAGTTGGACCTCCGATCCGGGTACCACCAAATTTGGGTATGTGACGATGACATTCCAAAAACTGCATTTCGCACACATGATGGCCATTATGAATTCTTGGTAATGCCTTTTGGACTCACTAATGCTCCTTCAACCTTTCAAAGTCTTATGAATGATATATTTCGGAGCTTTCTTCGTAAATTTGTGCTGGTATTTTTCGATGATATTCTCGTTTACAGCCCTTCTCTTGAGACTCACTTTCAGCATTTACGGATTGTTTTGACGATCGGGAGAATACTCTTTTTGTTAAGCAACCAAAGTGCAGCTTTCTCCAGCAAAAATTAGAGTACCTTGGGCATATAATATCAGAAGAAGGAGTGGCGGTAGACCCAACAAAAATTGAGGCAATGCAAGGCTGGCCGAAACCTACAAACGTGAAATTACTACGGGGGTTCCTTGGACTAACGGGCTACTACCGAAATTTTGTTAAGGACTATGGGAAGATCAGTGCACCACTCACTTCTTTACTAAAAAAAGATGCTTTCCAATGGTCGGACAAAGCCTCTGCTGACTTCGACAAACTTAAAGCAGCCATGACAACGACGCCGGTACTTGCGCTACCAGATTTCAATAGACCCTTCATCATTGAGGCCGTCGCATCTGGAGTCGGAATTGGAGCCGTTTTCATGCAAAATAGTCGACCACTCGCATATACTAACAAGGCAGTATCTCCCTCCCATCAAAATATGTCAGTATATGATAAGGAGATGCTTGCCATTGTACATGTAGTAACGAGGTGGAGAACCTACATGATCGACCGGCAATTTCAAATTAAAACTGACCATAAAAGCCTCAAGTACTTTTTGGAGCAAAAGATATCATCCCCTGAGCAGCAAAAATGGGTAACCAAACTTCTTGGATTTGATTATGAAATTATTTACAAAAAGTGGAAAGAAAACGTTGTTGCAGATGCACTCTCACGGCTACCTAAACATGCTAAGGTTTCAGCCATCTCCCTTCCTACCACCGGTCTCCTCGAGGACATTAGGGAAGAATGGAAGAAGGATCCAGAGATCAGCAAGATCATAAAAAAATTGGAGGAGGATCCAAGTGCAATAGCCCACTACACTTGGGATTCGAGGGATTTACGCTACAAAGGTCACATTGTGCTTATACCTGACTCCCCTTGCATCGTAATCAACTTGCATGAAATGCACTCTATACCTTCAGCAGGGCACTCTGGATTCCTAAGAACCTACAAAAGAGTGAAGCAAAATTTTTATTGGAGAGGGATGAAAAAAATTATTGCTGAATATGTGGCACAATGTGATATATGTCAACAGCACAAGGGTGAAACTATGGCAAATCCAGGGAAGCTACAACCACTACCCATACCAGACTCGGTGTGGACTGACATCTCCATGGACTTTATTGAAGGGCTGCCATCTTCTAAAGGTAAAAGCACGATTCTCGTGGTGGTTGATCGACTTACGAAATATGCTCATTTTTGTGCTGTGAGAAATCCCTACACTGCTGCTAGTATTGCCCAGATTTTCATAGAAAATATTGTTAAACTACATGGGATGCCAAGGTCCATCGTAAGTGATCGTGACAGGATCTTCACTAGTAAATTTTGGACCGAGTTATTTCAGTTACAAGGCACCAAACTCAAGATGAGCACAGCGTATCATCCACAAACTAACGACCAAACATAGGTTGTAAATAGGTGCTTAGAGACGTACCTCCGGTGTTTCGCTAGCGACCGGCCAAAAGAGTGGGTGAAATGGCTTCCCTGGGCCGAATGGTGGTATAATACTACATATCATTCATCTACAAAATGTGCCCCTTATGAAGCATTGTATGGTCGACCAGCACCTGTGATTCCAAAGTATGTAATTGGCTCGGCCAAGGTAGATCAGGTTGACCAAGAATTGATTGATAGGGACAAACTCTTACAACTGTTAAAAGATAATCTCTCTACCGCTCAAGCCAGAATGAAGCAGCAAGCCGACACACGACGAAGTGAAAGAGAATTTTCAGTGGGAGATTGGGTTTATCTTCGCCTACAACCATACAAGCAACTCTCTATCAACACTCGAGCCTCCATGAAGCTATCCCCACGTTTTTATGGGCCCTATCAGATCACAGAGCGTATTGGAGCCGTGGCATACAGACTTAAATTACCTGAGGATGCCAAAATTTATCCTGTCTTCCACGTATCATGCCTAAAGCCCAAGTTGGGAGAACACGAGTCACCCTAGATCCAACTGCCCAACACAACTGAGGATGGAGTTATTCAAGCCTAACCACAGGCTATCCTCGATCGCAGGATCGTGATGCATCGCCGACATCCCTCTACTGAAGTACTAGTGCATTGGAATAATCTACCACTTGAAGACGCCACATGGGAACCATATGAGGAGCTGAAGACCCGGTTCCCTGAGTTCATGGAATCATAGCCTCGAGGACAAGGCTGATTTGAAGAGGGCGGGTCTGTTAGGACTCTAGCTAGGAGAGTCCTAATTGAGAGGGATACTTTGTTAGGACTCTAACTAGGAGAGTCCTAATTGAGAGGGACATTCTGTTAGGAGGTTTTTTCTTAGCGAAGAATTAGGAGTTGTAAGGGAATAGGAGTCTTGAGTATGAGTCATATTAGGAGTTAGTTAGAAGTATGAGTCTTAAGTAGGAGTCCTATTAGGAGTTAGGGTTTAAAAGCCCTATAAATAGCCATGCATTCCTTCTTTTTTCACAAGCAATAGATGAATCTTTTCTGCAGCCTTTGAGCAGCAACTTGGAGGGAGGAACCCCTATAGAGTTCCAAGGAGGCCGATCCCCTAAAGAGATCAACCCCAAGTTTAGAATCTGCAAGGGTTCTAACATATTCCTCTCATGACGCCGAGAGTGGATGATCCTCTATCGACACTCAATAGCCCTCCTAAGGTCGACTACCACTCCCAATGACCAGCTGTACTAGATCTGGGACAGCCAAACCTATAAGTTTGGTATCAAAGAGTGGATCACTCATACAGGACATCCTTGGTGTCTCAAGTCTAAGGACCAGATACACCACTAGGACTACGGAATCACTGTCTGAAAATAAGGCATCATCAACCATCCAGTATTCCGTAAGCGGATCAATCAGTGAACTCATTCTCCAATGAGCACCTGTACTGTATCCCTAGTGTCCCTACACAAGCAGCTATGAGACTAGATGCATCCATCATATGGACGGGTATACATCACACCAGTCTGTCCGATTATCATGATATCCCTCTCGAGTAACCTATGACCGGGATTATTTAGGATATGTGTTTAAAGGTGAATCGATCTCACTATCGTGATCTCATCACGATCCGATTCCCATTGCACAAATCCAAGGACATCACAATATATGTATACATTTATGCAATAGTTATAAAGTGATATATGCCAAAATATAATAAGTAAAAAGATTCTATATTAAGTCACACGTGCCATCACTCACGTGATTGGCTTGCTGGGCACCTATGACTAGCAAAAGGTTGATAAGAGAAGAACTTCGAGAGCGATCTACGAAGGGGTTATATTGACATTGCGACGAGCCATGGAGCCACGAGCATCGCTATAAAAAAGGGATACTTCTTATGATTGAAATAGTAGAAGAAGAGGTTATTAAACATCCAGAATAGGGCCTTGAATATGAAGAAGAAGATGTGAAAGAAGAGCCAGAACTGACCGACGTGACGGTACAAGCACTAGTCGGCTACTCAAACCCGTAAACGATGAAAGTTGGAGCCCTTCTCAAACAATAACCGATCACTATTCTCATCGACACGGGCAGCACTAATAACTTTCTAGACAGTAAGGTTGCTGCTCAGATGACACTACATATCGAAAGTTGCCGCAAGTTCAATGTAAAGGTTACTGACGGTAGAATCCTAAAGTGTGACCAAAGATGCCCGCAGGTGAAACTATTACTGCAAGACCAAGAAATTATCTACTATATATGAAACAAGCAATATAAAGTGATAAAATGTCAAAATAAAGTGAGTAAAAAGAGTGTGTCATGTCACACGTGTTATCACTCATGTGATTGGCTTGTAGGGTACCTATGACTACCAATCACTTATGTGTCTGATCCCTATCAGACCCTTGTGAAACTTAAAGACAATCTAAGACAACTGCTTTGTTAGTAGATCTATAATGTTATCTTCAAATGAAACTATTTCCATTGCTACATCTCCTCGGGTCATGATCTCTTTAATAAGTTGGAACATTCTTAGAACACATCTGATGAGACCTGGGTTCCCTTACTTGAGTAATCGCCCCATTGTTGTTGCAATATAAGG
Source organism: Musa schizocarpa (assembly GCA_900464855.2). NCBI lineage: Eukaryota > Viridiplantae > Streptophyta > Magnoliopsida > Zingiberales > Musaceae > Musa > Musa schizocarpa. Next base: position 22,209,991 of record LS990923.1, on the reverse strand, counting down.
GAATCGACTCTTCGTTGCTCGGCACGACTCCTAAATCTATGATGAACTATTTTATCCAAACTCCCTCCTTTGCAGCCTCTATTGTACCAATATACTCTACCTCTATGGTCGAGTTAGCAATAGTATCTTCCTTGAAACTCTTCCAGTATACTGCTCCTCCATTCAAGGTGTACACATACCTCGAATTCGACTTGCCATTATCGACATTGGAATAGAAACTCGAATTCATGTAGCTTTCAACCCTACGGCTACTACCTCTATATAGTAGTAAAAGATCCTTAGTCCTTCACAAGTACTTAAGGATATACTTTGCTGCTTTCCAATGCTCCAAACCTAGATCTGCCAGATACCTGCTCGTGATACTCAAAGCATGTGCTATATTAGGCCTAGTGTTAGGACTCTTGCGAGGAGAGTCCTAATTGAGAGGGACATTTATATAAAATCCACCTAAGCCGACCCCTATTAAAGAGGTGAAGAGGCCGGCTAGGGTTTTGAGGTTATTTCTTGGAGAATAATTATGAGTTGTAAAGGAATATGAGTCTTGAGTAGGAGTCATATTAGGAGTTGGTTAGAAGTAGGAGTCTTGAGTAGGAGTCCTATTAGGAGTTTGGGTTTAGAAACTCTATAAATAGCCATATATTCATCCTCTTTTATTAAGCAACAGATGAATCTTTTCTACAGTCTTTGAGCAGCAATTTGGAGGAAGGAACCCCTATACAGTTCAAGCTTAGAATCTGCAAGGGTTCTAACACCTGGTATTAGAGCAAAATTCTTAGCATCTCACTATCCTTCCACAACCATCTATCAGCCCTCCACAGTCACCTAAAGTAATTCCCACAATTGCTTAAAAGATCGTCGCTAAATTCAGCCGTCATCTCCACCGCCGCGGATCATCCTTTGATCTCCCCGTGAATTGCAATAGGTTCTGGTTTCCTACCTTACTGTTGTTGCAATTTAGTTATCCATATTTGATAATCCAAAAAAAAAATTGTTCCAAATTGCTGCATAAACTTTTCGTCGCAAAGTTTTCATCTCTATGACGAAAGATACATTGCAGAATTCCAATCGCATAGTACAATTTTTTTGATCTTGCTACTACATTTTTTCTGTCTAAATCTCTACTAAATTTTTATGATAGCTTTGACACTTCATAACAGTAGATTTTCCTTTAGTTTTGCCAAAAAATTCTCAATATAAACCATTAATCTTTTACGTGCAATCTGCTACACTTGTAAATCTGTGTTGCAGAAAATTTCAACCGTATATTGTTGCCTTAACTAATCTATTTGTAATATTTTTTGAATTAAATTTTTTATACACTTCATATATTATCTTGGCTTCCATCTAAGATGCATCTATTGCAGAATTCATCTCTAAAAATGATTTTTTATTGCTACAAATTTTTATCGCAAGTCGTTGAAATTTTTCGACGAAAATTCTACTATCGCAACTTGTACAAATTTCCTTGCTACTATACTAACAAAATTTTCTTGATTAAATTGGATATCCTTACTGTCATATAAACAGAGATTTTACTGTCAATTCTCTCCTCAAATCTCTCAAGTTTTTGGCAGAAATTTCATCAAGAAACCACTATTTCTTCGACGACAATTATGCTCTTACAAGACAACATATACCTGCAGTAACTTCCACTGATTTCTGTCAAACCCTTGCTGTCATCTACCACAGATCTAAAACTTTCATCTATAGTCTTGAAACTCCACCAAACTACACCCTCAAACTGCACCCAAAATAGCCACAAAAGAAGCCTAAACCGTAGCCTACATCCACCAATCCACCAACCTTTTCGACCATCAGTTCTCTCAACCTATACATGCCTTTAACCCAATAAAAAAAGAGAGATCTTAACATCATAGATTTGGAGGCATATACTATGACATATAAGGAGGCAATCAATGCTAAATTCGAAGCCTTTAAGGCATGAATGAAAGATAAGATTTGGACTCTCTTTACCGAACTCAGTTTGGGCCGACCACCAAGCCCGAAGAAATCACATCAAGGAGAGAGCTCTAACCAATTACACCAAGGCTGAAAAGATGAATTCCAAGAGAGGGGAGGCTTTATGACTGACCCCAACAATCCACGCATGAGGATGGAGTTCCCTAGATGGGAAGAAGGACACCCGATTGGTTGGATCTTGTGTGCAAAGTAATATTATCAGTACCATAAAACTGCGGACTCATCTATGATGGAAATTACAGCTATACATCTTGAAAGGGATGCCATACAGTAATTTGATTAGTTTAAACACACTCATGGAGTCATCTCATGGTGGCAATTTAAAGAAGGACTACTGATCCTCTTTGGACCAACCGATTACGAGAACATTGACGGACACCTAGCAAAGATCAGACAAACCTCCACCATTCAAGAGTACCAAACTAGGTTTGAAAGGTTATCTAATCAACATCATAATTGGTCTGAAAAATAGCTATGGGGACCTTCATTGAGGGCTTGAAGCCAGAGATTCGGGGAGAAGTTAAAGCTTGACAACCATACACGCTTATGGTAGCCATATCTTTCACATGACTTCAAGAGAAGCAATTGAACCATGAAGCCCGGAGGACTAGGATCATTCCTCAACTTATAATACTAAAGCCCTTAGCCCCCCCTACTATCAATCGAGTCCCTGCACCAAAAAGGTTGAGAAGAGAAGAAATTCGGGAGCGATCTACGAAGGGGTTATGTAGGCATTGCAACGAGCCGTGGAGCCACGAGCATCATTGTAGAAAATAGATACTTCATATGATTGAACCAGTAGAAGAAGATATCTTTGAACATCCAGAAGAGAGCCTTGAACATAAAGAAGAAGATGTGAAAAGAAGAGCCACAACCGACCGACGTTACGGTACACGCACTAGCCGGCTACTTAAACCCGCAAACGATTAAAGTTGGAGGCCTTCTCAAATAACAACCAATCACTGTTCTCATCGACACGGGCAGCACCAATAACTTTCTAGACAGTAAGGGTACTGCTCAGATGGCATTGCATATCGAAGGTTGCAGCAAGTTTAATGTAAAGGTTGTCGACGATAGAATCCTAAAGTGCGATCAAAGATGCCCGCAGGTGAAACTATTACTACAAGACCAAAAAATTATCTACTATATATGCAATAAGCAATATAAAGTGATAAAATATTAAAATAAAGTAAGCAAAAAGAATGTATCTTATCACACGTGTCATCACTCCTGAGATTGGCTTGTAGGGAACCTATGACTACCAATCACCTATGTGTCTGATCCCTATTAGACCCTTGTGACACTCAAAGACAATCTAATATAACGGCTTTGTTAGTGGATCTGTGATGTTATCTTCGGATGGAACTATTTCCACTGCAACATCTCCTTAGGTCACGATCTCTCTAATAAGTTGGAACCTTCTCATAACATATCTGATGGCCCAGGTTCCCATACTTGAGCAATCGCCCCGTTGTTGTTGTAATATAAGGGAATCGACTCTTCACTGCCCGGCACGACTCCTAGATCTATGATGAACTATTTCATCCCGACTCCCTCATTTGTAGCCTCTACTACAGCAACATACTCTACCTCTATGGTCGAGTCAACAGTAGTATCTTATTTGAAACTCTTCTAGTATAGTGTGTTAGGATCAAGAGCACTAAGAGGGGGGGGGGGGATTTAGTGCAGCGGATAACTTCCGATGATTTAAAATGACGTTCGTATGATAAAAATACTTTCGATGAAAAATAATTTCGGAAAGTTCTTCAACTTAAGATAAGCGAAGTACAGTTGAAGAAAAGCAATGGAGGCAGTTTGCACTTAAGATAGAGAGCAGAATGTAAATGCAAACCGAGATTTAGTGTGGTTCGGTCAATCTTGACCTACATCCACATTTGGCTTCCTCCTCCGATGAGGTCACCGATGTCCACTATAGGTCTTCCTTCAATAGGCGAAGGCCAACTACCCACAACTTTACTCCTTTTGATGGGCTTAGGAGATAACCCTTAGAGATTTTTACTTCTCTCTTGAATGATCAATACTTAGATGAAAAGAGGGAGAAGAACTTTTGGCCTTTTACAACACTTTTGAGCTCTCAAATTCTCAGAATAAGATCAAGATTTTGGTGCCCTTTTCAGACAGGAAAGGGTGAGGTTTATATAGGCCCCAACTGGTTTAAATTTGGAGCTCAAAAATGTCATCTCCCGGATTTTCGGGTTTCTAGCGATACTACCGCCATAATTGGGCGGTACTACTGCCTGACACTGCTCGGAGGTAGAGCTCAGGCGGTATCACCACCTGATAGGGGCGATACCACCACTCAGCTTCACTCGGAGACTGAGCTTCTGAGCGATGCCACCATTGGCCAGGAAATCTGGTTCCGAATGGGCTGATCCATTCGGCACAATTTGAGTCTGTCAAGGGCTCAATTGACCCCAGATTAAGTTAATGAGATCACCCCTCATTCCTACTTAATCTTCATGCTAACTATAACATTTAAGGCATTAATACTATAACTCGTGTTCTAGTGCGTCAATCGTGATTTGGCTTTGATACCTCCAAAACGTGACTTTGCTTTTGATTTGGTCTTTGGGACAATCCCAATATCTAAGCCTCTCTACACAATGACATCATTGCTAGTCATAGGTGCCTCGCAAGCCAATCACGTGAGTGATGGAACGTGTGACTTAATATAAAATCTTTTTACTTATTATATTTAGGTATATATCACTTTATAACTATTGCATAAAGGCATACATATATTGTGATGTCCTTAGATTTGTGCAATGGGAATCGGATCGTGATGAGATCACGATAGTGAGATCGATTCACCTTTAAACAATATCCTAAATAATCCCGGTCATAGGTTACTCGAGAGGGATATCGTGATAACCGAATGCACTTTGGTGTCTTTGTATACCCGTCCATATGATGGATGCAAATTGGTCTCATAGTTGCTTGTGTAGGGACACTAGGGATACAGATTCAGTGCTCATTGGAGAATGAGTTCACTTGATTGATCCGCTTTTACGGAATGTTGGATGGTTGATGATGTCTTATTGTCGACAAAGATTCCAGTAGTCCTAGTGGTGTATCTGGTCCTTAGACTTGAGATACCAAAAAAATGTCCCCGTATGAGTGCTCCACTCTTTGATACCGACTTATAGGTTTTGGCTGTCCCGCATCTAGTACAACCGGTCATTGGGAGTGATAGTCGACCTTTGAGGGCTATTAAGTGTCGATAGAAGATCATCCACTCTCTAGGCCATGTGAGGAATATCCCATATGTTCTTGCTCAGATAAATCCCTAGCCGGGTCATTCGGGTTGAGAGAGAAAGAGTTCTCCCGAGAATCCGATTAGAGCGAGACTTCGAGAAGAAACTGTGGGGGTTTGACAACACCATGCTTTCGATATACTGGTCTACGGTATATTAGATGGATGAGGGACTATAGGTACACGGTAATCGAGGACGATAGGTCCAATGGATTGGATTCCCCAGATCATCCGGGGACTACTGCAGAGTGGCCTAGCACGTCCGTGAGTCGATGAGTCAAGTGAATTATTACAGAGATAATAATTCACCAAGGTTAGAAGGAGTTCTCGACAGTGCGACTCACGGCCAGCTCGATATTGGGCCTAGAGGGTCACACACATATGGTAGGCATTGCGATGAATAGAGGTTCGGATATGAGATATCCGACGGAACCCTTGTCTTATTGGATGCAGATCCAATACCCACTAGGGGAGGACCCATTAGGGTTTGACAGGGGACCTCTATAAATAGGAGGGATTCAGAGCTCCATGGGCTATAGAGCTTTCGTTTGCCTTTTCCTATTCTTCTCTCCATCTCCACCTCAGAGTAGGTCTGGAGTTTTGAGGAGCATCGTCGCAACCCTGCTGTGTGGATCACCACTAGAGAGGAGGACGCTTGACCTCCTTCACCCTCTCCTAAGGATCTGCAAAGAAACAGGGATATACGATCTCCCTAGGTAACACAATCTACTCTATACGCAGTTTCATGTTTCGTGGATTTTTGCGTACCAATCTTCGCACGAAGACGAACATCTCTTTGGGAATCGGGGATTTTGTTTTTCTTATTCTTCCACTGCGCATATGATGTCGCCCCTAAGGATTTCCCAACAGTGGTATCAGAGCCAGGTTGTTCGTTCGAATGATTGGTTTTGAATTGCGTGTGTTGTGTTTAGGAAGAATTTTGACGTCAAAATTGTTGACGCAAAAACAAGGAAGGGCAGCAATAGTTGCTACCCTCGATCTACGTGCATTCAGCGCAGCCCACGGGCAGAGGCGCCTGCGGCCGCAGGGCAACGGCGCCCGCCGCCGCTGCTCCCGCGGGCGAAACCCCCCACAGGGGCGGTCGCCCGGTGGGATAGCACCACCTGCGGAGGCGGCGACGCCCGAAAGGGGCGCCCGAAAGGGATACCGGTAGTGCTTATCATATATGCAATTCGTTGCAGGTTCTGGCAAGGCCTAGGAGACTAGAGAGAGGTGAGATGGACCTCAAGATGGGTAATGGAGCAAAAGTTATTGTAGTAGCTGTTGGCGAGGTCGCCCTACATCTGCCTAATGGAGCTTTTATTACATTAGATGCGTGTTATTTTGTTTCTTCTATTATCAAAAACATTATCTCCATTTCATGTTTAACAGTTAGTGGATATAAATTTATTTTTGAGAACAATAGTTGTTCAAAATTATTAGATAATAAGATCATCATGAAAGGAACATTGCATAATGGTTTATTTATATTAGACACCACTCCACATATCATGAATGTAAATGTGTCCAAAAGGAAACAAGATGAGCTGAACAGTGCATACCTGTGGCATTGTAGGCTAGGTCACATCCATGAAAGAAGGATTCAAAAGTTACTAAATGATGGATATCTAGATCCATTCGACAATGTGTCATATGCAACTTGTGAGCCTTGCATTCGTGGAAAACTGACCAACTCTCCATTTAGTGGAACTAGAGAGAGAGCCACTGAGTTATTGGAACTCATACATAGTGATGTATGTGGACCCATGTCAACTCATGCCATTGGAGGTTACTCCTACTTCATTACATTTACTGATGATTTCTCAAGGTATGGATATGTGTACTTAATGAAGTACAAGTCCGAGGCCTTTGAGAAATTCATAGAGTATAAGAATGAGGTGGAGAACCAGACTGGAAAGAGTATCAAAACTCTTCGATCAGATCGAGGAGGTGAGTACTTAAGTATAGAGTTCACTTAGTTCCTCAAGGACCATGGGTTATTATCCCAATGGACACCTCCTTATACACCTCAACTCAATGGTGTCTCTGAAAGGAGAAATCATACATTATTGGATATGGTATGGTCCATGATGAGTTTCGCTGAGCTACCCATCTCATTCTGGGGATATGCCCAAGAAACCGCAGCTTACCTTCTGAACAGAGTTCCGACTAAGTCGGTAGTGTCTACACCATATAAGATATGGAAAGGGAAGAAGCCTGATCTTACCATTGTTAAGATTTGGAGCTGCCCTACACATGTTAAAAGATACAACCCCGATAAGTTAGAATCAAGGACAGAGCGATGCAAATTTGTGGGATACCCTAAGGAAACTTGTGGGTATTATTTCTATCCTCTTGAGGACCAAAAGGTCTATGTAGCTAAGAGAGCAGTGTTCCTTAAGGAACATATTCTTGGCGGAGATAGTGGAAGAATGATACAATTGAGCGAGGTTGGAGAACCAAGCTCAAGCACCACTCTACAGCCCGAGTCTGTTCAGGTACCAAATACACAAGTTTCAACTTTACGCAGGTCTGATAGAGTATCCCCTCCTCCTGAGAGATATGTGGGACATATTAGAGGAGAGGATGCAGAGGATATTGATCCTCAGACCTACAAGGAGGCTATTACGAGTATAGACTCCGGGAAGTGGCAAGAAGCAATGAATTCTCAGATGGATTCTATGTACTCCAATAAGGTATGGAACCTAGTTGATGCGCCCGAAGGTATTGTACCCATCGGTTGCAAGTGGATCTTTAAGAAAAAGATCGGAGTAGAAGGAAAGGTAGAGACCTATAAAGCAAGGCTAGTGGCTAAGGGGTATCGTCAAAGGCAAGGTGTTGACTATGACGAAACCTTCTCACCCGTAGCAATGCTAAAATCCATCAGAATTCTATTGGCTATTGCAGCACACTATGATTATGAGATCTGGCAAATGGATGTGAAAACCACATTCCTCAATGGGAACCTCGAGGAGGATGTGTATATGATGCAACCTGAGGGATACGTGTCCAAGAATTGTCCAGATAAGGTGTGTAGGTTGCTTAGATCCATTTATGGATTAAAGCAAGCTTCCCAAAGTTGGAACATAAGATTTGATGAGGCAATCAGATCTTATGACTTTGTTAAGAACGAAGATGAGCCTTGTGTATACAGAAAGGTAAGTGGGAGCGCTATCACCATTTTGGTGTTATATGTGGATGACATCCTGATCATTGGGAATGACGTAGGAATGCTATCCATAGTAAAGGCTTGGTTATCTAGACACTTCTCCATTAAGGACTTAGGGGAAGCATCCTATATTTTGGGGATTAGAATCTATAGAGATAGATCCAAGAGGATGCTTGGCTTGTACCAGTCCAGGTACATAGAAACCATTGTCAAAAGGTTTGGCATGAAAAATTCCAAGAGAGGTCTCATACCGATGAGACATGGGATATCGCTTTCTACGAGTATGATGTCGTCCCCAAGGATTTCCCTACAATCATTTGAGTAAGTGGAATTGAAAAAGCAACTGCAAGGACTATTAAATAAGGATTTTTTTGGCTTAATATTTCATCATGGGGTGCTCCGGTGTTAGTTAGATAGAAGGATGAAACTTTAAGGCTTTGTATTGATTATATACAGTTGAATCAGGTAACCATAAAAAACAAGTATCCCATACCCAGAATTGATGATTTGTTTGATCAACTGTAGGGTGCACAAGTATTCTCTAAGATTGACCTGAGGTCAGGTTACTATCAGTTAAAGATCAAGGAGGAGGATATTCCAAAAACAACTTTTAGAACTCGATATGGTCATTATGAATTCTTGGTGATGCCTTTCTGTTTGACTAATGCCTTTGTAGCTTTTATGGAACTAATGAATAGGATATTTCAACCGCTCTTGGATGACTGTGTAAATGTATTCATTGATGACATATTGGTGTATTCAAGGAGTAATCAGGAGCATGAGGAACACTTGAGAAATGTATTGTCCATACTAAGAGAAAAGAAGTTGTATGCAAAGTTCTGCAAATGTGAATTTTGGTTGAATGAAGTGGCTTTCTTAGGCCATGTGATTTCAAGAAAGGGTATATCTGTTGATCCAAAGAAAGTAGAAGCTGTAGTTGAATGGGAAGTACTAACAAATGTAACAGAAGTTAGAAGCTTCTTGGGCATGGTAGGTTATTACAAGAGATTTGTGGAAGGATTTTCTCAAATCGCTCAACCTCTCACCAAACTCACTAAAAAGAATGTGAAATTTGTATGGGGTGATGATTATGAGTAAAGTTTTTAAGAGTTAAAAAGAAGATTGACTAGTGCCCCTATTCTCACTATTCCAAGTGGTAGTGAGGGATTTGTAGTTTATATTGATGCTTCAAGAAAGGGGCCTTGGATGTGTTTTGATGTAGGAAGGGAGAGTGATTGCTTATCTTCAAGAAAGGGGCGTTGGATGTGTTTTGATGCAGGAAGGGAGAGTGATTGCTTATGCTTCTAGACAACTCTGGTTATCAAATGATTGAACAACCGGGATCAATTTACTTACGATACTTAGTTGACAAGTATATAATGAATTATAAGTTCAATGGATCCTGTTTAGCAGAAGGACGGATATTCCTTGCTCATTATCAGACAATTACTTATTCACAAACCTCGTGTGGGGCTAATAGTTTTCATTTCCCATCTCATGGAAAACCCTTTTCGCTCCGCTTAGCCCTATCCCCTTCTAGGAGTATTTTAGTGATAGGTTCTATAGGAACTGGACGATCCTATTTGGTCAAATACCTAGCGACAAACCCCTATGTTCCTTTCATTACGGTATTTCCGAACAAGTTCCCGGATGACAAGCCTAAAGATTATTTTATTGATGATATCGATTTTGATGATAGTGATAGTGACGATATCGATATTGATGATAGTGACGATATCGATATTGATGATAGTGACGATATTGATGATGACCTTGATACGGAGCTGCTAACTATGTATATGACGCCGAAAATAGACCGATTTGATATCACCTTTCAATTCGAATTAGCAAAAGCAATGTCTCCTTGCAAAATATGGAATCCAAACATTCATGATCTGTATATGAATGAGTCCAAACATCCTCATGATCTATTAGAGAACTATCTCTCCGAGATTGAAAGATGTTCCACTAGAAATATTCTTGTTATTGCTTCGTCTATTCCCCAAAAAGTGGATCCCGCTCTAATAGCTCTGAATAAATTAAATACATGCATTAAGATACGAAGGCTTCTTTCCAACAACGAAAGCACTTTTTTTTTCTTTCATATACTAGGGGATTTCCTTGGAAAAAAAATGTTCCATACTAACGGATTGGGGTCCATAACCATGGTTTCCAATGTAAATCTTGTAGCACTTATCAATGAGGCCCTATCAATTAGTATTACACAGAAGAAATCAATTATAGAAATTAATACAATTAGATTAGCTCTTCATAGACAAACTTGGGATTTTTGATCCCGGTAAGATCGATTCAGATCATGGGATCCTTTTCTATCGATAGGAAGGGCTATTGCACAAAATGTACTTCTAAGTAATTGCCCCATAGATCCTATATCTATCTATATGAAAAAGGGATTCTTATTTGTACAAATGGTACTTGAACTTGGAATGAGCATGAAGAAATTAACGATACTTCTTTATCTTTTGAGTTGTTCTGCACGGATCTATCGGTCAAGATCCTTCACCCGGACCTGATGAAAAAAATTGGATCACTTCTTATAGATTCATTGAGAATGATTCTGATCTAGTTCATGGCCTATTAGAAGTAGAAGGCGCTCTGGTGGGACCCTCACCGGATGAGAAAAAAGATTGCGGTCAGTTTGATAATAATCGAGTGACATTACTTCTTCGG
>LS990923.1:22008877-22188877 GCA_900464855.2 Musa schizocarpa | reverse complement strand
AGTGTTTCCTTTAATCCTTTATCTTTGCTTTGTAAAATCATTGGGTTTAGACATTACTTCGGTGATCCTTACTCCTTTCAAAAGGGCAGCAACATACCTTTTGTTTTTTTTTTCTTTCTATGATTGATTGGCACTAACCCTAGATTCTTCCCCTTGATAAATGAATCAATCCTTTCCGCTCGAGCTCCATCATGTACTATCAACCTAAGAAAAATTAGATTCCTAATGGAACAGAACAAACTATGTCGAGCCAAGAGCATCTTCATTTTTATAGAAAATGGTGGATGTAAAAATCCACAGCGGATCATGTCCTTCAAGTCGCACGTTGCTTTCTACCACATCGTTTCAAACGAAGTTTTACCATAACATTCCTCTAATTTAGAATTCAATTTAATTTCAAACCGCAATGGAATTGATTTAATATGTAATCATGAATAGTCATTGGCTCGATGGGAACAACGGAACTATATAATAGTCTAAAAACAAAAAGGTCGTAAGTTTCTAGATACTATTGATTTATCATATTTCTTCGAGTACCAACCAAGAGTTCATAAAAAAATGTTTTAAAAATCTCCGACTTCAACATCATGACTGGAACTATGTTTTCTAGTCATGACTAAACTGGATCTCTAATTCAATCACCAAGTCGACGCAATCACAATGAGTAGCTAAAAATTTTTAGCAGATATTTCATCCCCTAAGGAGACATAAATTTTACCATGTTCAATTGAATTATCAATTGGTTTTCTTTTAACCAAAGAAGTAAATTGATAATCTAGTTTATCTATTTTCATGAGTATGAAATAGAAAAGGTCTCATGTACGGCAACATTAAGATCCTTATTCTTTCTTTCAGATGAAAGAAAGAATCCGAATATTGTTACTGGGGGTAATCATGGATATTTTAAAAATCAAAGATCCCCTTCCACAAATTCTTTTCACTTAAGTGAAAGGCCATTGTTGTTGAAATACAACAACATTGTTATTGAAATACAACAATATAATAACAATACACAATATATATCATACATATAGGCATAGCGTAGGCCTTGTTTATTTTATTTTATATAGATTTTGTTTTACTTCAGGTTCAACAATTTTTCCATCAATTCCATAAAATCAAGTTAAAATATATGGAATATCAAAATTTCCCCCCAATCGCTACGTTACATTGATTTACAATTATTTTAATTTGAGGCATCTAAGATATAAGATAGAAAGAAATGGAATTCAGACAATTTTTATCCTATTTTTTCCCACGCCACAGCACAGCTTTAGAAGTTTTAAAACCAGTAATGAAATTAGTACGACAAACTCCCTACTCTTTAGTCTTCACATAGAATGTGAAATTGGGATACCCTATTTTTGACTTTAGGCTTTGTGTGGAAGGGAATAGAGATGCTTTTGTTTCACGCTTCAATTCGGAATGCATCATGTGAGAATTAGAATTCATATTTGGAATTCATATTTCATGAATGTGGGACATAATGAATATAACAATAGTATGAGCATATTATGAATGTGAATGATAGACCCAAAATTTCTCTTTTTTTATTCAAAAAAACTTCCACCTGTATTTGACACTTTATTATGCTTGTGAGAAATCAAATGGATTCTTAGAATCCATTCTAAGAATTCATTCTAAGAATTCAGAACAAAAGAAAAGGCTGTTCTCTTTAAGATTTTTCCGTTTTATGTGGGATACAATGTGATCCCATCTTTTGTTTCTGGTGGAAACGATCTGGGACGGAAGGATTCGAACCTCCGAATAACGGGACCAAAACCCGCTGCCTTACCGCTTGGCCACGCCCCATTTTTCCTGTTTGGCACTAGTCAAGACTATTATTAGAATTAGTTATTCGTCAACCCCCCCCCCCCAAAAATACATAATACATAATAAAAACATATGGGATATTTTGTTTGTTGCTAGGATTCAACACATGTAGATTAGATATAGAATCAAAAAATTTAATTGATCATTACATAGAATTCAATTAAGATAATGTATGAAAGTAGAATTACTTGTATTCTCATTTTAGAATGGAAGGAAGGATTTTTGATTGGGGAGGGTTCAAAAAAAAAGAAGGATTTTTTGACTTGCCTTTTTCATTTTTCCCTTATAAAAATAACTCAATCAAAATAAAATTATCTAATCTACAAGAACGAAATGTTTGTTATGTTTAATATCTTTAGCTTAATCTGTATCTGTCTTAATTCTGTCCTTTATTCGAATAGTTTTTTCTTTGCCAAATTGCCTGAAGCTTATGCCGTTTTCAATCCAATCGTAGATGTGATGCCTGTCATACCTGTTCTCTTTTTTCTCTTAGCCTTTGTTTGGCAAGCTGCTGTAAGTTTTCGATAAAATCCTTAATACTTTGCCAAATCCATTCATGATTTATTCGACAAAAAAAATTCTAAAAATGGATAAGATCGGCTAAGTCTTACATTAGAATTATAAACCCTCGATTCAAAAATGGAAATTCTTGTATATTGAGTAACCGCGGAGATGAATTTTGATCAGTTTATTTACTCGTTCTGACCTTTCAGTGAGTAAGGAGTTTATTAGGTCTAGGTCCCCTACAATACCTAATTGTCGATATGACAAGAAAATTTTTGTGAGGAAGGAATAAAAATCTTATTACAAAGAAATTCGTAAAAGTGACTTTCTTTTTCTTTTCAAATCAAAAAACTCCATTTTGGGGGGTATGATGTCAAATCAAACAAAATAGTATATGTGGTAAAAAGAAAAAATAGGCAATCTATTCCCTTTTTCGAAAATGATCTTATCTTGGAGATTGTGTAATGCTTACTCTCAAACTCTTTGTTTACACAGTAGTGATATTCTTTGTTTCTCTCTTCATCTTCGGATTCTTATCTAATGATCCGGGACGTAATCCTGGACGTGAGGAATAAAAAAAAATTGGAGTTTTCTTTGTTTTTCTAATTTTTCTTATTATTTTATCTATTCCATATATTCACTTTACCTATAAAAAATAAAGGAATCGAAATTCCTTCGAAATCTAAAGTATCAAGTAATCAGAGCGGGCGGAGAGAGAGGGATTCGAACCCTCGGTACGAATAACTCGTACAACGGATTAGCAATCCGCCGCTTTAGTCCACTCAGCCATCTCTCCCAATTTAAATCAAATTAAAATTTCAATAAAATTTCAAATGAAATTGAAATTAACTATTTCAATGAAAATTGAAATTAAATAAAAAAAGAAAAGAAAATAATAAAAAAGAAAAAATTTTTGATTTTTAAGATATTAATTATTAAGTTTAAGAAAGACATTAATATAATATTTTTTATTAAGAAAGATATTAAACATTATAATTATAACATTATCATTAGAAATATGAAACATTCTATTAAAATTTCTAATTATAGAATAGATTTCATTACAGATGAAATTAAAAAAAATAAAAAGTGAATAATGAAAAATGAAAATTATTAATAAATTCTAATATAAATTTAAAGGTTAAAGGAATTTAAATTTAATTTTCAATTAATTCAATTAAAGTAAAGAAAAAACAAATTAAAGGTTTTCAATGATATTTATGGCCTCCATTCAAGTGTAATATGATCTTACTCAACAAATTAAGGAAGGACAATTACGAAATCCACGTTTAATCTACTTGAGGAATGAAGTAGAAAGGAAATTGAAGCCAAAATTTCAAGTTTCAAAGGATGGCCTATTGAGATTTGAGGATAGAGTATCTGCACCAAATGAACCAAATATCAAGAACCAAATCCTAAAGGAAAGTTATACTTCAAAGTACACCATGCATCCTGAGAGCACTAAGATGTATAGAGATCTCCAAAGTCATTATTGGTGGAAAGGCATGAAGAAGGAAATTGCAATGAATGTTTGACTTGTCAGCAAATCAAAGGAGAACACTAAAGACCTGGAGGGTTGTTGCAACCTTTAGATATTCTTGAATGGAAATGAGAATGTGTTACCATGGATTTTGTTTCAGGACTACCCAGAACCTCTCGAAAGCATGATGCTATTTGGGTTATCATTGATAGGTTAACAAAATCTACACATTTCCTACTGATTAATATGACTTATTCGCTTGACAGACTTGCAGATTTATATGTCAATAAAATAGTAAGACTTCATGGTATTCCAAAGGAGATAATCTCTGATAGAGACTCTAGATTTCTCTCTAGATTTTGGAGAAGATTACAAGAATCTATGGGCACTAAAGTTAAGTTTAGCACTATATATCATCCTCAGACTGATGGTAAGTTAGAAAGAACAATTCAAACACTTGAGGATTTGCTTAGAGCCTATGTTATGGATTTGAAAGGTGAATGGGATAAAGATATTTCACTTATTGAGTTCACTTATAATAATAGTTATCATTCAAGTATTCAGATAGCTCCTTATGAAGCTTTATCTGGGCGAAAGTGCATAACACCTATATGTTGGGAGGAAGTTGGTGACAGAAAGTTGTTAGCACCAGACAAAGTACAAGAAACTACCGAAAAAATTCAAGTTATAAGGAAAATGTTGAAAACTGCTCAGAGTCGTCAAAAGAGTTATGTTGACAATAGAAGACGAGATATTGAGTTTGAAATCGGAGATTTTGTGTTCTTAAAGGTCTCCCCTTCCGAAAGCATTGTAAGGTTTGGGAAGAAAGGAAAGTTAAGCCCAAGATTTATTGGACCTTTTAAGGTCCTTGAGAGAGTTGGTTCTGTCGCTTACCTGATTGCCTTGTCACCATCGTTGTGTCATATCCATAATATATTTTATGTTTCAATGATTAGAAAGTATATATCTGATCCTTCTTATATTATTAAGTATGAGCAGATGGAGATCGATAAAGATTTATTTTATGTGGAAGAGCCCACTCAGATTATTGATAAGAAGGAAACGATCCTAATGAATCGGGTTATCCCTCTGGTTTAAGTAATTTGGAGACATCATTCTAGAGAGGAAACAACTTGGGAGCTAGAGGAGGAAATGAAAAAGGTTTATCCTCGTCTTTTTATCGATAGAGGTATGATAAATTTAGAGGACTAAAATTTTATTTTAAGGGGGGAGAGAATGTAACATCCCTCATTTCTAAATTTTCATATAAATTTCTAGTTGTAATGTAAGAATCCATTTTAAATTTGATAAAAGAGCCAAAGTATAAATCTAAGAACTTATTCATAATATTTGGGGATCTGTTCAAAGAGAAAAAAAAAATCTGAGGACCTAATCGTAAATATAATAATGTAAGGACTAAACTATAAAATATATAAAATTACAAATCCCACTGCTTAAGCCTCTCTGCCTTCATTCTGAAGGAACAAGAGAAGGTAGCTGCATGGAAGAACAAAGGAAGAGAGAAAGAAGAAGAAAAAAAGGGGAAGAAGAAGAAGAGAAATTTGGGGCTTTGGGGTTTTCTTTGCTCAAATCTTTCCATTTGGGGTCATAATTCTCAAAGGCAAGTGTTCTAATCCCATTCTATATAAATATTAGTCTATGTTCTCATATTGATTCTGAATAATCTAAAAGATTTATGCTTAGAACTTGATCTTTCTCTTGTTAGACACAAAACCATGGATCTAAAATTTTTTGGTAAACTGACCCCTATAGATTATTTCAACCATAATTTTTTGAACCAAACGTGGATTAAGATAAGACCTTATTCGTTTAAAACTAGACTCTTATACCTTTCTTTTGACATTAATATTCAAAATTTTGGACACTGAATACTTACCCAAACTTCTGTTTCAAATGAGCCTATGGATGTTGCAAAACAGAGATCGAAATTTCTGACCTTTTGATACTAAGATACCTATAAGTCCCTGTTGGAAATTCTGATTTATACTAAACTAACTTCATTTGAAACTAGACTTGTAGACCTTTCTTTTAATATAGAGATTGAAAAATTTAGAATTCAAATGTGTATCCTGCTATCTATTGAAACTGACCCTATGAGTTCTGCAAAACAGTAATTTTATTTTTGATCTTTGGTAACTAAATCAATGGTAACTCCTTGTTGGAAACCTTGATTCATATGAAACTTATTTCATCAGAAACTAGATTGAAATATCTTTCCAATGATATATTTTATAAGTAATTTAGAGTAAGATTGTTGGCTTAAATCATTTGTTTAATGTGCATCTCAAATTTTGTCAGAAATCAAGCTTTGGTCGATTTTGCATAATCTGTTTTCATTCGTTTGGAAATAGATTTCATTCAGTTCCCTTCACTCAATTGAGGCTTATATTAATGCTTAAATTTTGATTTACTCTTATCTATAAATTATTTATATTCTTGAAACATATTGTGTAACGTTTATGCTATATGACATTGACTCATATAGCCACATGTATATCGTATTGTTCCGCATTTGCTTTCGATATGTGCCTATTCCAATTTAATTCCTTTAGATATTGAATTCATCTAACCTTTTTATTTGAATTGAGCTATATGTAATTGCTTGGAATCTGTTTGTGCTCTTGCTTTCATTTCATTTCAAATCTGAATACAATTGTGAATGATTATTGCTTACGTCGTATTGACTCGTAAAGGCACATACACGTTTTGTTGTTCCGCGTGTGCTTCTGATATGTGCTATTTATTATTCATACTATCCTTTTGTACTCTAGTGTTTATGGGATATTGTGAACCTTTGCCAGAAATGGTGAAGGGAGTTATGCATAGAGCCTGTGATGCTCTGTTGGCCCTTATGACTTCACTCAGACGTGGGTGGATGGAGCTCCCAAATGTGAGAGACTTATGTTTGGTGTGCTAGTAATAGGTGCCCAACAAGCCAATCATGTGAGTGATGGCACGTGTGACTTGATACGGAATCTTTTTGCTTATTATATTTTGGCGTATATCACTTTATAACTATTGTATATATATATATATATATATATATATATATATATATATATATATATATATATATATATATATATATATATTATGATGTCCCTAGATTTGTGCAATGGGAATCGGATAATGATGAGATTACGATAATGATATCAATTCACCTTTAAACATATATCCTAAATAATCCCGGTCATAGGTTACTCGAGAGGGACATCGTGATAACCGGACAGACTAGTGTGTTATATACCCGTCCATATGATGGATGCAGCTGGTCTCACAGCTGCTTTTGTAAGGACACTAGGGATACAACATAGGTGCTCATTGGAGAATGAGTTTACTAATTGATCCACTTACGGAATGCTGGATGGTTGATGATTCCTGTCAGACAGCGATTCCGTAGTCCTAGTGGTATATCTGGTCCTTAGACTTGAGACATTAAGGATGTCCCGTATGAGTATTCTACTCTTTGATACCAGACTTATAGGTTTGGCTGTACCAGATCTAGTACAACTGGTCATTGGGAGTGGTAGTCGACCTTACGAGGGCTATTGAGTGTCGATAGAGGATCATCTACTCTCGACATCATGAGAGGAATATCCCATGTGTTCTTGCTCAGAAAAATCCCTAGCTAGGGTCATTCGGGTTAAGAGAGAAAGAGTTCTCTAGGAGAATCCGATTAGAGCGAGACTCGAGTAGAAACCGTATGGGTCTGACAGCACCATGCTCGATATACGGTCTTTGGGATATTAGATGGATGAGGAACTATAGGTACACGGTAATTGAGGACAGATAGGTCTAATGGATTGGATTCCCTTGTATCGTCTATGGACTACAGCGTAGTGGCCTAGTACATCCGTAGTCGATGAGTCAAGTATTACAGAGATAATAATTCACTGAGTTAGAAGGAGTTCTAATAGGTATGACTCACGGCCAGCTCGATATTGGGCCAAGAGGGTCACACACATATGGTAGGTATTGCGATGAGTAGAGGTTCTGATATGAGATATCCGATGGAGCCCTTATCTTATTGGATGCATATCCAATACCCACTAGGGGAGGACCCATTAGGGTTTGATAGGGGACCTCTAAAAATAGGAGGGATTTAGAGCCTTATAGGCTAGAGCCTTTACTTGCCTCTCCTATTCTCCTTCCCATCTCCACCTCAGAGCAGGCCTGGAGTTTTGAGGAGCGTCGTCGCAGCCCTACTGTGTGGATCACCGCTAGAGAGGAGGAAGCTTGACCTCCTTCACCCTCTCCTAAAGATCTGCAAGGAAACAAGGATATACGATCTTCTTAGGTAACACAATCTACTTTATACGTAGTTTTAAGTTTCATGGATTTTGTGCACCAATCTACGCACGACGACGAGCATCTATTTGGGAATCGAGGATTTACTTTTCTTGTTCTTCCGCTGCTCATGTGATGTCACCCCCAAGATTTCCCGACAGTGGTATCAGAGCCAGGTTGTTCGTGCGAATGATTGGTTTTGAATTGCATGTGTTGTGTTTAGGAAAAACTTTTGACCTCAAAATCGTTGATGCAAAAGCGAGAAAGGGCAGCAACAGTTGCTGCCCTTGATCTACGTGCATGTAGCGTAGCCGCAGGCAGGCAGTATAGGGGCTGTGTCTGCAACAACCGGCTGGCGGCCTACTTGCAGTAGGCTTGTGTCCGGCGGGGCTAGCAGCTCGCGGGCAGAGGCACTTGCGGCCACTTCTCCCATGGGGTGAGGGGCCGCAGGGCAGCGGCGCCTGCCGTCGCTGCTCCCGCGGGCGAACCCCCCCATAGGGGCGACCGCTCTACGGGACAGCATCGCCTGCGGGCATTGCCCCGCGAGCAGAACCGCCCGCGGAGGCGGCGGTGCCCGTAGGGGCACCAACCTGTAGGGGCAGCACCGCCTGCGGGCGTTGCCCCGCCGGCAGAACCGTTCACGGGGTTGCCCACCCGCAATGGTAACACCACTAGTGGACGTGTCACCTACAGGCGAGGGCAGCGCCCTCGCCCCGCTGGATAGGCCGCCGCCAGCAAGGTGGCAGCGGCGGCAACAGCAAAGGGGAGTAGGGCATTAGGTTTTTTTGGGCAAAAGATAGTTTTGCCCCTCAAAATTTGAGAAATTCTAGTTTCTGTCTTTTGTCCAAATTATGAAAATACCCCTATGAATTCAGAAATTCCCTATATGTCCATGATTTCATAAAATACTAATTAATTAAATGGTTTGGTTGATTATTATTTTTTATCATTATCTAGTAATCCTACATGATGATGATTATTTGTACATGTGATGTATGATGTGTGGACAGATGATCATGGACCGTGTGATGTGTGTACTTGTGATTATTATTATTAAAGTCTGCGAGCCTCCATTATATTTCTCGTTTATTATCGGGTCTGTGTGCCTATGATAAAATTATAATCACATGAGGAGGCGCAGCAGGAGCGTGGATGCGATAGCGGGACCCACGAGACGGATGATCGTGATGCATGAAGATGCATCAAGATGTCAACGGAACCAACGAGGACGAGATGGACGATCACAGGGCATGGAGATGCACCGTTGCACACATAGATCTTGATGTGAGTGATTAGGCCTACTAGCTCGGGCCTAATCACATTAGGTTGTGTTCCATGATCATCTGGTGTGATTGCTTATACACATACTAGATATCTATATATATTTGCATGCGATGTAGATATATATTAAATATGTATATGTGTGACATGTCTTATTAGGAGACCAAATCATAAAAACATCTCTCTTGATAATATTAAGTCGGTAAACGTGAGGCAATTAGATTGACCCACGTGGCCTTCCATCGTTATAAGTAGGAACCAATTCTCGGTGTAGGTTGAGTTGGTCGAGTCCCTCGACACTCACCTATATCATGATTCGCTATCTTGCTTACGACATAGAGATGTCACCGGTGACCTAAGGGCATGGTATGCTTGGTCAAGTCCCTCGAGCGTATATCATTAAACCAGACTCATCTTGTAACGAAGGTGTTGACTTAACCGAGCATCATGGATGGTCGAGTCCCTCGAGACCATGATGATTCGAAGGCCGAACAGGACGGGAATCACAAGGAGTTGTGATCGGCAAGAGTTGCCTACCTTTTAGGCTTAGTGTGATTGGTCGAGTCCCAGGTTACACTAAGATGCTAATTTGATCCTGATCCCCACTAGAAGTCTACCGGAGACTTCCGTTTCATGTGCTGCGGGTGTTGCATGACTCATTAGTAAAATAGTGGGAGCATATTAAGATAGAAGTCCATATCTTGATAGTTTATTTCTTGCAAAATCTACATGTTATTCATTTCTGCTGCATCTTTATTTTTAGAAAATGTCGCTTTCAATTCCCTTACGTGGCATACTTGATGTCAATCGCCTCACTGGTCCAATTTAAACGGATTGGCTCCGTAACTTGAGAATTATTCTCATGGTGGAGAAAATCGTGTACGTCCTTAATATAGTGATGCTTGCGCCCGTCGAAGGGGCAAACGAGGATGAGATCGCTCGCTACGTGAAGTACATTGATGACTCCACTCTTACTCAGTGCTATATGTTGGGTTCTATGACTCTTGAGTTATAGAGACAACATAAAAAGATTGATGCCAGATCCATTCTCCTACATGTCCGTAAATTATATGAGGAACAGGGAAGGACTCAGCGATTTGAGATATCCAAGAGCCTCTTCCGCACTAGGATGACTGAGGGGACACCGATTCAGAAACATGTCCTAAAGATGATTGAATGGATAGAGAAACTCACAAGTCTAGGAATGGTCCTAGAGGATAACTTGTGTGTGGAAGATGGGCACTGGAAGAGGAACTGCAAAGATGGGCACTGGAAGAGGAACTACAAAGAGTACCTTGCAAAAAGGGCGAAACAAAAGCTTGATGAAGCTTCAGGTACATTCATGATCAGTCTCCATTTGTCAAACTCTTATAATAACACATGGGTATTGGATACCGGTAGTTCTTATCATATATGCAATTCGTTGCATGTTCTGGCAAGGCATAGGAGACTAGAGAGAGGCGAGATGGACCTCAAGATGGGTAATGGAGCAAAAGTTACTATAGTAGCTGTTGGTGAGGTCGCCCTACATTTTTCTAGTGGAGCTTTTATTGCATTAGATGCATGTTATTTTGTTCCTTCTATTATCAAAAACATTATCTCCATTTCATGTTTGACAGTTAGTAGATATAAATTAGTTTTTGAGAACAAAGGTTGTTCGATATTATTAGATGATAAGATTATCACGAAAGGAACATTGCATAATGGTTTATTTATGTTAGACACTACTCCACATATCATGAATGTAAATGTGTCCAAAAAGAAACGAGATGGGATGAACAGTGCATACCTATGGCATTGTAGGCTAGGTCACATCCATGAAAGAATGATTCGAAAGTTGCTAAATGATGGATATCTAGATCCATTCGACTATATGCCATATGCAACTTGTGAGCCTTGCCTTCGTGGAAAACTGACCAACTGTCCATTTAGTGGAACTAGAGAGAGAGCCACTGAGCTGTTGTAACTCATACATAGTGATATATGTGGACCCATGTCAACTTAAGCCATTGGTGGTTACTCCTACTTTATTACATTTACTGATGAATTCTCAAGGTATGGATATATGTACTTAATGAAGTACAAGTCCGAGACATTTGAGAAATTCAGAGATTATAAGAATGAGGTGGAGAACTAGACTGTAAAGAGTATCAAAACTCTTCGATCAAATCGAGGAGGTGAGTACTTAAGTACAGAGTTTACTCAGTTCCTCAAGGACCATGAGATATTATCCCAATGGACACCTTATACACCTCAGCTCAATGGTGTCTCTGAAAGGAGAAATCGTACGCTATTAGACATGGTATGGTCCATGATGAGTTTCGCTGACCTACCCATCTCATTCTGGGGATATGCCCTAGAAACCGCAGCTTACCTTCTTAACATAGTTCCAACTAAGTCGGTAGTGTCTACATCATATGAGATATGGAAAGGGAAGAAGCCTAATCTTAAGATTGTTAAGATTTGGGGCTGCCCTGCCCACGTTAAAAGACACAACCCCAATAAGTTAGAATCAAGGACAGAGAGATGCAAATTTATGGGATACCCTAAGGAAACTTGTGGGTATTATTTCTATCATCTCGAGGTCCAAAAGATCTTTGTAGCTAAGAGAGCAGTGTTCATTGAGAAGGAACATATTCTTGGTAGAGATCGTGGGAGAATGATAGAGTTGAGTGAGGTTGGAGAACCAAGCTCAAGCGCCACTCTACATCCCGAGTCTGTTCAGGTACCTAATACACAAGTTTCAACTTTATGCAGGTCTGATAGAGTATCCCAACCTCCTGAGAGATATGTGGGACATATTAAAGGAGAGGATGTTTGGAGTCTCTTATGAGTATAGACTCCGGGAAGTGGCAAGAAGCCTTGAATTCTGAGATAGATTCTATGTACTCCAATAAGGTTTGGAACCTAGTTGATGCACCCGAAGGTATTGTACTCAATGGTTTCAAGTGGATCTTTAAGAAAAATATCAGAGTAGATGGAAAGGTAGAGACCTATAAAGCAAGGCTAGTGGCTAAGGGGTATCATCAAAGACAAGGTGTTGACTACGATGAAACCTTCTCACCCGTAGGAATGCAAAAATCCTTCATAATTCTATTGGCTATTGTAGCACACCAAGATAATGAGATCTGGTAGATGGATGTGAAAACAACATTCCTCAATGGGAACCTCGAGGAGGAGGTGTATATGATGCAACCTAAGGGATTCATGTCCAAGAACTGCCCAGATAAGGTGTGTAGGTTGCTTAGATCCATTTATGGATTAAAGCAAGCTTTCCGAAGTTGGAACATAAGATTTGATGAGGCAATTAGATTTTATGACTTCGTTAAGAATGAAGATGAGCCTTGTGTATACAGGAAGATAAGTGGGAGTGCTATCACCTTTTTGATGTTATTTGTGGATGACATCGTGATCATTGGGAATGACGTAGGAATGCTATCCACAGTAAAAGCTTGGTTATCTAGACACTTCTCAATGAAGGACTTAGGGGAAGCATCCGATATCTTAGGGATTAGAATCTATAGAGATAGATCCAAGAGGATGCTTTGCTTGTCCCAATCTAGGTACATAGAAACCATTGTCAAAATGTTTGGCATGGAAAATTCCAAGAGAGGTCTCATACCGATGAGACATGGGATATCGCTTTCTATGAGTATGTCCCCAAAGACTCTAGAAGAAAAGGCGAACATGGATATGATACCTTATGCCTCAGCAATAGGGTCTATCATGTATGTCATGCTATATACTAGGCCTGATATAGTGCATGCTCTGAGTGTCATGAGCAGGTATCAGGCGGATCCAGGCTTGGAGCATTGGAAAGCAATAAAGTGTGTCCTTAAGTACTTGAGAAGGACTAAGGATCTTTTACTAGTATATGGAGGTAGTAGCCTTAAGGTTGAAAGCTACATGAAAACATGTTTTCAGTCTGATGTCGATGATAGCAAGTCGAATTCAAGGTATGTGTACACCTTGAATGGAGGGAGGGAGTCTGGGTGAAGAAGTTCATCACTGATTTGAGAGTCGTGCCGGGTAGCGAGAAGTTGACTTCCTTATATTGCGACAACTATGGGGCGATAACTCAAATAAGGGAACTTGGGTCTCATCAGAAGTATTATGAGGAGGTTCCAGCTTATCAAAGAGATCGTAACCTGAGGAGATGTAGTAGTGGAAAGAGTTTCATCTGAAGAAAACATTGCAGATCCACTAACAAAGCTGTTGTCTCAGATTGTCTTTGAGCATCATAGGGGTCTAATGGGGATCAGACACATAGGTGATTGGCTTTAGGTCAAGTGGAAGATTGCTCGTCATAGGTGCCCAACAAGCCAATCACGTGAGTGATGCACGTGTGACTTGATATAGAATCTTTTTGCTTATTATATTTTGGCGTATATCACTTTATAACTATTGCATATATATATATATATATATATATTGTGATGTCCTTAGATTTGTGCAATAGGAATCGGATCATGATGAGATCACGATAATGAGATCAATTCACCTTTAAACACATATCCTAAATAATCCCGGTCATAGGTTACTCGAGAGGGACATCATGATAACCGGATAGACTAGTGTGCTGTATACCCATCCATATGATAGATGCAGCTGGTCTCATAGCTGCTCGCGTAGGGACACTAGGGATATAGTACAGGTGCTCATTGGAGAATGAGTTCATTGATTGATCCGCTTACGGAATGCTAGATGGTTGGTGATGCCTTATTGTCAGATAGCGATTCCATAGTCCTAGTGGTATATATGGTCCTTAGACTTGAGATACCAAGGATGTCCTATATGAGTGCTCCACTCTTTGATACAACTGGTCATTGGGAGTGATAGTTGACCTTACGAGTGCTATTGATTATCGATAGAGGATCATCCACTCTCGGCATCATGAGAGGAATATCCTATGTGTTCTTGCTCAGAAAAATCCCTAGCTAGGGTCATTCAGGTTGAGAGAGAAAGAGTTCTCCGAGAGAATCTGATTAGAGTGAGACTCGAGTAGAAACCGTATGGGTCTGACAGCACCATACTCGATATACAGTCTCTGGGATATTAGATGGATGAGGGACTATAGGTACACGGTAATTGAGGACAGATAGGTCTAATGGATTGGATTCCCCTGTATCGTCTAGGGACTATGATGGCGTAGTGGCCTAGTACATCCATAGTCGATGAGTCAAGTATTACAGAGATAATAATTCATTGAGTTAGAAGGAGTTTTGATAGATATGACTCACGGCCAGCTCTATATTGGGCCTAGAGGGTCACACACATATGGTAGGTATTGCGATGAGTAGAGGTTCTGATATGAGATATCCAATGGAGCCCTTATCTTATTGGATGCAGATCCAATACCCACTAGGGGAGGACCCATTAGGGTTTGATAGGAGACCTCTATAAATAGGAGGGCTTCAGAGCCTCATAGGCTAGAGCCTTTGCTTACCTCTCCTATTCTCCTCCCCCTCTCCACCTTAGAGCAGGTCTGAAGTTTTGAGGAGCGTCGTCGCCGCCCTGCTATGTGGATCACCGCTAGAGAGGAGGACGCTTGACCTCCTTCACCCTCTCCTAAAGATCTGCAAGAAAATAAGGATATACGATCTCCCTAGGTAACACAATCTATTCTATACACAGTTTTAAGTTTCGCAGATTTTGTGCACCAATCTTCGCACAACGACGAACATCTCTTTGGGAATCGGGGAATTTGTTTTCTTGTTCTTCTACTGTGCAAGTGATGTAGCCCCCAAGATTTTCCAACATGGTGGTCATTCAGAAATGGATGTACCATATTATGTTTTGGTCCCACTTCACCTTCGGTATGTTTGATATGATATCTAGAGCTTTGGTTATGTGTTTCTCTACATGCTTTAGATAAGAATGATATGAATGCAACATCAAATTCGTCATTTGAGCTTTGTTTCGTATTCGTTCTTTGATATGCTCCGAAATGGTCTATATGCCATTGATACTTTCCAAAATATTCCATTTGTCATTGATATGCTCCGAAACATTTCATACGTCATTGATAAGCTTCGAAATGTTTCATTCGTTATTGATATACTCTGAAATGTTCCATCTGTTATTGGCATACTCCAAAATATTCCATTTGTCGTTGATATGCTCCAGAACATTTCATACACTATTGATATGCTCTAATTACTCTATGCTCTATTTGTTATGAACCAAATATGTTTTGAATGACAGGACACATATGATTTTGAATCTAATAAGATGGTATCATTGAAAATTCTTGTATTCTGCCTTGCATTATGATATCTTACTTGTTTGAAACCGTTCCTTTTGTTCTGAATATGCTTTGTCACTTGCTGAGCTATTTTTAGCTCACTCCATTGTTATATAAAATCTTTCAGGTTAGCTTGTCACTCTTTGAGATATTTGAATTGGGCTGAGGTAGTGGAGAGCTATTCAGAATTATGAGCAAGTCTTGTTGGTTATTATGTTATTGTTGTATAAGCATATTTTATATGTAATGAAATATTGTCAATGAACCGAAATAGATATACATTGTAAAAGTGTTAGAAGATCTCTCTTATTTAGAATTTTAGAAAGTTAAGTCTAGTTTACGATGATATGTGTTAGGATCAAGAGCACTAAGAGGGGGGGGGGAATTAGTGCAGCGGAAAACTTTCGACGATTAAAACTGCGTTCGTACGTTGAAATCCAATTCCGACGTAAAAGTCATTTCGTGCAGATAATAACTTTGAAAGCTTATGGAAACATATTTGAAGGAAAGTAAGGAAGACAGTTTGCAGTTAAGATAGAAATCAGAATGTAAGCACAAACTGAAATATGATGTTCGTACGATAAAAGCGATTTCTCTCTTAATGTCGATTCGGAAAATACATAACTAAGAAACACATTTGTAAATGAGTAAAAGGCAGTAAGCTACTGAGGAGGTTTACAGTAAAGATAAGATACTCAAAGTAACCGCTTGGCAGAGCTCGAAGACTGAGCCTCTAGGCGGTGCCACCGCTTGACAAGGGCGGTGGCATCGCCTAGTAAAGCTCGGAGACCGAGCTCAGGCGGTTCCACCACCTGTCAAGGGCGGTTGCACCACCCAATCTCGCTCAGAGACTAAGCCCAAGCGGTGCCACCCCTTGCTTGGGGGAATTGCACCGCCTAGCTTTCCTAGGAGACCCTCTCTTGGGTGGTGCCACCGCCTAGTAGGAATTCTGGTCTGAATTGGTTGATCCATTCTGCCCAATTTGGGTTTGTCCAGGGCCCAATTGCCCCCAAATTAAGTTAATGGGATCACCTCTCATTTCTAACTTAATCTACATACTAACTACGACAATTCTTAAGACATTTACTACAGCTTGCTCCAGTGCGTCAATCGCTTCTTTCGGCGAGCTTCCGGCGAACTTCCGGCGAACATCCGACGAACCTCCGACAATGCTCCGACGGACTTCTGGCAAACTCCTGGACTTGCGACGATCCACTTGGCGAGTTCCGACGAGCTTCTTTTGGCAAGCTCCTGGACTTCTCGGATTTGTTCCTGTAGAACCTCCGACGACCATCCGGACTTCCGTCGAGCTCTCGAACTCCCAACGTGATCATAGTCTTGATTCCGGCGCAACTCCTGTTGCATGTCTTTCTTTCATCGTAGTTAATCCTACACACTTAAAACAAAACTTCGATCGAGACAATTAATCCTAAGCAATTAACTAAGTTGTCTGGCACGTCATTGGTCCCTCGACGCTTCGTCCGATTCTTCAGCGCATCATCCTCTCCTACTGCCTATTGCCCAATCGGCTAGTTGACTCCGCAACTCCGATATCCTTGGAGCAATACCCGCTCTTCTTGGCCCGATGCTCAAGTCCACAACCTGAAGCCTTCTGCCGATACGTCGATTGATCCATCGGCTCGACATCCAATTTTCTGACATATTCCTTCGGCACAACATGATTTTTCATGCTTTAATTGTCTCATCCTGATCAAAGCATCTTGCGTCACTCAAAACACAGATTAAAACATAAACACAATTATCAATTGGTTTCATCATCAAAATACGAGATTCAACAATCTCCCCCTTTTTGATGATGACAACCAATTGATGATGGAGTTAAACTTAACTCCCGGAGTTTAAATAAACTCCCCCTATCAATATGCCATATTGATAGAACCTTGAATTCAAATTGAATTCAAGTCATTGTAATATTCATCATGAATACTTGCAACACGTCATCATGAACATATGCATAAATTTATGCATAACATGTCATGTCATCAACATACTTCTCCCCCTTTGTCATCAACAAAAAGGAGAAGTACAACTATTCTTGTGTTTGTAATATACGTTCAACTCATTGCATGAAAAACATAATATTAAATTTTTATCATCATGCAATCTAGCAAATTTACAATATTTTAGAACTTGCTAGCTAGCAATTTAGAGATGTTCAAGAAAGCAACTCTTGCTTCTTGAAATATGCAAGTTTGACGAGCTAGCAAATTCAAAGAAATGGCATATTTGCTTTACTTGAGATAGGCACGATAGCACATTTTTGTATTTTCTTGATGTTTCAAGCTAGCAATTCTCGGTGATGTTCAAGATAGCAATTTCTTCTTTTTTGAGAAGTATAATTTTTGCTTTCTTCTTGAATTGTGCAAGCTAGCTATCTCCCCCTTAGTCATTGTCAAAAAGAAGGGAAGACCCTTTCTAAAGAAGGGAAGACCCTTTATGTCAATTTCTAAATCATGAAAATGTGAGTAATCATTCTTATTTCGAAATTCCATAATTGAGATAAACCTTGAATTCAAATTAAGACAATTTTAATCATGATTCATATCATATGCAATACATCACATAAAAAGCATAAGTATTGCATGTATCATTTTAGCAACAAATTATAGCATTTCATCACATGGCAAGATATCAGCAAGTAAAATTACGATGCAAGTTCTTGATATCTTAATATGATGCAAACATGACATATGACAATCATAGCATTTCAATTATTAATTTACCATATATTTCGATGCAAGCTTCTTTTGATATCTTAACATAATTCAAATTCAAATATGACACTTATAGCATTAATTCATATATTTCTCATTCAAATATGGCACTCATAGTATCAATTCATATATTTTTCCCCTTTTGTCATCAACAAAAGGAGAAGTAGCTCTAGCTATTTTAAAAGATATGCAAGTTTTTGTAACATGAAGCTAGATTTTCATCACAACATATAAGCACAAAAGTATAGTAAGATTCTTAAGTTCAATCATGGCAATTCAACACTTGCTTCATGTGCAAGATTGTAATTTGCTTTTCTTTGAATTTTCTAACTAGCAAAAGCTTTCTCCTCTTTGTTTTTGTCGAAAAGAAGGGAAGAGTACAAGCTAGCCAGCATTTGCCTTGAGCTAGCAATATTTCTCCTCCTATGTCATTACCGAAAAGAAGGGAGAAATCAATGACCAAAAAATTTTAATCATTATACAAGCCATATTACAAAATCATGTCATGATATCAAGAAAATTCAAGAAGGACATGATTCATTCGACAAATCCTTTTAATAGAGCAAAAGAATTATACAACCAAGGATCATGATTAAAATATATCAATATCATAGATCAAGTCATGATTCGTGATTCATCATAAAGCAAATTAATTTTTAGCCATCACATAAGGCATTTAAAGAATTTTTGAAATATAGGAGAATGCTTAATTTAAGCATGCAATGTTTCAATCAAATTCAAGTCATGAATACCAATAATTTCATATTGTGAGTATCAATTCATGAATACCAAAAGATATTATTTGTGATTCCAATTTTGCAAGATCAAGATTATGATTTAGATAAAACTCATTCAAATCAAATCGTTAACTTGAAACTCATAATCAAGTCATCAAAATCAATTTCGAGATTCATAAAATATCATGAAATCATTAATCTCGATCAGATGGGAAAAGCATTTTTTTAAGTGATTCTTTTTCATCTAAGCATGCCTTAGTCTTTATATGCCAAATCAAAATAAGCATGAAAGTTCAAGACGTAAAGGCAAAATCTTATAAAATAACTCATGAAGCAAGATTTTAAACATCCATTTTCAAGCCATATAAAGAGTAAGTCAAGGATTCAATTATCTCATGTCATGAATTCCAATAGGCATCTCAAAATATCAACATCACATTAAAAAGAAATTTCAAAAAGATATATCAATAAGTGATTCATTTGTATCATTTCATTCATTTGGAATATTCTCCTATTTGGTAAATAAATGTAGGAGAACAAAATTAATTAAGGAGATGTAACATGATTGAAGCATTGAACATGATTCATATTTAAAATGTGTCGCATGTCATGAGTATGAATCTGTTAGGATCAAGAGCACTAAGAGGGGGGGGGGGGTGAATTAGTGCAGCGAAAAACTTTTAATGATTAAAACTGCGTTCGTACGATAAGAGCGATTTTGGTAGAAAAGTCGATTCGTAAATTACTTTAACTTGTGATCAAGCAAGATGCAGTTAAAGCAAGTCTATGAAGGCAGTTTGCAATTATGATGGAAATTAGAATTTAAGCGTAAATTGAAATATGATGTTTATACGATAAAACTGATTTACGTCTAAAAGCCGATTCGGAAAATACTGAACTTTGAAACATGATCGTAAATGTGCAGAAGGCAGTAAGCTATTGAGGAGGTTTGTAGTAAAGATAATATGCTCAAAGTAAATGCAAACCGAGATTTAGAATGGTTCGGTCAATCTTAACCTACATCCACTTTTGGCTTCCTCCATTGACGAGGTCACCGATGTCCACTAGAGGCCTTCTTTCAATAGGCAAAGGCCAACCACCGTTTTACAATTTAACTCCTTTTGATGGGCTTAGGAGACAACCCTTACAGAATTTTTTTTCCTCTCTTGACAGATCAAAACTTGGAAGAAAAGAGGAAGGAGAACTTTTAACTCATACAACACTTTTGAGCTCTAAAAATCACGGAGTAAGATCAGGATTTCGGTGGTTATTGGTTGCTCTTTCATTGCCAAAAGAGTGGGATATTTATAGGGCCCAACCCAGTTTGAATTCCGAGCTCAAAACTATCAATTCCCGGAATTTCGGGGTCTAGCGGTTGCACCACCTGACTAGGGCGGTTGCACCGCTTGGCAGAGCTCGAAGACTGAGCCTCTGGGAGGTGTCACCTTTTATCAAGGGCAGTTGCACCTCCTGCTAGAGCTCGGAGACCGAGCTCAGGTGGTGCCACCGCTTGACTAGGGCGGTTGCACCACCCAGCCAGAGCTCGAAGACCGAGCTCAAGCGGTTGCACCTTTGTCAAAGGCAGTTGCACCGCCCAGCTAGAGCTCGGAGATTGAGCCCTGGGCAGTGCCACTGCCGACCCAGGTGGTGCCACCTCTGGCCATGTAATCTGGGTTCGAATGGGCTGATCCATTCGGCCCAATTTGGGTATGTCAAGAGCCCAATTGCCCCAAGATTAAGTGAATGGGATCACCTCCCCATTTCTAACTTAATCATCGTGCTAACTACGAATTTTTTAAGACATTTACTGTAACTTGCTCTGGTGCATCAATTGCTTCTTCTGGCGAGCTTCTGTTGATCATCCGATGAACCCTCGGTGATGTTCCTGTGGACTTCCGGTAAACTCCTAGACTTGTGACGATCCACTTGGCAAGTTCTGACGAGCTTCTTTGGCAAGCTCCTAGACTTCTCGGATTTGTTCCCGTAGAACCTCCGATGACCGTCCGAACTTCCGTCGAATTCTCGAACCCCCAACATGATCATAGTCTTGACTCCGGTACAACTCCTACTACATGTCTTACTTTCATCGTAGTTAATCCTGCACACTTATCTCAACATATGGATTAGATAACAAATGACAATTGATGTCATTATCAAAATCCGAGATTCAACAATCTCGCCCTTTTTGATGATGACAATCAATTGATAACGGAGTTAACCTTAACTCCCCCTATCTATGTTGTTAGGATCGGAGTGGCACTAAGAGGGGGGGGGTGAATTAGTGCAGCGGTAAAGTGCGATAAACTTTTCATGATTTAAAACCTTTCAGAAACTTCGTATGATAAACGTAACGTTTTCGTTTGAAATCTTTTCGATTGCGTTTTAACTTAAAGGGATAGGTAAGACAGAGATAAAGAAGTAGAGCATTAAAGTGCAAATGATTTGCAGTAATGTAAATGACAATAAGTAAATGCAAACCAGAGATCACGCTGATTTTACAGTGGTTCGGTCAAATGACCTACATCCACTTGCGAGGCCCCTCTTCAATGAGGCTCCCACCTTCCACTAGCAAATCTCTTGAAAGGGAAGGGTGAATACCCCTCTTACAACTTTTTACGAGCGGTTCACTCTCTTAGAGATTTTCAACAAGAAAGAAGGAGGTGAACACTAGCGAATTGAAAACAAGATAGCTAAGACTTTTCTAAAGCCTTTCTCTCAAACACTTGCTGCTCAAAAAGTTATTATCTCAACTGAGATTTGAGGGGTATTTATAGGCCTCAAGAGGATTCAAATTTGGGCTCTAAAATTTGAATTCTCTTGGAGTTCCCGATGCTGGCGGTGCCACCGCCTGTCAGTGGCGGTGCTACCGCCGAGTCTGGCGGTGCCACCGCCAGACCCTTCGGTTCACTTGTTGGGCTTCAAATTGAGCCCAAACCAAGTCTAATTTTGGGCCTAGTTGGCCCCTAACCAGGATATAGGATTATCTCTTAATCCTAATCCTAATTATATGTGAACTACATAACAAAACACATTCTAAGCAAGTTTTTAACCGTGAACGTCGAGTATTGTTCCGGCGAGCTTTCCGACGAACTTCTTCCGACGGGCTCCCAGCAAGCTCCCAAACTTGTGATGACTTTAATGAGTAGCCAAGCCTTCTCGGTGATCTCCGTGAACCTCCGACGATCTCTTCGGCGAACTTCCGAAAATTCCGACAAGTTCCCGATTTCTTCTCGGTTGGTTCCGGCAGCATCTCCGACGATTCTTCAGACTCTTAAACGTCCATCGAACTTGACTCCGGTATCCTTTATTTGTGTTTTCTGGTTATCGTAGTTAATCCTGCACATGCAAGTCAAAACTCTACTCCGATCTAGACAGTTATTACAACGCGAATTGACATTCTGTTGCCCGGCACGTCATTGGTTGGCGCTTCGTCCGACTCTTCAGCGCATCATCCTCTCTTGCGGCTTGTTGCCTAATCGGCGATTGACCTTCGCAACCCCGATATCCTTGGCGCAATTCCGCTCTCCTTGGCCCGATGCCCAACGTCCGAAGCCTTCTGCCATCCAATATCCTGACGTGAAATCCTCCGGCGCAATGTCAATTCCTTCTGCGTCAACTGTCTAATCCTGATCGAGTAGACCTGCATCACTCAAAATGCAATTAAACATCTAAACACAATCAATTAGTTTCATCATCAAAATCCGATATTCAACAATCTCCCCCTTTTTGATGATGACAACTAATTGATGACTAATGGAGTTAACCTAAACTCCCTGGAGTTTAACCAAACACCCCCTATCAATATGCCATTGATAGAACACTTGGATTATCCCAAATCCAAGTAACATTCATCACATGTTATGAAAAAATATTTAAACCATCATGCAAATATATAAAATATTCAATTCAATGCATGAAGTCATCAATATACTTCTCCCCCTATGTCATCAACAAAAAGGAGAAGTAGCTCTAGCTATTTTAAAAGATATGCAAGTTTTTACAACATGAAGCTAGATTTTCATCACAACATATAAGCACAAAAGCATAGCAAGATTCTTAAGTTTAATCATGGCAATTCAACACTTGCTTCTTGTGCAAGATTGCACTTTGCTTTTCTTTGCAAGTAACAATTTTTATGATGTTTGATATAGCAAATTTTATATCATGCAAGGTAGCAAACTTTTGTGATGTTCAAGATAGCAAGTTCTTTCAATGAAATGATCAAGCTAGGAAATTTTTACGATATGCAAGTTTTACTACATAAAAGCTAGTAAAAATTTCGAAAGCAAATGCAAGATAGCTTTCTTGTGTAAGCTTATGATTCTTGCTTCCTATTGCAATGTGCAAGTTGCAAGTTTTGCTTCTTGAAATAGGCAAGATAGCTCATTTGCTTGAGATTACAAGATAGCATTTCTTGCTTTCGAGATGAGCAAGCTAATAAGTTTTGCCCCTTTTTGCGATGTGTACGTTTGTAATTTTTGCTTCTCTTGTCTTGTGCAAGCTAGCTATCTCCCCCTTTGTCGTTGTCAAAGAGAAGGAAAGACCCTTTACATCAATTATGACAAAGGTAAGTATCAATCTCATTTGTGAATCATTATATTTTCAAATTAAAACATGCACTATTTCAAAAACCTTATATTTCATTCATGCGCGATATTGAATAAATCAATCAACATTATGAGCATATCATACATGATACATCTTTTTGGCAATAACTCATAGTATTTTAAATCATGATTTACATCATATGCAATACATCACATCATAATTAGAAATCACAAGTATTGCATACATCATTGCGAATCATAAATGTTTCATATCATGATGGTATCAATTTGTCAAATTATATCCTACCTTGCATGATCAAAACTTCTCCCCATTTGTATTTCATGCATAATTTTACTTCATCACATTAGGAGTATCAAGAGGAATTAATTGGGTGATGAGATAAATATTTCACGAATACATGGAATTGTATAAAAAAAAATCATATCATAAGTGTTTCATACATTCATATCATCACATGAAGAAATATAACCAAAAATTAGTGATGAGATATTACTTCATGAATACAATAAAATTCATATAGCATATCATGGTTTATTAGAATTAGTCTTCCTTTTGGTGAATAGCAAAAAGAATAGTAGGAGAGCAAGATCTCAATTCATGCACATCAAATATTCAATCATCAAAATCATGATTCATCTAGAAAATTCTCCTCTTTAAATATTCAAATCATGATGAACATTCTTGGTTTACATAAAGTTTTAAAACATAATTATCAAGATCATGAATACTAAAAGACTATGAAACATTTCGACAAATGTCCTTTTAAATAGAAAACAATGTTGATACATAAAGAATTTCATGTTATAAATTTCAAGAGATCAAGATCGTGATTTCGATAAAAAATTATTCAAATTTAAATCAACAAAATCATTAACAAAATCCAAGAGATTCACAAAGATGATACAAATGGATTCATCAAAATCAATAAGATTGAGCAAAATAATTTTCAAGAATGTTTTCCTCTTTTCGATTGTTTCAAAACATATGATTTTGTTTCATTTATGCCTAATAAAAACATTTTTTATGTCTAAAACCAAAAGATTAAGATTTATTACAACAAAGATCAATAAGGTACTTTCATTATGATAAAAATCAATAATCCATAAATCGTATGATTCATCATACACAATTTCAAAATTTATTAAGCATGATCAATATACATGACACTAAAACATGGTTTCAAAATGTTTAATATTTTTATTACACAATTTCATCATTATACATCATTATATATAACTTTACAATGTCATACATAAAATCATCAAATCATAGTATTAAAATATTAATATTTTCATTACAACTTTATGCATCGTTAAGTATACAATTGTCAAGCATGACATTTCACTATTTCCTATAAGCATGCCTATTTCATTTATGCCAAATCAAAACATACATCATTTTTTAAAGCCACTTTTATGTCAAATAAAAAAATACATCATTAAGCATCATCATTAAGCATTACTTCAAATCAAACATGATTTTATTTATTTTTAAAATATTTATCATGATAGAGCATATAAGTCAAAGAAACTATTAAACATAAAGCATATTCATCAATGATGGTTTCATTGAGTATAAAGTATTTTCAATCAAAATCATTTGTTATTTGTTGTAGTCATACATTTTTCTTTTTAGGTGAATCTATTTTTTTTATGCTTAGTTTGCATACAAAAGTTGTGCCTCATTTTCGAAAGCAACTTTCATCATGGTATAAATCAATAATTCATAAATCGTAAAAGATCATTATGGAAATCATCAATAATTAATAAACTATAAATTACCCAAAACTCATCATCATCATGCATAGCCTCAAAAAATAAATTTATTAGGCATGATATCATATTTCATAAGGTATTTTTAATCAAAATCATTTTGTTTATCATAAACATACAATTTTCATGATTATTTTCAAAATTACTAGAATGATAAGCATGATTTCTATTTTTTTATTTTCATGTAATTTTTAAGAAAATTAATCCTAAACTAAATTAAAAATAACTCATGAAAAGTATTATGTAATTTTAAAATAATTTAAGAGAGTTGAGTTACTTACATTGTAGTCAAAGCTCATCAAAGCCCAATTCGCCGTTTCAGCTTTGGAAGTTTTTGATTCATCCTTGGTTGCCTACCTCATCTTTGGCCTCGTCCTCCATTCAAGTTCATTGTTTATTTTAGATTTTTGTTTAATGAACTTTTTAAGATTTAGTGTTCGAAGTTCAAGTTCATCATTGTCCTCATCACTTGAGTCATCGCTCAAGTGGTATTCATTTGTCTAGAGTTTTAAATCCTTCCTATTCTTTGGAAGGTGGTTCAAGTGTTCATCGTGTTCATCATGTGCATTGCGCATCATTTCATATGTCATCAATGAGCCGATAAGTTCTTCAAGTGGAAAAATATTTAAATCTTTTATTTCTTATATTGCGGTTATTTTAGGATCCCACCTTTTTGGAAGGGATCTTAAGATCTTGCTTACGAGATTAAAATTCGAAAAAGATTTACCAAGAACTCTTAGATTATTGACGACATTCGTGAACCGGGTGTACATGTTGCCAATAGTCTCGCTTGTTTGCATTCGAAAAAGCTCAAAATCATGTAATAAAATGTTAACTTTCGATTCTTTGACTCAACTAGTTCCCTCGTGCGTGATTTCAAGTGTTCGCCAAATATCAAAAGCTGTTTCGCATGTAGAAATCCGATTGAACTCATTTTTATCCAAAGCGCAAAATAAGGCATTCATAGCATTTGCGTTTAAAGAAAAATACTTCTTTTCCAAATCCGACCATTCTTTCATCGGTTTAGAGGGAAGTTGAAAATCGTTTTCAACGATATTCCATAAATCCAAATTCATAGAAATCAAGAAAATTCTCATTCGAGTTTTCCAATATGTGTAGTCCAATCCATTAAACAACGGTGGATGAACAACCGATAAGCCCTCTTGAAAGTCATGAAGAGTCATTTCTCTCGAGTGTAAATCCGAATTGAGAAATACCGGGCTCTGATACCAATTGTTAGGATCGGAGTGGCACTAAGAGGGGGGGGTGAATTAATGCAGCGGTAAAGTGCGATAAACTTTTCACGATTTAAAACCTTTCGGAAACTTCGTACGATAAAAGTAACGTTTTCGTTTGAAACCGTTTCGATTGCATTTTAACTTAAAGGGATAAGTAAGACAAAGACAAAGAAGTAGAGCATTAAACTGCAAATGATTTGCAGTAATGTAAATGACAATAAGTAAATGCAAACCAGAGATCACGCTGATTTTACATTGGTCCGGTCAAATGACCTACATCCACTTGCGAGGCCCCTCTTCAATGAGGCTCCCACCTTCCACTAGCAAATCTCTTGAAGGGGAAGGGTGAATACCCCTCTTACAACTTTTTACAAGCGGTTCACTCTCTTATAGATTTCAGCAAGAAAGAAGGAGGTGAACACTAGCAAATTGAAAACAAGACTAGCTAAGACTTTTCTAAGGCCTTTCTCTCAAACACTTGCTGCTCAAAAAGTTATTATCTCAGCTTAGATTTGAGGGGTATTTATAAGCCTCAAGAGGATTCAAATTTGGGCTCCAAAATTTGAATTCTCTTGGAGTTCCCGATGTTGGCGGTGCCACCGCTTGTTAGTGTCAGACACTGACAATGCTGGGCGGTGCCACTGCCCAGCCCAAGCGGTGCTACCACCCAGCTCCCGGGTGCTGGGTTGTGCAACCGCCCAGTCTGGCGGTGCCACCGCCAGACCCTTCGGTTCACTTGTTGGGCTTCAAATTGAGCCCAAACCAAGTCTAATGCCAGACCCTTCGGTTCACTTGTTGGGCTTCAAATTGAGCCCAAACCAAGTCTAATTTTGGGCCCATTTGGCCCCTAACCAGGATATAGGATTATCTCTTAATCCTAATCCTAATTACATATGAACTACATAACAAAACACATCCTAAGCAAGTTTTCAACCGCGAACGTCGAGGATTGTTCCGGCGAGCTTTCCGATGGGCTCCCAGCAAGCTCCCAAACTTGTGATGACTTTAATGAGTAGCCGAGCCTTTTCGGTGATCTCCGTGAACCTCCGACGATCTCTTCGGTGAACTTCCGAAAATTCCGACAGGTTCCCGATTTCTTCTCGGTTGGTTCCGGCAGCATCTCCGACGATTCTTCGGACTCTTAAACGTCCATCGAACTTGACTCTGGTATCCTTGCTTTGTGTTTTCTAGTTATCGTAGTTAATCCTGCACATGCAAGCCAAAACTCTACTCCCATCTAGACAGTTATTACAATGCGAATTGACATTCTGTTGCCCGGCACATCATTGGTTGGCGCTTCGTCCGATTCTTCAGCACATCATCCTCTCTTGCGGCTTGTTGCCCAATCGGCGGTTGACCTCCGCATCCCCGATATTCTTGGCGTAATTTCGCTCTCCTTGGCCCGATGCCCGACGTCGGAAGCCTTTTGTCATCCAATATCCTGACGTGATCTCCTCCGGCACAACGTCAATTCCTTCTGCGTCAACTGTCTAATCCTGATCGAGTAGACCTGCATCACTCAAAATGCAGTTAAACATTTAAACACAATCAATTAGTTTCATCATCAAAATCCGAGATTCAACATATGTGCCATAATTGAGATAAGTCATTCTTGAATTCAAAGCCTATGAATTCAAGAGACATATTGATAAGTTACCTTATCAATACTCCCATCATAATTCCCATCATGATGTATCTCTCTGAAAATGATGCATGATGTCAAGGCTTGACATCCATTTTCAAATTTCAAATGTGAATAATGGTAATGATAGCAATTCATCATATGGTAAGATATCAACATGCAAAATTTCGAAGTGAGATTTTGACATCTTAACATGATGCACACATTTCAAGTATTTTAGCAATCATAGCATTTCATCACATGGTTAGATATCAACACGTAGGACTACGATGCAAGTTCTTAATATCTTAACATGATGCAAACATGGCATATTGCTAATATGGCAATCATAGTTATCATTAATTTATATAATTTCGATGATGCAAGCATGGCATAATCATAGCATCAATTCATATATATGTTTTTTTCAACATAATATAGCATTTATAGCATCAATTCATATATTCCTCCCCCTTTGTCACAAACAAAAAGGAGAATGATATAAACAACTTTTAAATATACGTGTGATGCCATAAGTAGGTTCATGTCATTTATCTATACAGAGTGATAGGATATAAATTATATAAACATCTCAAGAAAAACATGACATGAAAATTATAGAGTGAAAACTTCTTCCTTTTTATTTGTTATTATCTTTTTGAATGAAGGAGGAAAGCCATTTGTGTAGTTCAAATCGATAGGATATTAAGACATGCTTTACAAGGATCAAGATATTTATGTAAATCAAATCCTTGCACATAAAAATATCTTCCTTTTATAAGAAGGAATCAAAGAGAATATTTTTCACATGATAAATCTAAAAGATATGCATTAGCTAGATGATTCTATTTGTCAAAAATTAATGATGTGAAACAAACTATATGTGACATATGTTTATTAAGTCCGAAAGAAAATAATATATTCATGAAATCCGATTGGAACTGAAAATTTAATTTAACACTTTCATGCAATCGGACAAGACTATACAATCATGAAGACATGCTCATTGTTATGGAAATTTTTGTATTAATTTCCAACATTTTATTTTAGGCATGTAATGGCAATTAAGTGATTTGATCATTCAATCAATAAAGTCTGAATAATAATTTTAACAAGTTTATGCATTCAGACACATCAACATTCTTAGTTCTCTTCTTATGAAATCAAATTATTCTTCACTTAGAGGTTTTGTAAAAATATCAGCTAGTTGATGCTTAGTATCAATGAACTCTATAATTACATCATGATTAGTAACATGATCTCGTATAAAGTGATGTCTAATATCAATATGTTTTGTTCTTGAGTGTTGAATGGGATTCTTTGTTAAACATATTGCACTCGAGTTATCACATTTAATGGGAATGTTTTTAAGATAGACTTTATAATCTTCTAAGGTGTTTTTCATCCACACAACTGGTGCACAGTATGCACTAGCTGCAATATATTCAGCTTCAGCTATTGATAGTGCAACCGAGTTTTGTTTCTTAGATGACTAGGAAATAAGGGAATGTCCCAAAAATTGACATATTCCTGATGTGCTTTTTCTATCTAGTCTACACCTAGCAAAATCCGCATCAACATAAGCAATTAACTCAAAATTTTTAGATTTTGGATACCATAATCCTAGATTTTTAGCACCTTTAAGATATCTAAGTATTTTTTTAACCGCTTTGAGATGAGATATCTTAGGGTTCGATTGAAACCTAGCACAAAGTCCTGAACATGATATATGGTCTAGTTGTAATGAGGTAAAGTAAACTTCCTATTATACCCCTATAAGTTTTTTTATCGAAGCTTTCTCCACTCTCATCAACTTCTAACTCAATGGAGGTGCTCATAGGGGTGTTAATAGCTTTTGAGCTATCTATATTAAATATTTTCAGTAGATCTAAAGCATATTTAGTTTGACTAATAAAGATGTCATTGCTTAGTTGCTTAATTTGTAAGCCTAAGAAAAAGGTTAATTCTCCCATTAAACTCATTTCATATTCGAGACTTATGGTTTTAGCAAAAGATTCACAAAGAAATTCATTCATAGAACCGAAGATAATATCATCAACATAAATTTGAACAATGAGAAAATTATTTTTAAAATTCTTGATAAACAATGTAGTATCAACCTTGCCTTTTATGAAATTATTTTCAATAAGAAAAGAACTAAGTCTCTCATACCAAGCCCTAGGAGTTTGTTTTAAACCATAGAGAGCTTTAGTTAATTTAAACACATGATTAGGGAGGCTATTATTTTTAAATCCAGGAGGTTGTTCAACATAAACTTCTTTGGAAATAAAGCTGTTAAGAAAAGCACTTTTAACATCCATTTGAAATAACTTAAAATTATTACTACTAGCATAGGCAAGGAGCATCCTTATGGCTTCTAATGGAGCCATAGGAGGGAAGGTTTCTTCGTAATCAATACCTTCTTCTTGGTTGAAACCTTTGGCCACTAATCTAGCCTTGTTTCTAACCACGATACCATATTTATCTTGCTTGTTTCTAAAGACTTATTTTGTACCAATAACTAAATGGTCATTTGGCCTAGGAACAAGCTTCCATACCTCATTTCTCTCAAATTGATTTAATTCATCTTGCATTGCGATAATCCATGAATCATCTTTCATGGCTTCGTCAATACATTTAGGATCAATTTGGGAGAGAAAAGCGACGTTGGCACAAAAATTTTTAAGAGAAGAACGTGTCTGAACCCCCTTTGATGTGTCTCCTAAGATTAGCTACTTAGGATGAGCATCTATATACTTCCAATCCTTGGGTAAGGATGTTTCAGAAGTGGATGCATCCAAGTTGCTAGTTGTAGAAGGGGTTTTATTTAAATTTAAAGAATCAAAGTTAACATCATCATCAAAATCGTTTTTCTTGATTTTGGAAATCTCATTGAAAACAACATGAATTGATTCTTCAATAATTAAAGTTCTTTTATTAAAGATACGAAAAGCTTTAGAAACTGAAGAATAACCAAGAAAAATTCCTTCATCGGATTTAGCATCAAATTTTCCTAAGGCATCTTTCTCATTCAAGATGAAACACTTACACCCAAAAAATTTAAAATATGAAACATTGGGTTTTTAGTTGTTCCACAACTCATAGGGAGTTTTGGTGAGTAGGGGTCTTACTAGAACTCTATTCAAAATATAGCATGCAGTGTTTACGGCTTTGGCCCAAAAATATTTGGGTAGGCTATGTTCATTCAACATGGTTATTGTCATTTCTTGTAAGTTTCTAGTTTTTCTTTCTACTACTCCATTTTTTGAGGATTTCTTGGAGTAGAGAAGTTATGGTTGTATCCATTAAGTTCACAAAATTCATGGAAATCACGATTTTGAAATTCACCACCGTGATCACTTCTAATTGATGAAATCATATAATCCTTTTCATTTTGAACAAGTTTACAAAACTTGTTAAAATATCTAAAGCATTCATTTTTGTGTTTTAAGAAGTAAGTCCATGTGTATCTACTATAGTCATCTAAAATGATGAAGACATATTTGCTACCTCCTAGGCTTGATGTAGAGATTGGTTCGAACAAGTCCATATGGATCAATTGCAAGGGTCTAGAGGTGCTTATTTGATTCTTAGATTTGAAACTACCCTTAATTTGTTTACCTAATTGACAAGCATCACATACATTATCTTTATTGAACTTGATATGAGGAATTCTTCTTACAAGTTCTTTGGATGATATTTGAGTGATTAGTTTCATGCTAGCGTGACCTAATCTTCTATGCCATAGCCAAGCATCCTAATTTAAAACCGAGAAACACATTTCATTACACAGATCATTGATGTTAATGGTGTATACATTATTTTGTTTTAATGCAATCATAGATGTGTTGTTGTGTGGTTTTTCAATGATACATGGATTAGATTCAAATTTGACAATATATATCTTTTATCACATAATTGATTAATGCTTAAGAAATTATGTTTTAAACCATCAACTAACAAAACATCTTCAATAAAGAAGTTGGATTTGTTACCTATGGTTCCTTTGCCAATGATTTTACCCTTGTTGTTGTCTCCGAAGGTGATATAGCCTTTGTCTATGCTAGTGAGCTTAGAGAATTGAGATGGATCTCCGGTCATATGCCTTGAGCATCTTCTATCAAGGTACCATCTCTTGCTCCTATCTTATGATGGTGTATGTCTCTACAAGAAAGGATAATTTTTAGGTACCCATTTACTTTTGGGTGCCTCAAAAACTGATTTACATTGTTTATCATGTTGCATAGAGTTTATCATGGTTCCTTTAGGAACCCAAATTAATTTATTCAGACTAATTTTCTTGAATGGACAATAATACGTTTTGTGTCCATGTTTGCAACAAAAGTTGCATTTGCTTTGGTGTCGAATATGTAGGACGGGGCCTTTTATGAAGGTGGTTGGATTTTGGTGAGGATTTCTCATAAATCCGATTCCACTTCTTTTGGGAACGTGACCCTTGTTTGTAAGGATCATGTTCAAAGAGTTGCTACCAACCTTGAATTTCTTCAAGGTGTCCTTAAGTAGCAAGTTTTCCTTTTGGATAGTTTCTAGATCATGACATTTTATACAAGAACCTAAACTATCATGATATTCAGTTTTTAACTTATCGAAATTACAAGTAAGACTATCATGCTCATTTTTTAGCAATTTGTATTTTCTACTAATAATCTTACATTCATCAAATAAGTCATGGAAGACATTTAATAACTCATCAAATGATATATCTACATTAATTAAATTTGTTACCTCCTCTCCGATTGCCATTAAGGCGTAATGAGCAACTTGCTCGGTGTTGGACTCCTTTTCTTCGGACGCGCTCGAGTCATCTCACGTTGCTTTGAGCATCTTCTTCTTTGATGTTATCTTCTTGGCTTGGGGACTATCACTTTTGTAGTGTCCCGACTTTTTGCACTCGTAGCAAATAACTTGGTCCTTTTTGGGTTCAAGTTTATTTTGTGTCATTTATAAACTTGTTTCTCTTAATGAATTTTTTGAATTTCCTTGTTAGAAGTGCCAAGTCATCGTCATAGTCCTCATCACTTGAGTTTTCTCTCAAGTGGTCATCTAAAGTTTTAAGTGCCATACCCTTCCTGTTCTTTGGAAGGATGTCTTCTTGCACTTCATGAGTCTTGCATGTTTTTTTATATGTCATTAAATACCCGATTAGTTCTTCAAGAGGGAAGTTGTTTAAATCTTTAGCCTTTTAAATAGCAGTGACTTTAGGGTCCCAACTCTTAGGAAGGGATCTTAAAATCTTATTTATAAGCTCAAAATCCGAAAAACTTTTGCCGAGTCCTTTTAGACTTTTGACGACATCCGTGAAACGGGTGTACATGTCGCCAATAGTCTCGCTCGGTTTAATTCGAAAAAGTTTAAAAGAGTGTATCAAAAGATTGATTTTTGACTCTTTCACTCTACTTGTGCCTTCATGAGTCACTTTGAATGTATGCCAAATATCAAATGCTGTTTCATAAACCGAAACACGATTAAACTCATTTTTATCAAGCGCACAAAATAAGGC
Organism: Musa schizocarpa; assembly: GCA_900464855.2. Classification (NCBI taxonomy): domain Eukaryota; kingdom Viridiplantae; phylum Streptophyta; class Magnoliopsida; order Zingiberales; family Musaceae; genus Musa; species Musa schizocarpa. The sequence goes on along the minus strand of LS990923.1, from coordinate 22,155,034 downwards.
ATTCATAGCCTTTTGCATTAAGAGCGAAAGTCTTCTTCTCCAATTCATCCAATCAATCATTGGAAGAGAAGACTTTGAAAATCTATTTTCGATAAGATTCCAAAGTTCAAAATCTATTGAAATAAGGAAGATCCTCATTCGGGTCTTCCAATAGGTGTAGTTCGTCCCATTGAACATGGGTGGATGTGTAATAGAATGGCCCTCTTAGTTTCTGGCGTATGACATCTCTCTTAGGTTTTAATCCGTTTGAGAGTTAACCCTGCTCTGATACCAATTGTTAAGATCAAGAGTACTAAGAGGGGGGGGGGGGTGAATTAGTTTAGTGGAACACTTTCGACGATTAAAACAGCATTCGTACGATAAGAGTGATTTTGGTAGAAAAGCCGATTCGTAAATCACTTTAACTTGTGATCAAGCAAGATGCAATTAAAGCAAGTCTATGAAGGCAGTTTGCAATTATGATGGAAATTAGAATGTAAGTGTAAACTGAAATATGATGTTCGTACGATAAAATTGATTTATGTTTAAACGCCGATTCGAAAAATACTGAACTTTGTAACACGATCGTAAATGCGCAGAAGGCAGTAAGCTATTGAGGAGGTTTGCGGTAAAGATACTATGCTCAAAGTAAATGCAAACCGATATTTAGAGTGGTTCGGTCAATCTTGACCTACATCCACTTTTGGCTTCCTCCACCGACGAGGTCACCGACGTCCACTAGAGGCCTTCCTTCAATAAGCAAAGGCCAACCACTTTTTTATAGTTTCACTCCTTTTGACGGGCTTAGGAGACAACCCTTACAGAATTTTCTTTCCTCTCTTGATAAATCAAAACTTGGAAGAAAAGAGGAAGGAGAACTTTTAACTTATACAACACTTTTGAGCTATAAAAATCACAGAGTAAGATCAGGATTTCAGTGGTTTTTTGTTGCTCTTTCATTACTGAAAGAGTGGAGGTATTTATAGGCCCTAACCTAGTTTGAATTCTAAGCTCAAAACTATCAATTCCCAGAATTTCGAGGTCTAGTGGTTGCACCGCCTGACTGGGGCGGTTGCATCACCTGGCAGAGCTCGAAGACTGAGCCTCTGGGCAGTGTCACCTCTTGTCAGGGGCGGTTGCACCTCCTACCAGAGCTCGGAGACCGAGCTTAGGCGGTGCCACCGCCTGACTGGGGCGGTTGCACCGCCCAGCTAAAGCTCGGAGATCGAGCTCAGGCGGTTGCACCTCTATCAGAAGCAGTTGCACCCCCCAGCCAGAGCTCGGAGACTGAGCCTTGGGCGGTGCCACCACCGACCCAAGCGGTGCCACCTCTAGCCAAGTAATCTGGGTCCGAATGGGCTGATCCATTCAGCCCAATTTGGGTCTTTCAAGGGCCCAATTGCCTCAAGATTAAGTTAATGGGATCACCTCCCATTTCTAACTTAATCATCGTGCTAACTACGAATTTCTTAAGACATTTACTGCAACTTGCTCCGGTGCGTCAATCGCTTCTTCCGGCGAGCTTCCGACGAATTTCCGATTAACCTCCGGCGATGCTCCGACAAACTTCAGGCAAACTCCTGGACTTGCGACGATTCACTTGGCGAGTTCCGACGAGCTTCTTTTGGCAAGCTCCTGGACTTCTCGGATTTGTTCCGCAAAACCTCTGACGACCGTCCGAACTTCCTTCGAATTCTCGGACCCCCAACGTGATCATAGTTTTGACTCCGGCGTAACTTCTGCTGTATGTCTTACTTTCATCGTAGTTAATCCTGCACACTTATCTCAATATATGGATTAGATAATAAATGACAATTGATGTCATCATCAAAATCTGAGATTCAATAGAATCAAGTACTTGTAAAATCTGAAATCATCCTCAAAGTCACATTCAATAAATTCATACATGACAAGCATAGATTTATTGAAAAGATGATAAGATAGAGGATCACATTTTGTTTTTATAAATTTCTATTCATGTGATTTGCTTCTTATAAGCATGCCTTTACCTTTAATAAAACAAGTGTCAACATTTAAGACGGAAAGGTAAAAAACAAATCATCAAGCATGATTCCATGATAATATCCTTTTAATATCTTGATATTAATCATGAAGTATGATTTCAATAAATATGTTAAAGAGAAATCATTAAGACGAAATGCATGATACACTCATTTATTTTCAAAATATTCATCATGTTTATTTTCATGAGATTCACAAGATTGGTAAAATAAATTCATTAATCTCAATAAGATAGAAAATTATTTTCATTTCATACAATTAATTTCATGTGAGGGTATTCAAATCTTTTATGAAAACATGTATCATCATTTAAAATCGAAACATAAGTTTCATCGTGAAACCGTCAAGACCAAACACATCATGATATCACATCTATCATCAAAAGACTATCAAGAAATTCTTACATAGATGTACATGCACTATGTCATCTTAATATGTCATGAGAATGTCATCCTATTCATCATAGAAATGATTATACCAAAAACATATTAATCTAAAACGAGAGTTTCAAATCAACATTTACTTCAAAAACTCATGCATGACATACAATCATCAAGATACACATGCATGGATTAATCTTATCACATATCATATTATCATCCCTAATGTTAAATACATCATTCAACATTTCCAAACAAAACATGCATGAAACCTTAGCAATATACTTTTCATGATCAAATTTTTAATTTTTCAAAGATGCTAAAAAGAAAAACATGATATATTTTTTTAAAAATAATTTATTTATTTCCTATTCCTACTATCTAAATTAAGCACTCATGAAGGACTTCAAGTAATTTCAAAATAATTCAAGAGAGTTGAATTACTTACCTTGTAGTCGAAGCCCGTCAAAGCCTAATTCGTCGTTTCACCTTTGGAAGTTCTTGATTCATCCTTGGTTGCCTTCCTCTTCTTTGGTCTCTTCCTCCGTTCAAGTTCATTATTTATTTTAGATTTTTTTTTAATAAACTTATTAAGATTTAGTGTTCGAATTTCGAGTTCATCATTGTCCTCATCACTTGAGTCATCACTCAAGTGGTATTCATTTGTCCGGGATTCCAAATCCTTCCTATTCTTTGGAAGGTTGTTTTATTCATCATGTTCATCACGTGCATTGTGCACCATTTCATATGTCATCAACGAACCAATTAGTTCTTCAAGTGGTAAGTTGTTTAGGTTTTTAGCTCCTTGTATTGCAGTTACTTTTGAATCCTATTTCTTAGAAAGAGAACGCAAAATCTTGTTTACGAGTTCAAAATCTGAAAAACATTTGCCAAGAGCTCTTAGATTATTGACGACATCCGTGAAACGGGTGTACATGTCACATATAGTCTCGTTTGGTTGTATTCGAAAAAGTTCAAAATCATGCAATAAAATGTTAACTTTTGAGTCTTTGACTCTACTAGTTCCCTCGTGTTTGATTTCAAGTTTTCGCCAAATATCAAACACCGTTTCGCATATAGAAATCCAATTGAACTCATTTTTGTCCAAAGCACAAAATAAGGCATTCATAGCCTTTGTGTTTAGAGAAAAATACTTCTTCTCCAAATCCGACCATTCGTTCATCGGTTTAGAGGGAATTTGACAACCATTTTCAACAATATTCCATAAATCCAAATTCATAGAAATCAAGAAAACTCTCATTCGAGTTTTCCAATAAGTGTAGTTCAATCCGTTAAACAACGGTGGACGAACAATCGAAAAACCCTCTTGAAAGCTATGAAGAGCCATTTCTCTCGAGTGTAAATCTGAAATAAGAAATACCAGGCTCTGATACCAATTGTTAGGATCAAGAGCACTGAGAGTGGGGTGAATTAGTGCAGCGGAAAACTTTCGACGATTAAAACTGCATTTGTACATTAAAATCTGATTCCGACGTAAAAGTCATTTCGTGCAGATAATAACTTTGAAAGCTTATGGAAACATATTTGAAGTAAAGTAAGGAAGGTAGTTTGTAGTTAAGATAGAAATCAGAATGTAAGCGCAAACTGAAATATGATGTTCGTACGATAAAACTGATTTTCGTCTTAATGTCGATTCAGAAAATACATAACTAAGAAACACATTTGTAAATGAGCAGAAGGCAGTAAGCTACTGAGGAGGTTTGCCGTAAAGATAAATACTCAAAGTAAATGCATACTAGAGAAGACAAGAGTTTATAGTGGTTCGGTCAATCGTGACCTACATCCACTCCTCCGATTCCTCTTCCGTCGAGGCCACCAGCATCCACTAACGATATTCCTTTACTAGGCGAAGATCAATCTCCTTCTTACACCCCTCTTCTCCTTTTACCGGGTTTAGGAGACAACCCTTACAAGTGTTAGGATCAAGAGCACTAAGAGGGGGGGGAATTAGTGCAGCAGAAAGCTTTCAACGTTTTAAAACTGCGTTCGTACGACAAAGGTAATTTCAGTAGAAAAGCCGATTCGTAAATCACTTTAACTTGAGATCAAGTAAGAAGCAGTTAAACCAATCTGTTAAGGAAGTTTGCAGTTGTGATGGAAATCAGAATGTAAGCGCAAACTGAAATACGATGTTCGTACGATAAAAGCGATTTCAGTAGAAAAGCCGATTCGTAAATCAATTTAACTTTGATTAGGCAAGAAGCAGTTAAAACGAATCTATTTAAGGCAGTTTGCTGTTGTGATGGAAATCAGAATGTAAGCGCAAACTGAAATACGATGTTCGTAGGAGAAAAGTGATTTACGTCTAAACACGATTTGGAAAGTATTGAGCTTGGAAACGCAATCGTAAAAGCGCAAAAGGTAGTAAGCTATGAAGGAGGTTTGCAGTAAGGATAGTAAGGTCAAAGTAACTGCAAACCAGAGAGCGGCACGATTTAGAGTGGTTCGATCAATCTTGACCTACATCCACTTCTGGCTTCCTCCACCGATGAGGTCACCGACGTCCACTACAGGCCTTCATTCAATAGGCGAAGGCCAACCACCTTTTTACAGATTCACTCCTTTTGACGGGCTTAGGAGACAACCTTTACAAACTTTTCTCTCCTCTCTTGAAAGATCTGAACTTGGAAGAAAAGAAGAAGAAGAACCTTTAGCTAAGTACAACACTTTTGAGCTCAAAAAACTCAGAGTAAGACCAGGATTTTGGTAGTTTTTCGTTGCTCTTTCATTGCTGAAAGAGTGGGGTATTTATAGGCCCCAAACCAGTTTGAATTCCGAGCTCAAAACTGTCAATTCCCGAAATTTCGGGGTCTAGCGGTTGCACCGCCTGACTAGGGCAGTTGCTCCACCTGACAGGGCTCGAAGACTGAGCCTCTGGGCGGTGCCACCGCTTGTCAGAGGCGGTTGCACCGCCTGGCAGAGCTCGGAGACCGAGCTCAGGTGGTGCCACCGCCTGACTGGGGCAGCGCAGCCAGAGCTCGGAGATTGAGCCCTGGGCGGTGCCACCGCCGACCCAGACGGTGCAACCTCTGGGCATGTGATCTAGGTCCGAATGGGTTGATCCATTCGGCCCAATTTGATTCTTTCAAGGGTCCAATTGCCCCTAGATTAAGCTAATGGGATCACCTCCCAATTCTAACTTAATCATCGTGCTAACTACAACAATTCTAAAGACTTTTACTACAATTTGCTCCAGTGCATCAATCGCTTCTTCCGGCGAGCTTCCGGTGAACTTCCGGCGAACATCCGACGGTCCTCCGACGATGCTCCTACGAACTTTCGGCAAACTCCTGGACTTGCGATGATCCACTTGGCGAGTTCTGACGAGCTTCTTTTGCAAGCTTCTGGACTTCTCAGATTTGTTCCCGTAGAACCTCCGACGACCGTCCGGACTTCCGTCAAGCTCTCGAACTCCCAACGTGATCATAGTCCTGACTCCGACGTAACTTCTACTGCATGTCTTACTTTCATCGTAGTTAATCCTGCACACTTATGTCAACATATGGATTAGATAACAAATGACAATTGATGTCATCATCAAAATCCGAGATTCAACAATCTCCCCCTTTTTTATGATGACAATCAATTGATAACGGAGTTAACCTTAACTCCCCCTATATATGTACCATAATTGAGATAAGTCATTCTTGAATTCAAAGCCTTTGAATTCAAGAGACATATTGATAAGTTAAAGTTATTTAACCTTATCAATACTCCCATCATGATTCCCATCATGATGTATCTCTCTGTATGATGTCAAGACTCGACATCCATTTTCAAATTTCAAATCTGAATTGTTGTAAAGATAGCAATTCATCATATGGAAAGATATCAACATGTAAAATTACAATACAAGTTCTTGATATCTTAATATGATGCAAATATGTCAATAATAGCAAACATGGCATAGCATCAATAATCATATGTCTGTTTCTTTCAACATAATATGACATTTATAGCATCAATTCATATACTTCTCCCCCTTTGTCATCAACAAAAAGGAGAATGATATAAACATCTTTTGAATATACATGTGATGCCATAAGTAGGTTCATGTCATTTATAGGATACAATCATCTCAAGAAGACCATGAAATGGAGATTATCTATATAGAATGAAAACCTTTTCCTTTTTATTTGTTATTATTCTTTTTGTATGAAGGAGGAAAGCCATTTGTGTAGTTCAAATCGATAGCATGCTTTACAAGGATCAGGATATTTATGTGAGTAAAGTCCTATGACTAGCAGATTATTTATACATGTGATGTATGATGTGTGGACGGATGATCATGGACCGTGTGATGTATGTACCTGTGATTATTATTATTGAGGTCTATGAACCTCCATTATATTTCTCGTTTATTGTCGGGCCTGCGTGCCTATGATTAAGTTGTAATCACATGAGGAGGCACAGCGGGAGCGTGGATGCGATAGCGGGACCCACGAGACGGACGATCGTGATGCATGAAGATGCATCAAGATGTCGACGGAATCGACAAGGACAAAATGGACGATCACGGGGCATGGAGATGCACCGTTGCACACATAGATCTTGATGTGAGTGATTAGGCCTATTGGCTCGGGCCTAATCATATTAGGTTGTTGTCCATGATCATCTGGTGTAATTGCTTATACACATACTAGATAAGTATATATATTTGCATGCGATGTAGATATATATTAAATATGTATATGTGTGACATGTCATATTAGGAGACCAAATCATAGAAACATCTCTCGATAATATTAAGTCGGTAAACGTGAGGCAATTAGATTGACCCACGTGGCCTTCCATCGTTATAAGTAGGAATCGATTCCTGGTGTAAGTTGAGTTGGTCGAGTCCCTCGAGACTCACCTATATCGCGATTCGCTATCTTGCTAACGCAATAGAGATGTCACCGGTGACCTGAGGGCATGGTATACTTGGTCGAGTCCCTCGAGGGAATATCATCAAATTAGACTTATCTTGTAACGAAGGTGTTGACTTAACCGAGCATCATGGTTGGTCGAGTCCCTCGAGGCCATGGTGATTCGGAGGCCGAACAGGAGGGGAATCACAAGGAGTTGTGATCGACAAGAGTTGCCTACCTTTTAGGCTTAGTGTGATTGGTCGAGTCCCTCGAGGTTACACTAAGATGCTGATTGGATCCTGATCCCCACTAGAAGTCTGCCGGAGACTTCCGTTTCACGTGCTGAGGGTGTCGCGTGACTCGTTAGTAAAATAGTGGGAGCATATTAAGATAGAAGTCCATATCTTGATAGTTTATTTCTTGCAAAATCTGCATGTTATTCATTTCTGCTGCATCTTTATTTTCAGAAAATGTCGCTTTCAAATCCCTTACGTGGCATACTTGATGTCAACCGCCTCACTGGTCCAAATTATACGGATTGGCTCCGTAACTTGAGAATTGTTCTCACAGAGGAGAAAATCGTGTACGTCCTTGATACAGTGATGCCTGCGCCCGAAGAAGGGGCAAACAAGGATGAGATCGCTCGCTACGTGAAGTACATTAATGACTCCACTCTTGCTCAGTGCTATATGTTGGGCTCTATGACTCCTGAGTTACAGAGACAACATGAAAAGATGGATACCAGATCCATTCTCCTACATGTCCGTAAATTGTTTGAGGAACAGGGAAGGACTCAATGATATGAGATATCTAAGAGCCTCTTCCGCGCTAGGATGACTGAGGGGACATCGGTTTAGAACCATGTCCTAAAGATAATTGAGTGAAAAGAGAAACTCACAGGTCTAGGAATGGTCCTAGAGGATAACTTGTGTGTGGACATTGTGCTTCAGTCCCCACCAGATTCCTTTTCACAGTTCATAATGAATTTTAATATGAACAAGCTTGGAGTGACTCTCCTAGAGCTTCTCAATATGTTGAGGGAGGCAGAGAGTACTATCAAGAAAGAGAAGCTAGTTCTCTACACTAGTGAGACCAAAAGGAAAAGGAAAGCAGAATGGTCCCTTAATAAGGGAAAGGGCAAGGTCAAACCAGGTAAAGCAAAGGTTGCTAAGAAAGACCCAGCAAAGGGCAAAGGCCAGTGCTTCCACTGTGGTAAAGATGGGCACTAGAAGAGAAACTGCAAAGAGTACCTTGTAGAAAGGGCAAAACAAAAGCTTGATAAAGCTTCAGGTACATTCATGATTAGTCTCTATTTGTCAGACTCTTATGATAACATATGGGTATTGGATACCGGTAGTGCTTATCATATATGCAATTCGTTGCAGGTTCTGGCAAGGCCTAGGAGACTAGAGAGAGGCGAGATGGACCTCAAGATGGGTAATCGAGCAAAAGTTGCTGTAGTAGCTGTTGGCGAGGTCACCCTACATCTGCCTAGTAGAGCTTTTATTGCATTAGATGCATGTTATTTTGTTCCTTCTATTATCAAAAACATTATCTCCATTTCATGTTTAACAATTAGTGGATATAAATTTGTTTTTGAGAACAATAGTTGTTCGATATTATTAGATGATAAGATCATCATGAAAGGAACATTGCATAATGGTTTATTTATATTATACACCACTCCACATATCATGAATATAAATGTGTCCATAAGGAAACAAGATGAGTTGAACAGTGCATACCTGTGGCATTGTAGGCTAGGTCACATCCATGAAAGTAGGATTCAAAAGGTGCTAAATGATGGATATCTAGATCCATTCGACTATGTGTCATATGCAACTTGTGAGCCTTGCATTCGTGGAAAACTGACCAACTCTCCATTTAGTGGAACTGGAGAGAGAGCCACTGAGTTGTTGGAACTCATACATAGTGATGTATGTGGACCCATGCCAACTCATGCCATTGGAGGTTACTCCTACTTCATTACATTTACTGATGATTTCTCAAGGTATGGATATGTGTACTTAATGAAGTACAAGTCCGAGGCCTTTGAGAAATTCAGAAAGTATAAGAATGAGGTGGAAAACCGGACTGGAAAGAGTATCAAAACTCTTCGATCAGATCGAGGAGGTGAGTACTTAAGTACAGAGTTCACTCAGTTCCTCAAGGACCATGGGATATTATCCCAATGGACACCTCCTTATACACCTCAACTCAATGGTGTCTCTGAAAGGAGAAATTGTACATTTTTAGATATGGTACGGTCCATGATGAGATATGGAAAGGGAAGAAGCATGATCTTAAGGTTGTTAAGATTTGGGGCTGCCCTGCACATGTGAAAAGACACAACCCCGATAAGTTAGAATCAAGGATAGAGCGATGCAAATTTGTGGGATACCCCAAGGAAACTTCTGGATATTATTTCTATCATCTCGAGGACCAAAAGGTCTTTGTAGCTAAGAGAGCAGTGTTCCTTGAGAAGGAACACATTCTTGGCGGAGATAGTGGGAGAATGATAGAATTGAGCGAGGTTGGAGAACCAAGCTCAAGCACCACTCTACAGCCCGAGTCTGTTCAGGTACTTAATACACAAGTTTCAAATTTACGCAGGTCTGATAGAGTATCCCATCCTCCTGAGAGATATGTGGGACTTATTAAAGGAGAGGATGTAGAGTATATTGATCCTTAGACCTACGAGGAGGCTATTATGAGTATAGACTCCGGGAAGTGGCAAGAAGCCATGAATTCTGAGATAGATTCTATGTATTCCAATAATGTTTGGAACCTAGTTGATACGCCCGAAGGTATTGTACCCATCGGTTGCAAGTGGATCTTTAAGAAGAAGATCGGAGTAGATGGAAAGGTAGAGACCTATAAAGCAAGGCTAGTGGCTAAGGGGTATCGTCAAAGGCAAGGTGTTGACTATGACGAAACCTTCTCACCCGTAGCAATGCTAAAATCCATCAGAATTCTATTGGCTATTGCAGCACACTATGATTATGAGATCTGGCAAATGGATGTGAAAACTGCATTCCTCAATGGGAACCTCGAGGAGGAGGTGTATATGATGCAACCTGAGGGATACGTGTCCAAGAACTGTCCAGATAAGGTGTGTAGGTTGCTTAGATCCATTTATGGATTAAAGCAAGCTTCCCGAAGTTGGAACATAAGATTTGATGAGGCAATCAGATCTTATGACTTCGTTAAGAATGAAGATGAGCCTTATATAGACAGAAAGGTAAGTGGGAGCGCTATCACCTTTTTGGTGTTATATGTGGATGACATCCTGATAATTAGGAATGACGTAGGAATGCTATCCACAGTAAAGGCTTGGTTATCTAGACACTTCTCCATGAAAGACTTAGGGGAAGCATCCTATATTTTGGGGAATAGAATCTATAGAGATAGATCCAAGAGGATGCTTTGCTTGTCCCAGTCCAGGTACATAGAAACCATTGTCAAAAGGTTTGGCATGGAAAATTCCAAGAGAGGTCTCATATCGATGAGACATGGGATATCGCTTTCTACGAACATGGATATGATACCTTATACCTCAGCAATAGAGTCTATCATGTATGTCATGCTATGTACTAGGCCTGATATAGCGCATGCTTTGAGTGTCATGAGCAGGTATCAGGCGGATCCAGGCTTGGAGCACTGGAAAGCAGTAAAGTGTATCCTTAAGTACTTGAGAAGGACTAAGGATCTTTTACTAGTATATGGAGGTAATAGCCTTAAGGTTGAAGGCTACACTGACTCAAGTTTTCAGTCTGATGTCGATAATAGCAAGTTGAATTCAGGGTATGTGTACACCTTGAATGGAGGAGCAGTGTGCTGGAAGAGTTCCAAGCAAGATACCACTGCTGACTCGACCACAGAGGCAGAGTACATTACTGCATCAGATGCAGCAAAAGAGGGAGTTTGGGTGAAGAAGTTCATCACAGATTTGGGAGTCGTGCCGGGTAGCGAAGAGTCGATCTCCCTATATTACGACAACAACGGGGCAATTGCTCAAGCAAAGGAACCTAGGTCTCATAAAAAATCTAAGCATGTTCTGAGGAGGTTCCACCTTATCAGAGAGATCGTGACCCGAGGAGATGTAGTAGTGGAAAGAGTTCCATCCGAAGATAACATTGCAGATCCACTAACAAAGCCATTGTCTCAGATTTGTTTTGAGCATCACAGGGGTCTGATGGGGATCAGACACATAGGTGATTGGCTTTAGGTCAAGTGGGAGATTGCTAATCATAGGTGCCCAACAAGCCAATCATGTGAGTGATGGCACGTGTGACTTAATATAGAATCTTTTTGCTTATTATATTTTGGCATATATCACTTTATATAAATGCATACATATATTGTGATGTCCATGGATTTGTGCAATAGGAATCGGATGGTGATGAGATCACGATAGTGAGATCGATTCACCTTTAAACACATATCCTAAATAATCCCGGTCATAGGTTTCTCGAGAGGGATATCGTGATAACCGGACAGACTGGTGTGCTGTATACCCGTCCATATGATGGATGCAGCTGGTCTCATAGCTGCTTGTGTAGGGACACTAGGGATATAGTACAAGTGCTCATTGGAGAATGAGTTCACTGATTGATCCGCTTACGAAATGTTGGATGGTTGATGATGCCTTATTGTCAGACAGTGATTCCGTAGTCCTAGTGGTGTATCTGGTCCTTAGACTTTAGACACCAAGGATGTCCTGTATGAGTGCTCCACTCTTTGATACCAGACTTATAGGTTTGGCTATCCCAGATCTAGTACAGTTGGTCATTGGGAGTGGTAGTCGACCTTACGAGGGCTATTGAGAGTCGATAGAGGATCATCCACTTTCGGCGTCATAAGAGGAATATCCCTTGTGTTCTTGCTCAGAAAAATCCCTGGCCAGGGTCATTCGGGTTGAGAGAGAAAGATTGAAGGGAGAATTCGATTAGAGCGAGACTCGAGAAGAAACCGTGTGTGTTTGACAACACCATGCTCGATATATGGTCTCTGGTATATTAGATGGATGAGGGACTATAGGTATACGATAATTGATGATAGACAGGTCCAATGGATTGGATTCCCTTATATCGTTTGGGGACTATGGCGTAGTGGCCTAGTACATCCGTAGTCGATGAGTCAAGTGAATTATTACAGAGATAATAATTTACTGAGTTAGAAGGAGTTTTGACAGGTATGACTCACGGCCAGCTCGATATTGGGCCTAGAGGGTCACACACATATGGTAGGCATTACGATGAATAGAGGTTCGGATATGATATATCCGACGGAGCCCTTGTCTTATTGGATGCAGATCCAATACCCACTAGGGGAGGACCCATTAGGGTTTGACAGGGGACCTCTATAAATAGGAGGGGTTCAGAGCCCCATGGGCTAGAGAGCTTTTGTTTGCCTTTTCCTATTCTCCTCTCCATCTCCACCTCAGAGTAGATCTGGAGTTTTGAGGAGCGTCGTCGCAACCCTGCTATGTGGATCACCGCTAGAGAGGAGTACGCTTGACCTCCTTCACCCTCTCCTAAGGATCTGCAAGGAAACGGGGATATATGATCTCCCTAGGTAACACAATCTACTCTATACGCAGTTTCATGTTTCGCGGATTTTTGCGTACCAATCTTCGCACGACGACGAACATCTCTTTGGGAATCGAGGATTTTGTTTTTCTTGTTCTTCCGCTGTGCATATGATGTCGCCCCCAAGGATTTCCCAACATATCTATCATCATGATTAGATATGGCTCCTAAGAGATCATCAAAAACTAAAAGAAAAAAGGGTGGAAAGAGATTCCTATGACCAAATCCTCTTTAGATCAAATGAAGTAGCTCTTAGGTTTCCTAATTTCGAAATAAGAACAATACATAAGGGCAAACATGTTGATCTAGATGATCTTGGAAACCTAGAACCCATTAGATTGTTTGCAAATTTATATGTCTTTTCTCTCCTCCAAATCAATGAACCAATTTTGTAATATCCCATTAGTCCCACATCGGAAGTGGGGAATGTGTGTGATTAGCTTATAAGGGCCTGATGAGTATACTACGTTACCTCCCGCTTAAGCATTTTGGTCCGTGGTTGCAAGGACCAAAATGGAGTTATTGGACAGTTAGCTCATCGGACTGGGTTAAATGACATTTGGTATCGAGCCGACCTAGCATTTGGGCAGGTGAGAGGGGCTCGAGTAGGAAAGGGCTACCCGTGGATGGAGTCGAGAACTCATCACGTGGAGCCACCACTGAGTTAAACCTCACATGCACTTTGTGCTAGGGTTCGATCTGGGATATGTCGGCCTTGACGAGGGCGTCAAGCTAATTGAGTTGGGGATAATGTAATATCCCATTAGTCCCACATCGGAAGTGGGGAATGTGTGTGATTAGCTTATAAGGGCACGATGAGTGTACTACGTTACCTCCTCCCTTAAGCATTTTGGTCCGTGGTTGCAAGGACCAAAATGGAGTTATTGGACAGATTAGCTCATCGGACTTCGGGTCATGACATTTGGTATCGAGCCGACCTAGCATTTGGGCAGGTGAGAGAGGGCTCGAGTAGGAAAGGGCTACCCGTGGATGGAGTCGAGAACTCATCACAGGGGAGCCACCACTGAAGTTAAACCTCACATGCACTGTGCTAGGGTTCGATCTGGGATATGTCTGGCCTTGACGAGGACGTCAAGCTAATTGAGTTGGGGATAATGTAATATCCCATTAGTCCCACATCGGAAGTGGGGAATGTGTGTGATTAGCTTATAAGGGCCTGATGAGTGTACTACGTTACCTCCCGCTTAAGCATTTTGGTCCGTGGTTGCAAGGACCAAAATGGAGTTATTGGACAGTTAGCTCATCAGACTCGGGTCGTGACAAATTTATCCTAGGTTGGTTAGGTTATTTTACGCAAAATTAAGTGTGGACAATGATAACTTAACTACCTACCTCTTAGGAACACACTGTATCTGAGTTAATTGGAATTATCGAAAAGGATAGGGGTTGTTATTTTAGAAGTAAATGGGATATCAATGCAATTGAAGCAACTTACTCCGAAGCCTTAGAAACTGTTTTTGCAAATCCAAACCTAGGCATGATTCCCAAAAGTTGCGAGCACTTGTTGCCCTTTAACTCTAAATTTCTTCATCGCATTATGATAAGCATCCTACTTCCTAAACAATTTCATCATGATGAGATTAGTCAAATAAAGTTAAGTACTATGTATTAGATTATAACCAGCCAAAATAATTATTTTGGATACTTTATTTGGCAACATATGTAGGACATAATAGCTAATGACTCGATATTACTATATGGGAGGTTAGTCACTCGATTAATACTTGCCTATAATATTTGTGTCTCACTCGATGAAGAAATAATCTAAGTTGATCGATTTAACACTATTAACAAAAACCTACTCAAGAGACTTAGGTGCACTTTTAGCAATGATATATGGATTAGGCAACCTAGAAGGACTGATCCAGTTCTCCCACCAGTAGAACACCCTGAAACACCTATTTTTAGGGGAAATGAATCTCCTCCTACTAGTCCCTTTGGTGCAGCACCTTCAGAACCAGCTCTTGCTTCATCTTCTAAAGATCGCATTATGGCATAATTAAATCAAATCAAAACACAACAAGAGCAACTCAAATCATAGCAAGAGCAAATCTAATTACAACAAGCTAAAATTTTGAGGGAACTACGATAGATGAACCAAAAGATAAATGCCATATATAGGAATTCTGGAATTCCTCCTAAAGAATAATCGATGTGTTTTCTTATTATTGTAAACCTCTATGCTACCTTGACATGTGTTTGCATTATCCTAGTATATGATGTTGGATGTTTCTTTCCGAAATTTTGTTAACATTTTGATGACACCTTCATGTTATTTTGGATGATGTGTTGTCTTCCTTGAATTATCTTAATGTCAAGTTGAAGCTTTGTCAATTTTGCCATCTCCTTTTCAAAATTTTTTTATGAGATGATTTTATAAATGACTTCAATGATCATGAGTTTTATGCTTAAAACCTCATCTCCTTTTTTTTTATGACAAAGGGGGAGAAGAATGTACAAAAGATTGATGACTTGTGCAAAATATGAAATTTGCATATTGTATAATGCAATGAAAAATTTCTTATATGTGTTTTATTCCTTAAAAGCATCGTAAAACTTTTTGAGTATATCACATATGAAAGTTTTTTAGATTGGCTATCGTATCATGTTTATCAATTTTTAAAATGATAAGCAATTATCTCATGATCAATATGAAATCATGCCTTTATATCATGAGATCCAATATGAAATATCATATAATTATTATTTCTTATCGAAATGATAATTATCTTTTATCATTCGGTTTGAAAGTAATTTTCATGCCTTGAATTTATGAGAAATACGAAGTTTCGTATTGCTCATGCTTATTAAGAATAACGATAAGTTCAACGGATAGAATTTATCGTTTTAGACATGAATTCAAAGAGATTGAATCCAAGTGCTTTTATCTTCTCATAATATGGCATATAGATAAGGGGAGTCATGATTAACTCCATCATCAATTGATTGTCATCATAAAAAAGGGGGAGATTATTGAATCTCGGATTTTGATAATGAAGTCAATTGATGGGTTAATTGATCTAATCCATATTATTGAGTTAAGTGTGCAGGTTTAACTACGATAGCTTGAAGACATAAAGCAAGTTTACCAGAATAAAGTTCGATGGGTGTTTGAGAGTCTGCCAAAAGTTCGAAGAATCGTCAAAAGTGCTGCCGGAACCAACCGAGAAGGAATCGGGGACTTGCCAAAGTTTTCGGAAGTTTGCCGGAAAGATCGTCGAAGGTTCGCGAAGATCACTGAGAAGGTTTAGATACTTGCCAAAGACTCGTTGAACTCACCACAAGACCGAGAGCCTGTTGGGAGTCCGTTGGAAGAAATCCGAGGGTGTATCGGAAGTCCATCGAAAGTTCGCTAGAAAGCTCGTCGGAAGGAAACTTGACTTTGCCACTTAGAAATTTGCTTAGGACTATGTCTTAATTTCATAGTTTGCATATAATTAGGGTTAGGATTAAGGGTTAATCCTATAACCTGGTTAGGGGCCAATTGGGCCTGAATTTGGACTAGTTTGGGCCAAGTTTGGAGCCCAATCAGTGAGCCGAAATAGTCCAAGCGGTGGCACCGCCCAAAACCCAAGAGTTCAAGCAGTGGCACTCTAATACACTATCAATATAAAATTGACAGGCGGTGACACTACTAGCACCAGGAACCCAAAAGTAATTCAAATTTGGAGCCCAAATTTGAATCCTCTTGGGGTTTATAAATACCCCTCAATTCTCAGCAGAGAGTACACCCTTTTTTAGAAGTTAGAAATTGAGAAAAAACTTTAGCATAGTCTTATTTTCAATAGCTTAAGTGTTCACCTCCCTCTTTCTCTTTGAAAAATCTGTAAGAATGTGAACCACTTGTGAAAAGGTTGTAAGAGGGGTATTTGGTCCTTCCCCTTCAAAGTGATTTGCTAGTGGAAGTTGGGAGCCTCATCGAAGAAGGCTTCACAAGTGGATGTAAGTCATTTGACCGAACCACTTTACATTGTGGTGTTCCTTGAACGTGTGAGTATTTAATTTTTTGAACCACTTATCTTCTTGGCAGCAAACTGTTCGGTTTTCTTCTCCCTACTCTTGACTTCCTTTACTCGAGCTATTTTAGCTAAGTCATCCTTCATCGAATCAAAATCTCTACACATTTGCGAAATTAATTTCAAACTTACGAGTTTTAATCCGCTACACTAATTCACCCCCCCCTCTTAGTGCCTCTCCGATCCTAACTCTCTCCCTTTGTCATTATCAAAAAGAAGGGAAGAATACAATTTTATAGTTCGTTTCCCTTTTACAATGATTTCCAAATAATGACAAAGGTAAAGTAACAAAGATGAAAAATTAAGTCGTGAATGTCAAAACAATTTTTCAGTATGAATATTTCATCATTGCATATATCATTATCATAAGTTGAAGTATAGTATGCATAATACCAAATCATCATTTATAATTGTATCAATATTCCAATCATTATTTCAATCATCAAAAAAAGAAAGATCAAGTCTAAATTCGAGAAATCAAGAGAAATCATGATTCATTTTAACAAATCTCCTCTTAAATAATTAACGAAAAGAATTCTTAGAAGATCATGATATAGATAAAATTCATTTAATCTTGTATGAGAACAAGATCTCAATTCATGCATATAAAATCTATATAAAATCTTTAATCATCAAAATCATGATTCATCTAGAAAATTCTCCTCTTTAAATATTCAAAAAGAGATCTTAGGAGATCAAAAGATATTCTAATGAAATTTTAAGTCATGAATTTTGAAAAAGAAATTCTCTTTAGTAAATCATAAAAGGAAAGAGGAGAAAAAGATTTCAATTCATGCATACGAACTCTTATGATTCATATTGAAAATTTTCTCAAAATGCAAGTGAATAAAGATTAAGAAATCTTGATTCATAGAAGATTTCAAGTTATAAATCTCGAGAAATCAAGATTGTGATTTTGATAAAACCCATTAAATTCAAACCATCAAAATCAATTACATGGTTCACAAAATTCATAACATAAATTGATTTATTATTTTAATTCCAATGATATTATATTTTTCTTTTTATTTGTTTCATTTTAAGTGATTGATTTCATACCTTTTTTATTTATGTCAAATAAAAAACATGTATCATTTTTAAAACCGAAAAAGTCACTTTCATTATGGTAAAAATCAATAATCCATAAATCGCAAGAATCATCATGCATAATTTAGAAAGATAAACTCATTAAGCATGATATCGTCAAACATGATTTCATAAGGTATTTTTAATCAAAATCATTTTGTTTATCATAAACATGTGATTTTCATGATTATTTTCAAAATTACTAGCATGATTCCTAATTTTTTGTATTTTCATTATTAAACATGTAATTTTTAAGAAAATTAATTCTAAACTAAATTAAAAATAACTCATGAAAAGCATTATGTAATTTTAAAATAAATTAAGGGCATTTTGATTACCTCATCGTCGAAAGTCATTAAGGCGTAGTTTGCCACCTCGCCTTTGTTGATTTTCTCCTCATCTTCGGAGGAGCTCGATTCAACCCAAAGTGCTTCCCTCTTCTTATGTTCATAGCAAGTAGTTGGGTTCTTTTTGTTCTTTAATTTTTGTTTCATAAACTTTTTAAATTTCATAGTGAGGAGTTCAAGTTCACCATCACTTGAGCTTATGCTCAAGTGGTTTTCAATTGTTCTAATCAATTTTGTGCCACATTGGTCATTTCGTAGGTTATCAAAGACCCGGTTAGTTCGTCGAGTGGAAAATGATTCAAATCCTTGGCCTCTTATATGGCTATTACTTTAGAGTCCCAAGTTTTAGAAAGTGAGCATAAAACTTATTAGGAACTGGGTTGGCACTAAGAGGGAGGGTGAATTAGTGCAGCAGTAAAATAACGTCGGTTTAAAAACTTCATTGTGATAAAATTGGTTTCGTAAAGATGTTAACTTGAAAGCATGTTCATAAAAGAGTAATGGATATAAAGAGAAAGTAAGGAGGTTTGCAGTGAAAGTAAATTGCACAAATAAAATGTAAACTAGATTTTAGAGTGGTACGATCATCGTGACCTACTTTCACTTCGTCGATTCCTCTTCCGTGGAGGCCACCGGCATCCACTATTGGTCTTCCTTCAATAGGCGAATACCAACCACCTTTTACACCCCTTTTCTCCTTTCCTTAGGTTTAGGAGACAACCCTTACAGCACTCACTCCTCTCTTACAGAATTCTAAACTTAGAGTTGAGGAGAGAATTTCTAAAGCGATTGCAGCAGCATTTCTTCACTTTTAAACTATCTATGCTTATGTTTTTTAACTAGGGATGAGAGGGGTATTTATAGGCTTCAAGTTGATTCAAACTTGGAGACAAAAAATATCTCATCCCTGGTTTCCCGGGCACTGACGGTACTGTTGAATCTCCAATTTTGATGATGAAGCCAATTGTCATTTGTTTATCTAATTTATATGTTGCGAAAAGTATGTAGGATTAACTACGATGGCAGTAAGACATGCAGCCGTTGTTATGCCAGAGTCAAGATCAAGATCACATTGAGAGTTTGAGAGTTCATCGGAAGTCTAGATGTCCGTCAGAAGTTCTACGGGAACCAACCGAGAAGTTCAGGAGCTTGCCATAGAATCTCATTGGAACTCGCCAAGAAGATTGTTGCAAAGTCCTGGAGCTTGCCGGGAGTCCGTCGGAGCATCGCTGAGGGTTCGTCGTGTTAGGATCGGAGTGTCACCAAGAGGAGGTGAATTAGTGCAGCAGATTAAAATTCATAAGTTTGAAATCGATTTCGTAAATGTATAGAGATTTCGATTCGATAAAGGATGAGTTAGCTAAAATAGCTCGAGTAAAGGTAGTCAAGAGTAGGGAGATAAAAACTGAATGATTTACAGCTAAGTAGAGAAATGGTTTAGAACATTAAACACTCACACATTCAAGGAACACCACGATGTATATTGGTTCGGTCAAGTGACCTACATCTACTTTCGAAGCCTTCTTTGATGAGGCTCCCAACTTCCACTAGCAAATCACTTTGATGGAGAAGGACTAAATACCCCTATTACAACCTTCTTACAAGTGGTTCACTCTTACAGATTTTTCAAAGAGAAAGAGGGAGGTGAACACTTAAGCTATTGAAAACAAGACTTTGCTAGAGCTTTTTCTCACTTTCTAACTTGTTAAAAAGGTGTTGTCTCTGCTGAGAATTGAGGGGTATTTATAGGCCCCAAGAGGATTCAAATTTAGGCTCCAAATTTGAATTGTTTTTGGGTCTCCCGGTGTTAGCGATGCCACCACCTGTAAGTGTCTGACACTGACAGTGTCCCGGTGGTGCCACCGCCAGACCTCTCGGGTTCTGGGCGGTGCCACCACCCAGTCCAGCAGTGTACTGGCGATGCCACCGCTGGACCTCTTAGGTTCTAGGTGGTGCCACCACCCAGTCCGGCAGTGTACTAGCGGTGCCACCGTCGGATCTCTTGGGTTTTGGGTGGTGCCACTGCCCAATCCAGTGGTGCCACTGCTCAGTCCAGCGGTGCCACTGCCTGGACTATTCCAGCTCAGTAGTTGGACTCCAAACTTAGCCCAAACCAATCCAAACTCGGGCCCAATTGGCCCCTAACCAGGTTATAGGATTAACCCTTATTCCTAACCAAAATTATATGCAAACTATATGTTGGGAAATCCCTGGGGACGACATCATATACGCAGCGGAAGAACAAGAAAAACAAAATCCTCGATTCCCAAAGAGATGTTCGTCGTCGTGCGAAAATTGGTACGCAAAAATCCGCGAAACATGAAACTGCGTATAGAGTAGATTGTGTTACCTAGGGAGATCGTATATCCCTGTTTCCTTACAGATCCTTAGGAGAGGGTGAAGGAGGTCAAGCGTCCTCCTCTCTAGCGGTGATCCACACAGTAGGGTTGCGACGACGCTCCTCAAAACTCTAGACCTACTATGAGGTGGAGATGGAGAGGAGAATAGGAAAAGGCAAACAAAAGCTCTCTAGCCCATGTGGCTCTGAATCCCTCCTATTTATAGAGGTCCCCTGTCAAACCCTAATGGGTCCTCCCCTTGTGGGTATTGGATCTGCATCCAATAAGACAAGGGCTCCGTCGGATATCTCATATCCGAACCTCTATTCATCGCAATGCCTACCATATGTGTGTGACCCTCTAGGCCCAATATCGAGCTGGCCGTGAGTCATACCTGTCAGAACTCCTTCTAACTCAATGAATTATTATCTCTGTAATAATTCACTCGACCCATCGACTACGGACGTACTAGGCCACTCAGTGAATTATTATCTCTGTACCTATAGTCCCTCATCCATCTAATATACCAGAGACCGTATATCGAGCATGGTGTTGTCAGACCCACACGGTTTCTTCTCGAGTCTCACTCTAATCGGATTCTCCCAGAGAACTCTATCTCCATCAACCCGAATGACCCTAGCCAGGGATTTGTCTGAGCAAGAACACATGGGATATTCCTTTCATGACGCCGAGAGTGGATGATCCTCTATCGACACTCAATAGCCCTCGTAAGGTCGCCTACCACTCCCAATGACCAACTGTACTAGATCTGGGATAGCCAAACCTATAAGTCTGGTATCAAAGAGTGGAGCACTCATACAGGACATCCTTAGTGCTTGAGCTTGGTTCTCCAACCTCGCTCAATTCTATCATTCTCCCACTATCTCCGCCAAGAATGTGTTTCTTCTCAAGGAACACTGCTCTCTTAGCTACAAAGATGTTTTGGTCCTCGAGATGATAGAAATAATACCCATAAGTTTCCTTGGGGTATCCCATAAATTTGCATCGCTTTGTCCTTGATTCTAACTTATCGGGGTTGTGTCTTTTAACATGTGCAGGGCAGCCCCAAATCTTAACAACCTTAAGATCAGGCTTCTTCCCTTTCCATATCTCATATGGTGTAGACATTATCGACTTAGTTGGAACTCTGTTCAGAAGGTAAGCTACGGTTTCTAGGGCATATCCCCAGAATGAGATGGGTAGGTCAGCGAAACTCATCATGGATCGTACCATATCTAAAAATGTATGATTTCTCCTTTCAGAGATACCATTGAGCTGAGGTGTACAAGGAGGTGTCCATTGGGATAATATTCCATGGTCTTTGAGGAACTGAGTGAACTCTGTACTTAAGTACTCACCTCCTCGATCCGATCGATGAGTTTTGATACTCTTTCCAGTCTGGTTCTCTACCTCATACTTATACTCTCTGAATTTCTCAAAGGCCTCGAACTTATACTTCATTAAGTACACATATCCATACCTTGAGAAATCATCAGTAAATGTAATGAAGTAGGAGTAACCTCCAATGGCATGAGTTGACATGGGTCCACATACATCACTATATATGAGTTACAAGAACTCAGTGGCTCTCTCTCCAGTTCCACTAAATGGAGAGTTGGTCAGTTTTCCACGAATGCAAGGCTCACAAGTTGCATAAGACACATAATCGAATGGATCTAGATATCCATCATTTAGCAACTTTTGAATCCTTCTTTCATGGATGTGACCTAGCCTACAATGCCACAGGTATGCACTATTCAACTCATCTCGTTTCCTTTTGGACATATTTACATTCATGATATGTGGAGTGGTGTCTAGTATAAATAAACCATTATGCAATGTTCCTTACATGATGATCTTATCATCTAATAATATCGAACAACCAGTGTTCTCAAAAATAAATTTATATCCACTAACTGTTAAACATGAAATGGAGATAATATTTTTGATAATAGAAGGAACAAAATAACATGCATCTAATGCAATAAAAGTCTCCTAAGCCTTGCCAGAACCTGCAACGAATTGCATATATGATAAGCACTACCGGTATCCAATACCCATATGTTATCATAAGAGTCTGACAAAGGGAGACTGATCATGAATGTACCTGAAGCTTCATCAAGCTTTTGTTTCGCCCTTTCTACAAGGTACTCTTTGCAGTTTCTCTTCCAGTTCCCATCTTTACCACAGTGGAAGCACTGGCCTTTGTCCTTTGCTGGGTCTTTCTTAGCAACCTTTGCTTTACCTGGTTTGACCTTGCCCTTTCCTTTCTTAAGGGACCTTTCTGCTTTCCTTTTCCTTTTGGTCTCATCAATATAGAGAACTAGCTTCTCTTTCTTGATAGTACTCTCTGCCTCCCTCAACATATTGAGAAGCTCTGGGAGAGTCACTTCAAGCTTGTTCATATTCATTATGAACTGTGAAAAGGAATCTGGTAGGGACTGAAGCACAATGTCCACACACAAGTTATCCTCTAGGACTATTCCTAGACCTGTGAGTTTCTCTATCCACTCAATCATCTTTAGGACATGGTTCTGAACCGGTGTCCCCTTGGTCATCCTAGCGTGGAAGAGGCTCTTAGATATCTTAAATCGCTGAATCCTTCCCTGTTCCTCAAACAATTTACGGACATATAGGAGAATGGATCTGGCATCCATCTTTTCATGTTGTCTTTGTAACTCAGGAGTCATAGAGCCCAACATATAGCACTGAGCAAGAGTGGAGTCATCAATGTACTTCACGTAGTGAGCGATCTCATCCTCGTTTGCCCATTCTTTGGGCGCAGGCATCACTGTATCAAGGACGTACACGATTTTCTCCGTTGTGAGAACAATTCTCAAGTTACAGAGTCAATCCGTATAATTTGGACCAGTGAGACGATTGACATCAAGTATGCTACGTAAGGGATTTGAAAGCTACTTTTTATGAAAATAAAGATGCAGCAGAAATGAATAACATGCAGATTTTGCAAGAAATAAACTATCAAGATATGGACTTTTATCTTAATATGCTCCCACTATTTTACTAACGAGTCACGCGACACCCTCAGCACGTGAAACGGAAGTCTCCGACAGACTTCTAGTGGGGATCAGGATCCAATCAGCGTCTTAGTGTAACCTCGAGGGACTCGACCAATTATACTAAGCCTAAAAGATAGGCAACTCTTGTCGATCACAACTCCTTGTGATTCCCGTCCTGTTCGGCCTCCGAATCCCCATGGCCTCGAGGGACTCGATGAACCATGCTGCTCTGTTAAGT
This sequence comes from Musa schizocarpa, assembly GCA_900464855.2. Lineage (NCBI taxonomy): Eukaryota > Viridiplantae > Streptophyta > Magnoliopsida > Zingiberales > Musaceae > Musa > Musa schizocarpa. Next base: position 22,131,124 of record LS990923.1, on the reverse strand, counting down.
CAACACCTTCGTTACAAGATGAGTCTGATTTGATGATATACCCTCAAGGGACTCGACCAAGTATACCATGCCCTCAGGTCACCGGTGACATCTCTATGTCGTAAGCAAGATAGCGAATCGCGATATAGGTGAGTCTCGAGGGACAAGACCAACTCAACCTACATCGGGAATCGGTTCCTACTTATAACGATGGAAGGTCACGTGGGTCAATCTAATTGCCTCACGTTTACCGACTTAATATTATCGAGAGATGTTTCTGTGATTTGGTCTCCTAATATGACATGTCACACATATACATATTTAATATATATCTACATCGCATGCAAATATATATACATATCTAGTATGTGTATAAGCAAATACACCAGATGATCATGGACCACAACCTAATATGATTAGGCCCGAGCCAGTAGGTATAATCACTCACATCAAGATCTATGTGTGCAACGGTGCATCTCCATGCCCTGTGATCGTCCATTTCATCCTTGTCGGTTCCGTCGACATCTTGATGCATCTTCATACATCACAATCGTCCGTCTCGTGGGTCCCGCTATCGCATCCACGCTCCCGCTGTGCCTCCTCATGTGTTTACAACTTAATCATAGGCATGCAAGCCCGACAATAAACGAGAAATATAATGGAGGTTCGCAGACCTCAATAATAATAATCACAAGTACACACATCACACGGTCCATGATCATCCGTCCACACATCATACATCACATGTATAAATAATAATCATCATGTAGGACTACTAGATAATAATAATAAAATAATAATAATCAACTAAACCTTTTAATTAATTAATATTTTCTGAAATTAGGGACATTATAAGGAATTTCTGAATTCATAGGGGTATTTTCGTAATTTGGACAAAAAACAGAAACTGTAATTTCTCAAAGTTCGAGGGGCAAAACTATCTTTTGCCCAGAAAACCCTAATGCCCTTTTCCCTTTTCGCTGCTGCCGCCTCCGCCACCCTGCCGGCGGTGGCCTGTGCGGCAGGGCGAGGGCACTGCCCTCGGTGGCACGCCCGCTGGTAGTGCTGCTGCTGCGGGTGGGCACCCCTTTTGGGCGCCGTCGCCTCCGCAGGCATTGTCGTCCCACCGGGCGACCGCCCCTATGGGGGGTTTTGCCCGCGGGAGCAGCGGCGGCGGGCGCCGCTGTCCTGCGGCGCCTCTACCCGTGGGCTGCCAGCCCCGTCGGCAGCAAGCCTGCTGCAAGCAGGCCCCCGACCGGCTGCAGCAGACGCAGCCCCTGTGCTGTCCGCCTTTGGCTGCGCTACACGCACGCAGATCGAGGGCAGCAACTGTTGCTGCCCTTCCTTGTTTTTGCGTCAACAATTTTGACGTCAAAATTCTTCCTAAACACAACACACGCAGTTTAAAACCAATCATTCACACGAGCAACCTGGCTTCGATACCACTATTGGGAAATCCCTGGGGGCGACATCATATGCGCAACGGAAGAACAAGAAAAACAAAATCCCCGATTCCCAAAGAGATGTCCGTCGTCGTGCGAAGATTGGTACACAAAAATCCGCGAAACATGAAACTGCGTATAGAGTAGATTGTGTTACCTAGGGAGATCGTATATCCCTATTTCCTTGCAGATCCTTCAGAGAGGGTGAAGGAGGTCAAGCGTCCTCCTCTCTAGCGGTGATCCACACAACAGGGTTGCGACAACGCTCCTCAACACTCCAGACCTACTCTGAGGTGGAGATGGAGAGGAGAATAGGAAAAGGCAAACAAAAGCTCTCTAGCCCTTGGGGCTCTGAATCCCTCCTATTTATAGAGGTCCCCTGTCAAACTCTAATGGGTGTTCCCCTAGTGGGTATTGGATCTGCATCCAATAAGACAAGGGCTCCGCCGAATATCTCATATCTGAACCTCTATTCATCGCAATGTCTACCATATGTGTGTGACCCTCTAGGCCCAATATCGTGCTGGCCGTGAGTCATACCTGTCAGAACTCCTTCTAACTCAGTTACTTATTATCTTTGTAATAATTCACTCAACTCATCGACTACAGACGTACTAGGCCACTATGCCGTAGTCCCCAGACAATACAGGGGAATCCAATCCATTGGACCTGTCTGCCCTCAATTACCGTGTACATATAGTCCCTCATCCATCTAATATACCAGAGATCGTATATCGAGCATGGTGTTGTCAGACCCACACGGTTTCTTCTCGAGTCTCGCTCTAATCGGATTCTCCCGGAGAACTCTTTCTCTCTCAACCCGAATGACCCTGGCCAGGGATTTGTATGAGCAAGAACACATGGGATATTCCTCTCATGACGCTGAGAGTGGATAATCCTCTATCGACACTCAATAGCCCTCGTAAGGTCGACTACCACTCCCAATGACGAGCTGTACTAGATCTGGGACAGCGAAACCTATAAGTCTGGTATCAAAGAGTGGAGCACTCATACAAGACATCCTTGGTGTCTCAAGTCTCAGGACCAGATACACCACTAGGACTACGGAATCACTGTCTAACAATAAGGCATCATCAATCATCCAGCATTCCGTAGGTGGATATATCAGTGAACTCATTCTCCAATGAGCACCTGTACTGTATCCCTAGTGTCCCTACACAAGCAACTATGAGACCAACTACATCCATCATATGGACGGGTATACAGCACACCAGTCTGTCCGGTTATCACGATATCCCTCTCGAGTAACTTATGACCGGGATTATTTAGGATATGTGTTTAAAGGTGAATCGATCTCACTATCGTGATCTCATCACGATCCGATTTCCATTGCACAAATCCAAGGACATCACAATATATGTATGCATTTATGCAATAGTTATAAAATGATATATGCCAAAATATAATAAGCAAAAAGATTCTATATTAAGTCACACGTGCCATCACTCACGTGATTGGCTTGCTGGGCACCTATGACTAGCTCTATGAAATTAAGACATAGCCCTAAGCAAATTTTAACTGACAATGTCGAGTTTCCTTCCTACGAACTTTCGACGGACTCCCAGTAGGCTCCCGGTCTTATGGCGAGTTCAACGAGTATTTGGCAAGTATCCGAACCTTCTCGGTGATCTCCGCGAACCTCCAACGATCTTTCCAATGGATTTCCGTAAACTTCGGCAAGTCCCCGATTCTTTCTCGGTTGGTTCCGGCAGCACTTCCGATGATTCTTCGGACTTTCGGGGGACTCTCGAACACCCATCGAACTTGACTCTGATAAACTTGCTTTATTTCTTCAAGCTATCATAGTTAATCCTGCACATGTAAAACATAATTCAATCTAAACAATTAATCCTAAGTATCTAATCAAGTTGTCTGGCATGATCTAATGACGCTTCGTTCGATTCTTTGGCACATCGTCCTCTCCTGCAGCCTATTGCCCAATTGGCTAGTTGACTCCGCAACTCCGATATACTTAGTGCAATGTTTGGTGTTGAATCTTGTATTTTAATGATGAAACCACTTGATATGTATTTATGTTTTAATCTGCGTTTTGAGTGACGCAGGATGCTTTGATCAGGATGAGACAATTAAAGTAGGAAAAATCATGTTGTGCTTCAGGAACATGTCAGAAGATTGGACATCGGGCCGGTGGATCGGTCAACGTATTAACAAAAGGCTTCGGGTCGTGGACTCGGGCATCGGGCCAAGAAGAGCGGGTATTGCGCCAAGGATATCGGAGTTGCGAAGTCAACTAGCCGATTGAGTAATAGGCCGCAAGAGAGAATGATGCGTCAAAGAATCGGACGAAGCGTCGAGGGATCAATGATATGCCTGACAACTTGGTTAATTGCTTAGGATTAATTGTCTCGATCGAAGTTTTGTTTTACATGTGCAGGATTAACTATGATGGTTGTAAGACATGCAGCAGGAGTTGCACCGAAGTCAAGACTATGATCACATTGGGAGTTCGAGAGTTCGACGGAAGTCAGGACGGTCGTCGGAGGTTCTGCGGGAACAAATCCGAGAAGTCCAGGAGCTTACCAAAAGAAGCTCGTCAGAACTTGCCAAGTGGATCATCGCAAGTCCAGTAGTTTGTCAGGAGTTCGCAAGAACATCACCGAGGGTTCATCGGATGATCGATGGAAGTTCGCTAGAAGCTCGTCGGAGGAAGCGATAGACGCACCAGAGCAAGTTGTAGTAAATGTCTTAAGAAATATTGTAGTTAGCATGTAGATTAAGTTAGGAATGGGAGGTGATCCCATTAACTTAATCTGGGGGCAATTGGGCCCTTGACAGACCCAAATTGGGCCGAATGGATCATCCCATTCGGACCAAAATTCCTGCTAAGCGATGGCACCGCTAGGGTCGTCGGTGGCACCGCCCAAGAGAAGGTCTCCTAGGAAAACTAGGTGGTGCAACCGCCCTAGGTAGGCAGTGGCACCGCTTGGGCTCAATCTCCGAGCGAGACTGGGCGGTGCAACCACCCTTGACAGGCGGTGGAACCGCCTGAGCTCAGTCTCCGAGCTCTGCCAAGCGATGCAAACACCCCAGTCAGGCGGTGGCACCGCCAGGGCTCAGTCTCCGAGCAAGACTGGGCAGTGCAACCTATCAGGCGGTGGCACCGCCCAGAGGCTCAGTCTCCGAGTTGCCAAGCGGTTGTACCACCTCAGTTAGTGGGTGGTACTGCCAGGACCCCGGAATTCCGGGAGATGACAGTTTTGAGCTCCAAATTCAAACTAGTTTGGGGCCTATAAATACCACTCTAATTCCTGGTTAATTCACACAAGCATAGACAGCAAAAAAGGAAGGAAATGCTATAGAAATCTGTTGAGAAATCCCTCCTCTAGCTTAAGTGTTAAGATTCTATTTTAGAGAGGAGAGTGAGTGCTTGTAAGGGTTGTCTCCTAAACCCAGGAAAAGGAGAAGAGAGGTGTAAGAAGGAGGTCAATCTTTGCCTAGTAAAGGAATATCGTTAGTGGACGCTGGTGGCCTCGACAGAAAAGGAATCGGAGGAGTGGATGTAGGTCACGATTGACCGAACCACTATAAACTCTCGCCTTCTCTGGTTTGCATTTTGTTTCCTACTATTACCTTACTGCAAACCCCTTCAATAGCTTACTTCCTTCAGTACATTTACATATGCTTTCAAGCTAAGTTTTCGAAATCGATTTTACATCAGAAATGGTTTTTATCGTACGAGAGATTTGACTAAGTTGACGTTTTTATCCACAACACTAATTCAACCCCCCCTCTTAGTGCTCTTGATCCTAACACTTGGCCCGATGCCCGAATCCATGGTTTGAAGCCTTCTGTTGATATGACGATTGATCAACTAGCTTGACGTCCAATCTTCTGACATGTTCCTCCGGCCCAACATGATTTTCCTGCTTTAATTGTCTTATCCCGATCGAAGCATCCAGCGTAACTTAAAACGTAGATTAAAACATAAATATATATTGATTGGTTTCATCATCAAAATCTGAGATTCAACACGTCGGATGTTCACCGAAAGTTCGTCGGAACCTCGTTGGAAGAAGCGATTGATGCACCGGAACATGAATTGTAGTAATGATGTCTTCATTATTGTAGTTAGAGTGTAGATTAAGTTAGGATTGGGAGGTGATCCCACTAACTTAATCAGGGACCAACTGGGCCCTTAATAAACCTAAATTGGGCCGAATGGAACAGTTGATTCGGCCCCTGAATTCCTGGCCGGCAGTGGCACCGCTTGGGAGACTCGGTCTGCCAGGAGTTCTGAGTGGTGGTATCGCCCCTATCAGGTGGTAGAACTGCTGGTAGTTATTACTTCTAGTGGTGGTATTGCCCCTGTCAGGCGGTGGTACCGCCTGAGCTTGGTCTTCGAGCGTTGTCAGGTGATAGTACCGCCCAGATTGAGTGGTAGTACCACCTAGTGCCCGATGACAGGCGGTAATACTGCCCATTAATGGCGGTGGTACTGCCAGGACTCCGGAAATCTGGGAATAAACACTTTTCTGCTCCATTTTTTAATGTCATTAGGGTCTATAAATACCACACACCCTTTCCTACATGAAAATACAATGAAATTCTTGAAATACTCTTGAGTCTTGAGGCGTTAAAGTGTTGTAAAAGTTAGAGTTCTCCTCCTTTCTAAGTATTGAGATCATCCAAGAGAGGAGTGAAAACTTGTAAGGGTTGTCTCCTAAGCCCGGCAAAAGGAGAAAAGTTGTAAAAGGGTGGTTGGCCTTCGCCTATTAAAGGAAGACCTCTAACGGATGCCGGTGACCTCGTCGGAGAAGGAAGCCAATAGTGGATGTAGGTCATATTGACCGAACCACTCTAAAATCTTAGTTTGCATTTACTTTGAGCATCTTTCCTTTATAGTAAACTGCCTCTCCTCCTTATTGTGCTTTAAATACGTCTACATTCGCTTTGACGTAAAACATCTTCCGAGTTCGGCTTTCTATGAAGACTTTACGAAATCTACATTTTTTCTTTTGTGTGATTTACATTGCTGCAAATCACCTTAGTCCTCTCTTGCATTTTCACTTAAGACTTCAATCTCAAATTCCTTCAGAAACAAATTGAGTTGAAAACATTCTCGTTGAATCGGTTTTAATCGAAACAAGGTTTTTGAAATAGTGATAGTTTTTCACTGCACTAATTCACCCCCCCCTCTTAATGCACTCTTTATTCTAACAATTGGTATCATAGCGATGTTCACTCTTAATTGGCTTAAAACCCAAGAGAGATGGTATTTTTCGGAAACCAAGAGGGTCACTCAATTACTTGTCCGCCCATGTTCAATAGGACAGATTACATCAATTAGAAGACTCGAACGAGGATCTTCCTAATTTCTATGGATTTTGAGCTTTGGAACATTGTAGAAAATGGATTTCAAAAGTCTTCTCTTCCAATGATCGATTGGAATGAATTGGAGAAGAAGACTTTCGCTTTAAAATCAAAGTCTATGAATGTCTTATTTTGTGCATTAGATAAAAACGAGTTCAATCATGTTTCAATTTGTGAAATAACTTTTGATATTTGGTACACTCGAAGTGACTCACGAAGGCACGAGTAGAGTGAAAGAATCAAAAATCAACCTTTTAGTACATTCTTATGAATTATTTCGAATAAAATTGAGTGAGACCATTGGAGACATGTACACCCGTTTTACGGATGTCGTTAATGGTCTAAAAGGACTTGGCAAAAGTTTTATAGATTTTGAGCTCATTAATAAAGTTTTAAGATCCCTTCCAAATAGTTGGGATCCTAAAGTCACGGCCATTCAAGAGGCCAAAGATTTAAATAACTTTCTTGTTGAAGAATTAATTGGATCACTAATGACCTATGAAATGACTTGCAAAGCTCATGAAGAGCTTGAGAACACCCTTCCAAAGAATAGGAAGGATATGGCACTTGGAACATAAGAAGACCACTTGAGAGAAAACTCAAGTGATGAGGACTTTGATGATGACTTGACACTTTTAACAAGAAAATTCAAAAATATTTATAAAAAGAAACAAATTTAAAAATGACACTAAAAATAAATTTGAACCCAAGAAAGATCATGTAATTTACTACGAATACAAGAAGCCGGGACACTACAAGAGTGAATGTCCCTAAGCCAAGAAGAGGACACCGAAGAAGAAGGCGCTCAAAGTAACATGGGATGACTCAAGCGCATCCGAAGAAGAGGAGTCCAACACCGAGCAAGTTGCTCACTATGCACTAATGGCTCTTGGAGAAGAGGTATCAACTTCAATTGATGCAAATTTATTATTTGATGAATTATTAAATGCTTTTCATGATTTATTTGATGAATGTAAAACAATTACTAAAAAATATAAATTGTTAAAAAAGGAACATGATTCTCTTGTTAGTAATTTCGATAAATTAAAAATTGAGCATAATGATAGTTTAGCTTCATGTACGAAATGCCATGATTTAAAAATACTCCAAAAGGAGAACTTGCTACTCAAGGATATCTTAAAGAAATTTGAGGTTGGTAGCATGTCATTGAACATGATCCTTACCAATAAGGGTCACATTCATAAAAGAAGTGGAATCGGATTTGTGAGTAGCTCTCATCAAAACCCAACCACCTTCATTAAAGGCCCTATCTTGCATATTTCGCCCCAAAACAAATGTAACTTTTGTTGTAAACATGGACATAAATCTTATCATTGTCCATTTAAAAAGGTTAGTCCATACAAATTGATCTAGGTTTCTAAAGGGACCATAAAGAATTTCATGTAACATGATAAGCAATATAGATCGATTTTTGAGGCACCCAAGGTCAAATGGGTACCTAAAAATCATCCTCTTTTGTAGAAACGTATACCATCACAAGCTAGGAACAAGAGATGGTACCTTAATAGTAGATGCTCAAGATATATGACTGGAGATCTGTTAGGATCAAGAGCACTAAGAGGGTGGGGGGGTGAATTAGTGTAGCGAAAAACTTTCGATGATTTAAAACGATGTTCGTACGATAAAAATGATTTGGGTAAGAAAACTAATTCGAAAATCACTTTAACTTGTGATCAAGTGAGATGTAGTTAAAGTAAAGATATAGAGGCAGTTTGCAGTTAAGATAGAGAATAGAATGTAATTACAAATTGAAATACGACGTTCATACTATAAAAGCGATTTCAGCATGAAAGCCAATTCGAAAGTTACTTTAACTTAGATTAGACGAAGTGCAGTTAAAGTAAAGCTATGGAGGCAGTTTGCAGTTAAGATAGAGAATAAAAAGTAAATACAAATCGAGATTTTAGAGTGGTTCGGTCAATCTTGACCTACATCCACTTTTTGCTTCCTCCTCCGATGAGGTCACCGACGTACACTAGAGGCCATCCTTCAATGGGCGAAGGCCAACCACCCTTTTACAGTTTCACTTCTTTTGACGGGCTTAGGAGACAACCCTTATAAACTTTTCTCTCCTCTTTTGAAAGATCAAAACTTCGAACAAAAGAGGGAGGAGAACTTCTATCCTTTACAACACTTTTGAGCTCTAAAAATCACAGAGTAAGATTGAATTTTCGGTGCCCTTTCATGCAGGAAAGGGTGGGGTATATATAGGCCCCAAACTGGTTTGAATTTGGAGCTCAAAAATGTCTTTTCTTGAATTTCCGGGGTCCTGGCAGTACTACCTCCTGATTGGGGTGGTACAACCGCTTGGCAGATCGGAGAATGAGCCTCTAGGCGGTGCCGACGCCTGACAGGGGTAGTTGCACCACCAAGTATCGCTCGGAGACTGAGCCCAGGCAGTGCCACCGCCTAACTAGGGCGGTTGCACTGCCTAGTCTCGCTTGGAGACTAAGCTCAAGCATTGCCACCGCCTAACCTGTGCGGTTGAACCACCCAGCTTTCCTGGGAGACCATCTCTTGGGTGGTGCCACCACCAACCCTAGCGGTGCCACCGTCTAGCAGGAATTCTGGTCTGAATGGTTTGTTCCATTCGGCCCAATTTGGGTCTATTAAGGGCCCAATTGCCCCCAGATTAAATTAATGGGATCACCTCCCATTCCTAACTTAATCTACATGCTAACTACGATATTTCTTAAGACATTTACTACAACTTGCTCTAGTGCATCAATCGCTTCTTCCGGCGAGCTTCCGACGAACTTCCGATGAACATCCGACGAACCTTCGACGATGCTCTAGCAGACTTCCGGCAAACTCCTGGACTTGCGACAATCCACTTGGCGAGTTCCGACAAGCTTCTTTGGCAAGCTCCTGGACTTCTCGGATTTGTTCCCGCAAAACCTTTGACGACCGTCCGGACTTTCGTCGAACTCTCGAACTCCCAACGTGATCATAGTCTTGACTCCAACGCAACTCCTGATGCATGTCTTTCTTCCATCGTAGTTAATCTTATACACTTATCTCAACATATGGATTAGATAACAAATGATAATTGATTTCATCATCAAAATCTGAGATTCAACAATCTCCCCCTTTTTGATGATGACAATCAATTGATAATAGAGTTAACCTTAACTCCCCCTATCTATATGTCATACTTGAGATAAGTCATTCTTGAATTCAAGGCATTTGAATTCAATAGACTTATTGATAAGTTAAGAACTCTTAACTTTATCAATTACTCCCATCATGATTCCTATCACGATGTATCTTACTGAAAATGATGTCAAGACTTGACATCCATTCTCAAGTTTTACATTTCAAATATGAATGATTGTAGCAGTTCAACATAAAATATCAACATGTAAATTTACAATTTAAGCTTTTGATATCTTAACGTAAAGCAAACATTTCAAGTGTTTAGCAATCGTAGCATGGCAAGATATCAACAAGTAAAGTTGCTATGCAAGTTCTTGATATCTTATCATGATATGGCAATAACATAGTGCAAATATGGCAATAACATAGTACAAATATGGCAATCATAGCAATTCTATCACCAATTTATCATATTTTCGATGCAAGCTTTTGATACCTTAACATAATTCAAATTTAAATGTGGCTCTCATAGCATCAATTTATATAGCACTAAATTCAAATATGGCACACATAGCATCAATTCATATATTTCTCATTCAAATATGGCACTCATAGTATCAATTCATATATTTCTCCCCCTTTGTCATCAACAAAAAGGAGAACAATATTAGCAAATTTTAACTAGGTTTATGTCATTTTTCAATAATGAGTGATAGGATACCAATTATAAAAACATCTCAAGGAAAACATGACATAGAGATAGCTTTCATTACTTCTTCCTTTTTATTTGTTATTATCTTTTTGCATAAAGGAGGAAACCATTTGTGAGCTTACTTGAATGAAGTTAAAATTGATAAGATATTAAAGCACACTTCATTCTTGCAAAGATTAAGATATGTAGGTGAATCAAATCCTTGTATGTAAAACTATTTCTCAAAAGATATAAGAAGGAATCATCAAATCCATTTCTCGAAAGATGTTTTTTACATGAAAAGTCTATGAGAGATGCATTTGCTAGTTGATTCCATATGTCAAAAATCAATGATGTGAATCCAAAACTTGATATGACATATTAAGTCCGAAAGAGAATAATGTATCACGAAAATCTGATTGTTAGGATCAAGAAGATCTGAAAATGAACTTTAACACTTTCATGCATTCGGATAAGGTTTTGCTATAGATTTTCAAATTCAATCATGAAGATAAAACATGCTTATTATCATGGAAATTTTGTTGAATCTCGGATTTTGATGATGACATCAATTGTCATTTGTTATCTAATCCATATGTTGAGATAAGTGTGCAGGATTAACTACGACGAAAGTAAGACATGCAACAGGAGTCGCGCCGGAGTCAGGACTATGATCACGTTGGGAGTTCGAGAGCTTGACGGAAGTCCGGACGGTCGTTGGAGGTTCTACGGGAATAAATCTGAGAAGTCCAGGAGCATGCCAAAAGAAGCTCGTCAGAACTCGTTAAGTGGATCGTCGCAAGTCCAGGAGTTTGCCGGAAGTCCGTAGGAGCATCGTCGGAGGACCATCGAATATTCACCAGAAGTTTGCCGGAAGCTCATCGGAAGAAGCGATTGACGCACCGGAGCAAGCTGCAGTAAAAGTCTTAAGAATTGTCGTAGTTAGCACGATGATTAAGTTAGAATTGGGAGGTGATCTCATTAACTTAATCTAGGGGCAATTGGGCCCTTGAAAGAACCAAATTGGGCCGAATGGATCAACCCATTCGGACCCAGATCTCTCGCCCAAAGGTGGCACCGCCTGGGTCGGCGGTGGCACCGCCCAGGGCTCAGTCTCTGAGATTTGGCTGGGTGGTGCAACTGCCTCTGACAGCGGTGCAATCGCTTGAGCTCGGTCTCCGAGCTCTAGCTGGGTGGTGCAATCGCCCTAGTCAAGCGGTGGCATCGCCTAAGCTTGGTCTCCGAGCTTTGTCAGGTGGTGCAACCGCCCCTAACAAGCGGTGGCACCGCCCAGAGGCTCAGTCTTCGAGCCTTGTCAGGCGGTGCAACTGCCAAACCCCGGAATTCCTGGAATTGACAGTTTTGAGCAAAGAATTCAAACTGGTTTGGGGCCTATAAATACCCCACTCTTTCAGCAATGAATGAGCAATGAAAAACCACCAAAATCCTGATCTTACTCTGAGATTTTTGAGCTCAAAAGTGTTGTAATAAGCAAAAGGTTCTTCTCCCTCTTTTCTTCCAAGTTCAAATCTTTCAAGAGATGAGAGAAAAGTTTATAAGGGTTGTCTTCTAAGCCTGTCAAAAGGAGTGAATCTTTAAAAGGGTGGTTGGCCTTCGCCTATTGAAGGAAGGCCACTAGTGGACGTAGGCAACCTCATCGATGGAGGAAGCCAGAAGTAGATGTAGGTCAAGATTGACCGAACCACTCTAAATCGCGCTGCTCTCTAGTTTGCATTTACTTTGAGCTTATTATCCTTACTGCAAACCTCCTTCATAGCTTACTACCTTCTGCGCTTTTACGATTGCGTTTCCAAGCTCGATATTTTCTGAATCGTGTTTAGACGTAAATCGCTTTTCTCGTACGAATATCATATTTCAGTTTGCGCTTACATTCTGATTTCTATCACAATAGCAAACTGCCTTAACAGATTCGTTTTAATTGCTTCTTGCCTAATCACATGTTAAAGTGATTTATGAATCGACTTTTCTACTGAAATCACTTTTACCATACGAACATTGTATTTTAGTTTGTGCTTACATTTTGATTTCCATCATAACTGCAAACTGCCTTTATAGATTTGTTTTAACTGCTTCTTACCTGATCTTAAGTCAAAGAAATTCACGAATCAACTTTTCTACTAGAATAGGCTTTGTCGTACGAATGCAGTTTTAAACGCTGAAAGTTTTTCGCTACACTAATTCACCCCCCCTCTTAGTGCTCTTGATCCTAACAATTGGTTTCAGAGCTCAGTGCACTCTCAAACGGATTAAAACCCAAGAGAGATGACATATGCCGAAAACCAAGAGGGCCATTCTATTACACATCCACCCATGTTCAATGGGATGGACTACACCTATTGGAAGAACCGAATGAGGATCTTCCTTATTTCGATGGATTTTGAACTTTGGAATCTTGTCAAAAATGGTTTTTTGAAATCCTCTCTTCCAATGATCGATTAGAATGAATTGGAGAAGAAGACTTTCGCTCTTAATGCAAAGGCTATGAATGCCTTATTTTGTGCGCTTGATAAAAATGAGTTTAATCGTGTTTCGGTTTGTGAAACCGCGTTTGATATTTGGCATACACTCGAAGTGACTCATGAAGGCACAAGTAGAGTAAAAGAGTCAAAAATCAATCTCTTGATACACTCTTTCGAACTTTTCCGAATGAAACCGAGCAAGACTATTGACGACATGTACACCTGTTTCACAGATATCATCAATGGTCTAAAAGGACTCGGCAAAAGCTTTTCAGACTTTGAGCTCATAAATAAGATTCTAAGATTTCTTCCTAAGAGTTGGGACCCTAAAGTCACTGCTATTCAAGAGGCTAAAGATTTAAGCAACTTCCCTCTTGAAGAACTAATCGGGTCATTAATGACCTATGAAATGACATGCAAGGCTCATGAAGAGCAAGAAGACATCCTTCCAAAGAACAGGAAGGATATGGCACTTAGAACTTTAGATGACCACTTGAGAGAAAACTCAAGTGATGAGGACTGTGACGGTGACTTGGCACTTCTAACAAGGAAATTCAAAAATTCATTAAAACAAACAAGTTTAAAAATGATGTAAAAAATAAACTTGAACCCAAAAGGGACCAAGTTATTTGCTATGAGTGCAAAAAGCCGGGACACTACCAGAGTGATTATCCCCAAGCCAAGAAGAGACCATCAAAGAAGAAGGCACTCAAAGCAACATGGGATGATTCGAGTGCATTCGAAGAAGAGGAGTCCAACACCGAGCAAGTTGCTCATTACGCCTTAATGGCTATCGGAGAGGAGGTAACAAATTTAATTGATGCAGATTTATCATTTGATGAATTATTAAATGCCTTCCATGATTTATTTGATGAATGCAAGATTATTAGTAGAAAATATAAATTGCTAAAAAAGGAACAAGATAGTTTTAATTGTGATTTCGATAAGTTAAAGACTAAATATCATAATAGTTTAGGCTCTTGTATCAAATGTCATGATCTAGAAACTATCCAAAAGCAAAACATGCAACTCATTGACACCTTGAAGAAATTTGAGGTTGGTATCAAGTCTTTGAACATAATCCTTACAAACAAGGGTCACGTTCTCAAAAGAAGTAGAATCGGATTTGTGAGAAATTCTCACCAAAATCCAACCACCTTCATAAAAGGCCCCATCCTACATATTCGACACCAAAGTAAATGCAACTTTTGTTGCAAGCATGGACACAAAATGCATTATTGTCCATTCAAGAAAATTAGTCCGAACAAATTAATTTGGGTTCCTAAAGGAACCATGATAAATTCTATACAACATGACAAACAATATATATCAACTTTTGAGGCACCTAAAAGTAAATGGGTACCTAAAAATTATCCTTTCTTGTAGAGACATACACCATCACAAGCTAGGAGCAAGAGATGGTACATTGATAGTGGATGCTCAAGGCATATGACCGGAGATCCATCTCAATTCTCTAAACTCACTAGCATAGACGAAGGCTATGTCACCTTTGGAGACAACAACAAGGGTAAAATCATTGCAAAGGAACCATAGGTAACAAATCCAACTTCTTTATTGAAGATGTTATGGTTTAAAATATAATCTCTTGAGCATTAGTCAATTATGTGATAAAGGATATATTGTCAAATTCGAATCTAATGCATGCATCCTTAAAAAATCACACAATAACACATCTATGATAGCATTAAAACAAAATAATGTATACACAATTGACATCAATGATTTGTGTAATGAAATGTGTTTTTCGATTTTAAATGAGGATGCTTGGCTATGGCTCAGAAGATTAGGTCACGCTAGCATGAAACTAATTACTAAAATATCATCCAAAGAACTTGTATGAGGAATTCCTCACATCAAGTTCATCAAAGATAATGTGTGTGATGCTTGTCAATTAGGAAAATAGATTAAGAGTAGTTTCAAATCTAAGAATCAAATAAGCACATCAAGGCCCTTACAATTGATCCATATAGACTTGTTCGAACCAATCTCTACATCAATCCTAGGAGGTAGCAAATACGCCCTCATCATTGTAGATGACTATAGTAGATACACATGGACTTATTTTTTGAAACACAAAAATAAATGCTTTAGATATTTCACCAAGTTTTGCAAACTTGTTCAAACTGAAAAAGGTTTTATGATTTCATCAATTCGAAGTGATCTAATGGATTCAACCACAACTTCTCTACTCCAAGAAATTCTCAACAAAATGGAGTAGTAGAAAGAAAGAATAGAAATTTACAAGAAATGGCAAGAACCATGTTGAATGAACAAAGCCTACCCAAATATTTTTGGGCCGAAGCTGTAAACATTGCATGCTATATTTTGAATAGAGTTTTAGTAAGACCCTTACTCACCAAAACTCCCTATGAGTTGTGGAACAATAAAAAACCCAATGTTTCATATTTTAAAGTTTTTGGGTGTAAGTGTTTTATCTTGAATGAGAAAGATGCCTTAGGAAAATTTGATGCTAAATCCGATGAAGGAATTTTTCTTGGTTATTCTTCGGTTTCTAAAGCTTTTCGTATCTTCAATAAAAGGAATTTAATAATAGAAGAATCCATTCATGTTATTTTCAATGAGATTTTCGAAATCAAGAAAAATGACTTTGATGATGATGTTAATTTCGATTCTTTGAATTTAAATGAAACCCCTTCTCCAACTAGCAACTTGGATGCATCCACTTCCGAAACTTCCTTACCTAAGGACTGGAAGTATGTAGAAGATCATCCTAAGGAGCTAATCCTAGGAGACATATCTAAGGGGGTTCAAACATGTTCATCTCTTAAAAATTATTGTGCCAACACCGCTTTTCTCTCCCAAATTGAACCTAAATGTATTGACGAAGCCATGAAAGATGATTCATGGATTATCACAATGCAAGATGAGTTAAATCAATTTGAGAGAAATGAGGTGTTGAAGCTTGTTCCTAGGCCAAATGACCATTTAGTTATTGGTACTAAATGGGTCTTTAAAAACAAGCAAGATGAATATGGTATCGTGGTGAGAAACAAGGCTAGACTAGTGGCCAAAGGTTTCAACCAAGAAGAATGTATCGATTACAAAAAAACCTTCGCTCCTGTGGCTAGATTAGAAGCCTAAAGGATGCTCCTTGCCTATGCTAGTAATAATAATTTTAAGTTATTTCAAATGGATGTTAAAAATGCTTTTCTTAATGGCTTTATCTCTGAAGAAGTTTATGTTGAACAGCCTCCCGGATTTAAAAATAATAGCCTCCCTAATCATGTATTTAAATTAACCAAAGCTCTCTATGGTTTAAAACAAGCCCCAAGGGCTTGGTATGACAGACTAAGTACTTTTCTTATTGAAAATAATTTCACAAAATACAAGGTCGATACTACATTATTTATCAAAAATTTTGAAAATAACTTTCTCATTGTTCAGATCTATGTTGATGACATTATCTTCGGTTCTACGAATGAATCTGTTTGTGAATCTTTCGCTAAAACCATGAGTCTCGAATTTAAAATGAATTTGATGGGAGAATTAACTGTTTTCTTAGGCTTACAAATTAAGCAACTAAGCAATGGCATCTTTATTAGTCAAACTAAATAAGCCCTAGATCTGCTAAATAGATTCAATATGAATAGCTCAAAAGCTATTAACACTCCTATGAGCACCTCCACTAAGTTAGAAGTTGATGAAAGTGGTGAAAGCTTCGATCAAAAAACTTATAGGGGTATGATAGGAAGTTTACTTTACCTCATTGCAACCAGACCTGATATCATGTTCAACTTTGTGCTAGGTTTCAATCGAATCCTAAGATATCTCATCACAAAGTGGTTAAAAAAATACTTAGATATCTTAAAGGAACCACAAATCTAGGATTATGGTATCCAAAATCTGAAAATTTTCGGTTAATTGCTTATGCTGATGCGGATTTTGCCGGGTGTAGACTAGATAGAAAAGGCACATCAGGAACATGTCAATTTTTGGGACATTCCCTTATTTCCTGGTCATCTAAGAAATAAAACTCGGTTGCTCTATCAACAATTGAAGCTGAATATATTGCAGCTAGTGCATACTGTGCACAAGTTGTGTGGATGAAAAACACCTTAGAAGATTATAAAGTCCATCTTAAAAACATTCCCATTAAATGTGATAACACGAGTGCAATATGTTTAACAAAGAATCCCATTCAACACTCAAGAACAAAACATATTGATATTAGACATCACTTTATACGAGATCATGTTACTAATCATGATGTAATTATAGAATTCATAGATACTAAGCATCAACTAGCTGATATTTTTACAAACCCTTTAAGTGAAGAACAATTTGATTTAATAAGAAGAGAATTAGAAATGTTGATGTGTCCGAATGCATAAACTTGTTAAAATTATTTGGACTTTATCGATTGAAAGATCAAATCACTTAATCACCATTACATGTTGGAAATTAATACAAAAAATTTTCATAAACGATGAGCATGTCCTCATAGTCTTGCATGAAAGTGTTAAAATAAATTTTCGGTTCTAATTGGATTTCATTATTCTCTTTCGGATTTTGATTCACATCATTAATTCTTGATAAAAAAAATTATCTAGCAAATTTTTGGCTTTCAGACTTATCATGTGAAAAATATTGCCTCTAAGAAATAAATTTGATAATTCCTTCTTGTAAAAGGAAGTAATTTTTTTTACAAGGACTTTACTCACATAAATATCCTGATCCTTGTAAAGCATGCTATCGATTTGAACTACACAAATGGCTTTCCTCCTTCATGCAAAAAGAATAATAACAAATAAAAAGGAAGAAGTTTTCACTCTATGTAGATAATCTCCATGTCATGGTCTTATTGAGATGTTTGTATCTTATAAATGACATGAACCTACTTATGGCATCACATGTATATTCAAAAGATGCTTATATCGTTCTCCTTTTTGTTGATGACAAAGGGGGAGAAGTATATGAATTGATGCTATAAATGCCATATTATGTTGAAAGAAACAGTCATATGATTATTGATGCTATGCCATGTTTGCTATGATTGCCATATTTGCATCATATTAGGATATCAAGAACTTGCATTGTAATTTTACATGTTGATATCTTTCCATATGATGAATTGCTATAAATGCAATATTATGTTGAAAGAAACAATCATATGATTATTGATGCTATGCCATGTTTGCTATGATTGCCATATTTGCATCATATTAAGATATCAAGAACTTGCATTGTAATTTTATATGTTGATATCTTTCCATATGATGAATTGCTATTATTACAACAATTCACATTTGAAATTTGAAAATGGATGTCGAGTCTTGACATCATACAGAGATATACATCATGATAGGAATCATGATGGGAGTATTGATAAGGTTAAATGACTTTAACTTATCAATATGTCTCTTGAATTCAAAGGCTTTGAATTCAAGAATGACTTATCTCAATTATGGCACATAGATAGGGGGAGTTAAGATCAACTCCGTTATCAATTTATTGTCATCATCAAAAAGGGGGAGATTATTGATTCTCGGATTTTGATGATATCAATTGTCATTTGTTATCTAATCCATATGTTGAGATAAGTGTGCAGAATTAACTACGATGAAAGTAAGACATGCAGCAGGAGTTGCACCGGAGTCAGGACTATGATCACGTTGGGAGTTTGAGAGCTTGACGGAAGTCCGGACGATCGTCGGAGGTTCTGCGGGAACAAATCCGAGAAGTCCAGGAGCTTGCCAAAAGAAGCTTGTCAGAACTCGCCAAGTGGATCGTCGCAAGTCTAGGAGTTTGCCAGAAGTCCATAGGAGCATCGTCGGAGGACCATCGGATGTTCGCTGGAAGTTCGCCGGAAGCTCGCCGGAAGAAGCGATTGACGCACCGGAGCAAGCTGTAGTAAAAGTCTTAAGAATTGTCATAGTTAGCACGATTATTAAGTTAGAATTGGGAGGTGATCCCATTAACATAATCTAGGGGTAATTGGGCCCTTGAAAGAACCAAATTGGGCCGAATGGATCAACCCATTCGGACCCAGATCTCTCGCCCAGAGGTGGCACCGCTTGGGTCGGCGGTGGCACTGCCCAGGGCTCCGTCTCCGAGTTCTGGTTGGGCGGTGCAACCGCCTGAGCTCGGTCTCCGAGCTCTGGCTAGGCGGTGCAACCACCCCAGTCAAGCGGTGGCACCGCCTGAGCTCGGCCTCCGAGCTCTGCCAGGCGGTGCAACCGCCCCTGACAGGCGGTGGCATTGCCCAGAGGCTCAGTCTTCGAGCCCAGTCAGGCGGTGCAACTGCCAGACCCCGAAATTCCTGGAATTGACAGTTTTGAGCTCGGAATTCAAACTGGTTTGGGGCTTATAAATACCCCACTCTTTCAGCAATGAATGAGCAACGAAAAACCTCCAAAATCATTATCTTACTCTGAGATTTTTGAGCTCAAAAGTGTTGTAATAAGCTAAAGGTTCTTCTCCCTCTTTTCTTCCAAGTTCAAATCTTTCAAGAGAGGAGAGAAAAGTTTGTAAGGGTTGTCTCCTAAACCCGTCAAAAGGAGTGAATCTTTAAAAGGGTGATTGGCCTTCGCCTATTGAAGGAAGGCCTCTAGTGGACATCGACAACCTCATCGATGGAGGAAGCCAGAAGTGGATGTAGGTCAAGATTGACCGAACCACTCTAAATCGCGCTGCTCTCTGGTTTGCATTTACTTTGAGCTTATTATCCTTACTGCAAACCTCCTTCATAGCTTACTGCCTTCTGCGCTTTTATTATTACATTTCCAAGCTCAATATTTTCCGAATCGTGTTTAGACGTAAATCGCTTTTCTCGTACGAACATCATATTTTAGTTTGCGCTTACATTCTGATTTCCATCACAACAGCAAACTGCCTTAATAGATTCATTTTAACTGCTTCTTGCCTAATCACAAGTTAAAGTGATTTACGAATCGGCATTTCTACTGAAATCGCTTTTACCGTACGAACATTGTATTTCAGTTTACGCTTACATTCTTATTTCCATCATAACTACAAACTGCCTTTATAGATTTGTTTTAACTGCTTCTTACATGATCTTAAGTCAAAGAAATTTATGAATCAAATTTTCTACTAGAATAGGCTTTGTCGTATGAACCCAGTTTTAAACGCTGAAAGTTTTCCGCTGCACTAATTCACCCCCCACCTCTTAGTGCTCTTGATCCTAACAAATTTTTGTATCCAAAACACATAATTTCCAACATATAATTAAGGCATGTAATTGTGTAAAATCATCATGGTAATTAAGTGATTTGATCATTAAAAAAAATCCGAAAAATAATCTTAACAAGTTTATGCATTCGGACATATTAACATTCCTAATTCTCTTCTAATGAAATCAAATTGTTCTTCACTTAGTGGTTTTGTAAAAATATCAGCTTGTTGATGCTTAGTATCTATGAACTCTATCATTACATCATGATTAGTGACATGATCTCGTATAAAGTGATGTCTAATATAAATATGTTTTGTTCTTGAGTGTTGAATGAGATTCTTTGTTAAACATATTGCACTTGTGTTATCACATTTAATGGGAATATTTTTAAGATGGACTTTATAATCTTCTAAGGTATTTTTCATCTACACAACATGTGCACAGCATGCACTAGCTACAATATACGCAACTTCGGTTGTTGATAGTGCAACCGAGTTTTATTTCTTAGATGACCAGGAAATAAGGGAAAGTCCCAAAAATTGACATGTTCCTGATGTGCTTTTTCTATCTAGTCTACACCAAGCAAAATCCGCTATAAGCATAAGCGATTAACTCAAAATTTTTGGATTTTGGATACCATAATATTATATTTGTGGTACCTTTAAGATATCAAAATATTCTTTTAACCTCTTTGAGATGAGATATCTTACGATTTGATTGAAACATAGCACAAAGTCCTACACAGAACATGATGTCTGGTCTAGTTGCAATGAGGTAAAGTAAACTTCCTATCATACCCCTATAAGTTTTTTTATCGAAGCTTTCTCCAATTTCATCAACTTATAACTTAGTGGAGTGTTAATAGATTTTGAACTATCCATGTTAAATCTTATTAGCAGATCTAAAGCATATTTAGTTTGACTAATAAAGATGTCATTGCTTAGTTGCTTAATTTGTAAGCCTAAGAAAAAGGTTAATTCTCCCATCAAACTCATTTCAAATTCGAGACTCATGGTTTTAGCAAAAGATTCACAAAGGGATTCATTCGTAGAACCAAAGATAATATCATCAACATAAATCTAAACAATGAGAAAATTATTTTTAAAATTCTTGATAAACAATGTAGTATCGACCATGCCTTTTGTGAAATTATTTTCCATAAGAAAAGTACTTAGTCTATCATACCAAGCCCTTGAGGCTTGTTTTAAACCATAAAGAGCTTTGGTTAATTTAAATACATGATTAGGGAGGCTATTATTTTAAAATCTGGGAGGTTGTTCAACATAAACTTCTTTAGAAATAAAGCCATTAAGAAAAGTACTTTTAACATCCATTTGAAACACTTAAAATTATTATTACTAGCACAGGTAAAGAGCGTCCTTATGGCTTCTAATCTAGCCACAGGAGCGAAGGTTTTTTCGTAATCGATACCTTCTTCTTGGTTGAAACCTTTGGCCACTAATCTAGCCTTGTTTGTAACCACGATACCATATTCATCTTGCTTGTTTCTAAAGACCCATTTAGTACCAATAACTAAATGGTCATTTAGCCTAGGAACAAGCTTCCACACCTCATTTCTCTCAAATTGATTTAACTCATCTTGCATTACGATAATCTATGAATCATCTTTCATGGCTTCGTCAATACATTTAGGTTCAATTTGGGAGAGAAAAGCGGCGTTGGCACAAAAATTTTTAAGAGAAGAACGTGTTTGAACCCCCTTAGATGTGTCTCCTAGGATTAGCTTCTTAGGATGAGCATCTATATACTTCCAATCCTTGGGTAAGGATGTTTCGGAAGTGGATGCATCCAAGTTGCCAGTTGGAGAATGGGTTTCATTTCAATTCAAAGAATCGAAATTAACATCATCATCAAAATTATTTTTCTTGATTACAAAAATCTCATTAAAAACAACATGAATGGATTCTTCTATAATTAAAGTTCTTTTATTGAAGATACGAAAAGCTTTAGAAACCAAAGAATAACCAAGAAAAATTCCTTCACCGGATTTAGCATCAAATTTTCCTAAGGCATCTTTTTCATTCAAGGTAAAACACTTACACCCAAAAACTTTAAAATATGAAACATTGGGTTTTTTATTATTCCACAACTCATAGGGAGTTTTGGTGAGTAAGGGTCTTACTAGAACTATATTCAAAATATAGCATGCAGTGTTTACAGCTTCGGCCCAAAAGTATTTTGGTAGGCTATATTCATTCAACATGGTTCTTACCATTTCTTATAAATTTCTATTCTTTCTTTCTACTACTCCATTTTGTTGAGGATTTCTTGGAGTAGAGAAGTTGTGGTTGTATCCATTAGATTCACAAAATTCTTGGAAATCATGATTTTGAAATTCACCACCATGATCACTTCGAATTGATGAAATCATAAAATCCTTTTCATTTTGAACAAGTTTACAAAACTTGGTGAAATATCTAAAGCATTCATTTTTGTGTTTCAAGAAATAAGTCCATGTGTATCTATTATAGTCATCTACAATGATGAAGGCATATTTGCTACCTCCTAGGCTTGATGTAGAGATTGGTTCGAACAAGTCAATATGGATCAATTGTAAGGGCCTAGAGATGCTTATTTGATTCTTAGATTTGAAACTACCCTTAATTTATTTTCCTAATTGACAAGCATCACACACATTATCTTTGATGAACTTGATATAAGAAATTCCTCGTACAAGTTCTTTGGATGATATTTGAGTGATTAGTTTTATGCTAGCATGACCTAATCTCCTATACCAAAGCCAAGCATCCTCATTCAAAACCGAGAAACACATTTCATTGCAAAGATCATTGATGTCAATGGTGTATACGTTATTATGTTTTAATACAATCATAGATGTGTTTTTGTGTGGTTTTTCAATGATGCAAGAATTAGATTCGAATTTGACAGTATATCCTTTATCACACAATTGACTAATGCTTAAGAGGTTATGTTTTAAACCATCAACTAACAAAACATCTTCAATAAAGAAGTTGGATTTGTTACCTATAGTTCCTTTGCCAATGATTTTACCCTTATTGTTGTCTCCGAAGGTGACATAGCCTTCGTCTATGCTAGTGAGCTTAGAGAATTGAGATGGATCTCCGATTATATGCCTTGAGCATCCACTATCAAGGTACCATCTCTTGCTTCTAGCTTGTGATGGTGAATGTCTCTACAAGAAAGGATAATTTTTAGGTTCGCATTTACTTTTGGGTGCCTCAAAAACTAATCTACATTGTTTATTATGTTATATAGAGTTTATCATAGTTTGGACTAATTTTCTTAAATGGACAATGATACGTTTTATATCCATGTTTGCAACAAAAGTTGCATTTGCTTTAGTGCTGAACATGTAAGATAGTGCCTTTTATGAAGGTGGTTGGATTTTGGTGAAGACTTCTCACAAATCCGATTCCACTTCTTTTGGGAACGTGACCCTTATTTGTAATGATCATGTTCAAAGACTTGCTACCAATCTCGAACTTCTTTAAGGCATCATTAAGTAGCAAGTTCTCCTTTTGGAGAGTTTCTAGATCATGACATTTTTCACATTAAGCTAAACTATCATGATATTCAGTTTTTAATTTATCAAAATTGCTAACAAGACTATCATGCTTACTTTTCAGCAATTTATATTTTCTACTAATTGTTTTACATTCATCAAATAAGTCATGGAAGGCATTTAATAATTCATCAAATGATAAATCTGTATCAATTAAATTTGTTACCTCCTCTCCGATAGCCATTAGGGCATAATGAGCAACTTGCTAGGTGTTGGACCCCTCTTCTTCGGACGTGCTCGAGTCATCCCACGTTACTTTAAGCACCTTCTTCTTTGATGTTATTTTCTTGGCTTGGTGACAATCACCTTTGTAGTGTCCCAGCTTTTTACACTCGTAGCAAATTACTTGGTCTTTTTTTAGTTTAAATTTATTTTTTATATCATTTTTAAACTTGTTTTTCTTAATGAATTTTTTGAATTTCCATGTTAGAAGTGCCAAGTCGTCGTCACAGTCCTCATCACTTGAGTTTTCTCTCAAGTGGTCATCCGAAGTTCTAAGTGTCATATCCTTCCTGTTCTTTGGAAGGATGTCTTCTTGCTCTTCATGAGCCTTGCAAGTTATTTCACAAGTCCTTAATGACCCAATTAGTTCTTCAAGAGGGAAGTGGTTTAAATCTTTAGCTTCTTGAATAGCAGTGACTTTAGGGTCCCAAATCTTAGGAAGGGATCTTAGAATCTTATTTACGAGTTCAAAATCTGAAAAACTTTTGTCGAGTCCTTTTAGACAATTGGCAACATCCGTGAAACGATTGTACATGTCACTAATAATCTCGCTCGGTTTCATTCGGAAAAGTTCAAAAGAATGTATCAAAAGATTGATTTTTGACTCTTTCACTCTACTTGTACCTTTGTGAGTCACTTCGAGTATATATCAAATATCAAACCTGGTTTCATAAAACGAAACACGATTGAACTCATTTTTATCAAGCGCACAAAATAAAGCATTCATAGCCTTTGCATTAAGAGTGAAAGTCTTCTTCTCCAATTCATTCCAATCGATCATTGGAAGAGAAGACTTTGAAAATCCATTTTTGACAAGATTCCAAAGTTCAAAATCCATTAAAATAAGGAAGATCCTCATTCAGATCTTCCAATAGGTGTAGTCCGTCCTATTGAACATGGGTGGACGTGTAATAGAGTGGCCCTCTTGGTTTCCAGCGTATGCCATCTCTCCTGGGTTTTAATCCATTTGAGAGTTAACCTGGCTCTGATACCAATTGTTAGGATCAAGAGCACTAAGAGGTGGGGGGGTGAATTAGTGCGGCGGAAAACTTTCGACGATTTAAAATGACATTCGTACGATAAAAATGATTTCGGTAAGAAAACCGATTCGAAAATCACTTTAACTTGTTATCAAGTGAGATGTAGTTAAAGTAAATATATAGAGGCAGTTTGTAGTTAAGATAGAGAATAAAATGTAATTGCAAACTAAAATACGACATTCGTACGATAAAAGTGATTTCGGTATAAAAGCCGATTCAGAAGTTGCTTTAACTTAGATTAGGCGAAGTGCAGTTAAAGTAAAGCTATGGAGGCAGTTTGCAGTTAAGATAAAGAATAGAAAGTAAATGCAAACTGAGATTTTAGAGTGGTTCGGTCAATCGTGACCTACATCCACTTTTGGCTTCCTCCTCCGATGAGGTCACCGACGTACACTAGAGGCCTTCCTTCAATAGGCGAAGGCCAACCACCCTTGTATAGTTTCACTCCTTTTGACGGGCTTAGGAGACAACCCTTACAAACTTTTCTCTCCTCTCTTGAAAGATCAAAACCTGGAAGAAAAGAGGGAGAAGAACTTCTATCCTTTATAACACTTTTGAGCTCTAAAAATCATAGAGTATGATTGGATTTTCGGTGCCCTTTCATGCAGGAAAGGGTGGGCTATATATAGGTCCCAAACTGGTTTGAATTTGGAACTCAAAAATATCTTTTCTTGGATTTCCGGGGTCCTAGTGGTACTACCTCCTGATTGGGGAGGTACAACCGCCTGGCAACTCGAAGACTGAGCCTCTGTGCATTGCCACCGCCTGATAAGGGAGGTTGCACCGCCCAGTCTCGCTTGGAGACTAAGCCCAGGCGGTGCCACTGCTTGACTGGGGCAGTTGCACCACCTAGTCTTGCTCTGAGATTGAGCCCAAGCGGTGTCACCGCCCAGCTTTTCTGGGAGACCATCTCATGGGTGGTGCCACCGCCTAGCAGGAATTTAAGTCTGAATGGGTTGATCCATTCGGCCCAATTTGGGTCTATCAAGGGCCCAATTACCCCCAGATTAAGTTAATGGGATCACCTCTCATTCCTAACTTAATCTACATGCTAACTACGATATTTCTTAAGACATTTACTGCAACTTGCTCTGGTGCATCAATCACTTCTTCCGTAAAGCTTCCGACGAACATCCGACGAACCTTCGGCGATGCTCCGGCGGACTTCCGGCAAACTCCTAGACTTGCGACGATCCACTTGGCAAGTTCCGACGAGCTTCTTTGGCAAGTTCCTAGACTTCTCGGATTTGTTCCCGCAGAACCTCCGACGACCGTCCGGACTTCCGTCGAACTCTCGAACTCCCAACGTGATCATAGTCTTGACTCCGGCGCAACTCCTGCTGCATGTCTTTCTTCCATCGTAGTTAATCTTGCACACTTATCTCAACATATGGATTAGATAACAAATGGCAATTGACTTCATCATCAAAATCCGAGATTCCACAAGATCCATCTCAATTCTCAAAGCTCACTAGCATAGACGAAGGATATGTCACCTTTGGAGACAATAACAAGGGTAAAATCATTAGCAAAGGAACCATATGTAACACATCCAACTTCTTTATTGAAGATGTTTTGTTGGTAGATGGTTTAAACATAACCTCTTAAGCATTAGTCAATTATGTGATAAAGGATATATTATTAAATTTGAATATAATGCTTGCATTATTAAAAAACCACACAAAAATACATCTATGATTGCATTAAAATAAAATAATGGATACACCATTGACATTAATGATCTTTGCATTGAAATGTGTTTTTCGATTTTAAATGATGATGCTTGGCTTTGGCATAGGAGATTAGGTCATGCTAGCATAAAACTAATCACCCAAATTTCATCTAAAGAACTTGTAAAAGAAATTCCCCATATCAAGTTCGTCAAAGATAATGTGTGTGATGCTTGTCAATTAGGAAAACAAATAAAAAGTAGCTTCAAACCTAAGAATCAATTAAGCGCCTTTAGACCTTTGCAATTGATCCATATGGACTTGTTCGGACCAATTTCTACATCAAGCCTACAAGGTAGCAAATACACCTTTGTCATTCTAGATGATTATAGTGGATATACATGGACTTATGTTTTGGCACACAAAAGTGAATACTTTACGTATTTCTCTAAGTTTTGCAAACATGTTCAAAATGAAAAAGGTTTTATAATTTTATCAATTCGAAGTGATCACGGTGGTGAATTTCAAAACCGTGATTTCTAAGAATTTTGTGAATCTAATGATACAACCACAACTTCTTTACTCTAAGAAATCCTCAACAAAATGGAGTAGTACAAGGAAAGAATAGAAATTTACAAGAAATGACTAGAACCATGTTGAATGAACATAGCCTACCCAAATATTTTTGGGCCGAAGCCATAAGCACGGCATGCTATATTATGAATAGAGTTCTAGTAAGACCCTTACTCACCAAAACACCTTATGAGTTGTAGAACAACAAAAAACCCAATGTTTCATATTTTAATATTTTTGGGTGTAAGTGTTTTATCTTAAATGAAAAAGATGCCTTAGAAAAATTTGATGCTAAGTCCGATGAAAAAACTTTTCTTGGCTATTCTTTGATTTCTAAAGCATTTCATATCTTTAATAAAAAGAACCTTGATTATAGAAGAATCCATTCATGTTATTTTTAATGAGATTTCCAAAATTAAGAAAAATTATTTTCGTGATGATGTTAACTTTGATACTTTGAATTTAAATGAAACCCGTTCTCCAACTAGCAACTTGGATGCATCCACTTTCGAAACATCTTTACCCAAGGATTGGAAGTATGTAGATATTCATCCTAAGGAGCTAATCATAGGAGACACATCTAAAGGGGTTCAAACATGTTCTCTCTTAAAAATTTTTGTGCCGCCGTCGCTTTTCTCTCCCAAATTGAACCTAAATGTATTGACAAAGCCATGAAAAATGATTCATGGATTATCGCAATGCAAGATGAGTTAAATCAATTTGAGAGAAATGAGGTGTGGAAGCTTGTTCCTAGGCCAAATGTCCATTTAGTTATTGGTACTAAATGGGTCTTTAGAAAAAGCAAGATGAATCTGGTATCATGGTTAGAAACAAGGATAGATTAGTGGCCAAAGGTTTCAACCAAGCAGAAGATATCAATTACGAAGAAATCTTCACTCTTGTGGCTCGATTAGAAGCCATCAGGATGCTCCTTGCCTATGCTTGTAGTAATAATTTTAAATTATTTCCAAAGAAGTTTATGTTGAACAACCTCCCGGATTTGAGAATGATAGTTTCCCTAATCATGTGTTTAAACTGACTAAAGCTCTCTATGGTTTAAAACAAGCCCTAAGGGCTAGCTATGAGAGACTTAGTTCATTTCTTATTGAAAAAAATATTCTAAAGGCAAGGTCGATACTACATTGTTTATTAAAAATTTTTAAAATAATTTTCTTATTGTTCAAATTTATGTTGATGATATTATTTTTGGTTCAATCTCTTTGTGAATCATTTGCTAAAAGTATGAGTCTTGAATTTGAATTAAATTTGATGGGAGAATTAACTTTCATTTTGGGTTTACAAATCAAACAACTAACTAATGACATCTTTCTTAGTCAAATAAAATATGCTTTAGATTTGCTAAAAAGGTTTAATTTGGATAGCTCAAAAGCTATCAACACTCCTATGAGCACCTCCACTAAGTTAGAAATTGATGAAAGTGGAGAAAGCTTTGATCAAAAAACTTATCGAGGTATGATAGAAAGTTTACTTTACCTCACTACAACTAGACCAGATATCATGTTTAGTGTAGAACGTTGTGCTAGGTTTCAATCTAATCCTAAGATATCTCATCTCAAAGTAGTTAAAGGAATACTTAGATATCTTAAAGGAACCACGAATCTAGGATTATGGTATCCAAAATCCGAAAATATTGAGTTAATTGCTTATGCTGATACTGATTTTGTTGGATGTAGACTAGATAGAATAAGCACATCAGGAACATGTTAATTTTGGGACATGCTCTTGTTTCCTAGTCATCCAAGAAATAAAACTCGGTTGCACTATCAACAACTAAAGCTGAGTATATTGCAGCTAGTGCATACTGTGCACAAGTTGTATGGATGAAAAACACTTTAGAGGATTATAAGTGCAATATGTTTGACATTAGGCATCACTTTATACGAGATCATGTCACTATTCATGATGTAATCCTAGAGTTTATTGATACAAAACATCAATTGTCTGATATTTTTACAAAACCTTTAAGTGAAGAATAATTTGATTTTATTAGAAGAGAATTAGGAATGATGATCTGTTAGAATGCATGAATTTATTAAATTCCATTTTCAGACTTTCTTGATTTTTTGATCACTTAAATTCAGTGCTGGAAATTTTATGATATGAATTTTACATGATGATAAGATTGTGTGCTTCAATAACATGTTTACTTTTATGTTGGAAATTTTATGCCTTGATGCTAAAAGTTTCCATAATGATGAGCATGTTATACTTTCATGATTGTGATTTGAGAAGTTTTAATCATACATCGGATTCTTAATCTTTGAGCACTACAAAGCACTGATGATTTTATCTTTATGATTGTGACTGAAAAACTATGACAAAACATGTCTGAATGCATGATTTTATTGTATGTCTCTTCTGGACTTAATGTATTTTTTGAATGGAGCTTTTATGAGTCTATGCCATATCAAAGCTATTTCATATCCATGCTCCATCACTTAATGATTTTTGATACATGGAATTAATTGACAAATGCATCTCTCATGGATTTATCTTTTGTGAATTTTAATTGAGAAATGGATTTGATATAATGATTCTTTTGTATGAATTCCTTCTTGATGAAGGAAGAATATTTTTTGAGATGAACACTTGCAAGGATTTCATTTCACATTTATATCTTGATCCTTGTGAAAAATGAAGCATGATTTAATCTCTTATCATTTTTAACTTCATTTAAAGTTGGTTCTCAATGGTTTTTACCCTCCTCCTTTCCTTTTTCATGAAAAGTTTTGATGGTAAGTAAAATGAAAGAAGTTAATGAATGATATCATATCATAAATGCTTGAAAAATAATTTGTATGTATTTCTTTACAAGTTGAAAAATGACATGACTTTTTACCACACTTACATTTATCGATGAATCGTTCTCCTTTTTGTTGATGACAAAGGGGGAGAAATATGTGGTAAATTGATGATAAATGTATGTAATTTTACATTTGAAATGTTTGCATTATGATAAGATATCTAGAGCTTAATTTGAAATATTATAAATTAATATCTTGTCATAGAATGAATTGCTATGATTGTTGTCCTTCATATTTGAAATATAAGATTTAAAAATGGATGTCATGCCTTGACATCATTTTCAGAAAATTACATTATCATAGGAATCATTATGGGTGTATTGATAAGTTTAAATGAACTTAACTTATCAATATGTCTCTTAAATTCAAAGGCTTTGAATTCAAGAATGACTTTTCTCAAGTATGGTATATAGATAAGGGGAGTTAAGGTTAACTCCGTCATCAATTGATTGTCATCATAAAAAAGGACGATATTATTGAATCTCAAATTTTGTTGATGAAGTCAATTGTCATTTATTTATCTAATCTATATGTTGAGAAAAGTGTGCAGGATTAACTACGATGGTAGTAAGACAAGTAGCAGGTGTTATGCCGGAGTCAAGATCAAGATCACGTTGTGAGTTCGAGAGTTCGTCGGAAGTTCGGATGTTCGTCGGAAGTTCTGCGAGAACCAGCTGAGAAGTCTAGGAGCTTGCCATATAAGCTTGTCGAAACTGGCCAAGAAGATCATCGCAAAGTCCAGGAGCTTATCAGGGGTCTATCGGAGCATTACCAAGGGTTCGTTGGATGTTCGCCGGAAGTTCGCCGGAAGAAGCGATTGACACACTGGAACATGAATTGCAGTAATGATGTCTTAATTGTCCTAATTAGAGTGTAGAATAAGTTACGATTGAGAGGTGATCCCACTAACTTAATCATGTTGAATCTCGTATTTTGATGATGAAACCAATTGATAATTGTGTTTATGTTTTAATCTATATTTTGAGTGACGTAGCGTGCTTCGATCAGGATGAGACAATTAAAGTAGGAAAAATCATGTTGTGCCAGAGAAACATGTTAGAAGATTGGACGTCGGGCCGATGGATCGGTCGACGTATCAACAGAAGGCTTTGGGCCGTGGACTTGGGCATCGGGCTAAGAAGAGCGGGTATTGTGCCAAGGATATCGGAGTTGCGGAGTCAACTGGCCGATTGGGCAATAGGCCGCAGGAGAGGACGATGCGTCGAAGAATCGGATGAAGCGTCGAGGGGCCAATGACATGTCGGACAACTTATTTAATTGCTTAGGATTAATTGTCTCGATCGAAGTTTTGTTTTAATTATGCAGGATTAACTATGATAACGATGAAGATATAAAGCGAAATAAAGTGTTGGAGTCAAGCACGAAGGATTCATTGCGAGTTCAAGAGTTCGACGGAAGTCCGAAGGTTCGTCGGGAATGCTACCGGAACTAGCCGAGAATGAGTTGGGAGCTTGCCGAAGGGTTTTTCGAAAGCTCGCCGGAAGGTTCATTGGAAGTTCGCGGTGCTCGCCGAGAATGATCGGAGCTTGCCGAAAAAGCTCGTTGGAACTCGCTAAGATCAAATCGTGAAGTCTAGGAGCTTGCCGGGAGTCCGCAGAATGGTTTCCGAGAGTTCATCGGAAGACCGCCGGAAGTTTGCCGGAAGCTCGTCAGAAGAAGTCTTGACTTGTAGACTTTGTAATAGCTTAGAAAATGCCTTTAAATTCATAGTTAGCATGTTAATTAGAGTTAGGATTAGGTGTTAATCCTATAACCCAATTAAGGGCCAATTGTGCCCAAGTTCGGACTAGTTTGGGCCAAGTTTGGAGCCCAACCAGTGAGCTGAAATAGTGTAGGCAGTGGCACCACCCAAGAGAGGATCTCCCAGCAAAGCTAGGCGGTGCAACCGCCCCAGGCAGGCGGTGGCACCGCCAGGGCTCAGTCTCCGAGCGAGACTGGGTGGTGCAACTGCCTCTGACAATGGTGCAACCGCCTGAGCTCGGTCTCCGAGCTCTTGCTGGCCGGTGCAACCGCCCCAGTCAGGCGGTGGCACCACCTGAGCTCAGTCTCCGAGCTCTACCAGGCGGTGCAACTGCCCCTGACAAGCGGTGGCACCGCCTAGAGGCTCAGTCTTCGAGCCCAGTCAGGTGGTGCAACCGTCAGACCTCGGAATTCCGGGAGATGACAGATTTGAGCTCCAAATTAAAACTGGTTTAGAGCCTATAAATACCCCTCCAATCCCTGGGTAAAAGTATACAAGCACAGAGAGATTAAAAGAGAGAAAACACTGCTACAATCTCTAGAATTTCCCTCCTCTAGCTTAAGTGTTAGAATTCTGTTTAAGAGAGAACAGTGAGTGCTTGTAAGGGTTGTCTCCTAAACCCAGTAAAAGGAGAAGAGGGGTGTAAGAAGGAGGTTGATCTTCGCCTAGTAAAGGAAGATCGTTAGTGGGTGCCTGTGGCATCGACGGAAGAGGAATCGGAGGAGTGGATGTAGGTCATGATTGACCGAACCACTATAAACTCACAACTTCTCTGGTTTGCATTTACTTTGAGCTTATTATCCTTACTACAAACCTCCTTCAAAGCTTACTGCCTTTTGTGCTTTTACGATTGTGTTTCCAAGCTCAATATTTTCCAAATCGTGTTTAAACGTAAATCGCTTTTCTTGTACGAACATCATATTTTAGTTTGCGCTTACATTCTGATTTCCATCATAACTGCAAACTGCCTTTATAAATTTGTTGTATTTGCTTCTTACCTGATCTTAAGTCAAAGAAATTTACGAATCGACTTTTCTACTGAAATCGGCTTTGTCGTACGAACGCAGTTTTAAACTTGAAAGTTTTCCGCTGCACTAATTCACCTCCCCTCCTCTTAGTGCTCTTGATCCTAACAATTGGTATCAGAGCCCGGTATTTCTCATTTCAGATTTACACCCGAGAGAAATGGCTCTTCATGACTTTAAATTGGGTTTTTCGGTTGTTCGTCCACTGTTGTTTCACGGATTGGACTACACTTATTGGAAAACTCGAATGAGAGTTTTCTTGATTTCTATGACTTTGGATTTATGAAATATTATTGAAAACGGTTTTCAACTTCCCTCTAAACCGATGAATGAATGGTCGGATTTGGAGAAGAAGTATTTTTCTTTAAATGCAAAGGCTATGAATGCCTTATTTTGTGCACTTGACAAAAATGAATTTAATCGCGTTTCGATGTGTGATTCGACTTTTGATATTTGGAGTGTTGAATCTCGTATTTTGATGATGAAACCACTTGATATGTGTTTATAATTTAGCATTTTGAGTGATACAGGTCTACTCGATCAGGATTAGATAGTTAACGCAAGAGGAATTGACGTTGCGCCGGAGGAGATCACGTCAGGATATTGGACGGCAGAAGGCTTCGGACGTCGGGCATCGGGCCAAGGAGAGCGGAATTGCACCAAGGATATCGGGGTTGCGGAGGTCAACCGTCAATTGGGCAACAAGCCGCAAGAGAGGACGATGCGCTGAAGAATCGGACGGCGCTAACCAATAACGTCTTTGGGCAATAGAATGTCAATTCGCGTTGTAATAATTGTCTAGATCGAGTAGAGTTTTGGCTTATGTGTGCAGGATTAACTACGATAATGATGAAGACATAAAGCAAAACAAAGTGTCAAAGCATAAAGGATTTGTTGCGAGTTCAAGAGTTCGACGGAAGTCCGAAGGTTAAATCGAAATGCTTTTTAACTAGCGAGAATGAGTAGGGAGCTTGCGAAGGGTTTTTTCAAAGCTTCGCCCGAAGGTTCGTTGGAAGTTCGCGAAGCTCGCCGAAAAGATCGGAGCTTGCCGAAGAAAGCTTGTTGGAACTTCGCCAAGATCAAATCGTGAAGTCTAGGAGCTTGCTTGGGAGTCCATGAGAATGGTTTCCGAGAGTTTATCGGAAGACCGTGGAAGTTCGTCGGGCTTCGCCGGAAGAAGTCTTGACTTACGAACTTTGTAATAGCTTAGAAAATGTCTTTAAATTCATAGTTAGCACATTAATTAGGGTTAGGATTAGGTGTTAATCCTATAACCCAAGTAGGGGCCAATTGGGCCCGAGTTCGGATTGGTTTGGACCAAGTTTGGAGCCCAACCAGTGAGCTGAATTGGCCTAGGCGGTGGCACCGCCTAGACTGGGCAGTGGCACCGCCCAGCACCCGAGAGCTGGGCGGTGGCACCGCTTGGCTGGGCGGTGGCATCGCCAACCACTATCAGTGTCAGAAACTGACAGGTGGTGGCACCGCCACTGACAGGCGGTGGCACCGCCATCATCGGGAACCCAACGAGAATTCAAATTTGGAGCCCAAATTTGAATCCTCTTGAGGCCTATAAATACCCCTCAAATCTCAGCTGAGATTACAACTTTTTGAGCAGCAATTGTTTAAGAGAAAGGCCTTAGAAAAGTCTTAGCTAGTCTTGTTTTCAATTTGCTAGTGTTCACCTCCTTCTTTCTTGCTGAAAATCTGTAAGAGAGTGAACCGCTGGTAAAAGAGTTGTAAGAGGGGTATTCACCCTTCCCTTTCAAGAGATTTGCTAGTGGAAGGTGGGAGCCTCATCGAAGAGGGGCCTCGCAAGTGGATGTAGGTCACTTGACCGAACCACTTTAAAAACAACGTAATCTCTGATTTGCATTTCATTACTGCTATTTACATTACTGCAAACCTTCTTACTTGCTTTACTTCATCATTACCTTTGCTGCACAACTTTGCGAATACGCTTTCAAGTTAAGCACTTTCGTTTCCGATTTTTATCGTACGAAAGATTTGTCGAAACCAATGTCTTAATCCGCTGCACTAATTCACCCCCCCTCTTAGTGCCACTCCGATCTTAAAGAACTTATCGACTCATTGATTACATATGAAATGGTGCACAATGCACATGATGAACACGATGAACACTTGAACCACCTTCCAAAGAATAAGAAGGATTTGGAACTCCGGACAAATGAATACCATTTGAGCGATGACTCAAGTGATGAGGACAATGATGAACTTTAACTTCGAACACTAAATCTTAATAAGTTCATTAAACAAAAATCTAAAATAAACAATGAACTTGAACGGAGGACGAGGCCAAAGAAGAGGAAGGCAACCAAGGATGAATCGAAAACTTCCAAAGGTGAAACGGTGAATTGGGCTTTGACGAGCTTTGACTACAAGGTAAGTAACTCAACTCTCTTGAATTATTTTGAAATTACATAATACTTTTCATGAGTTATTTTTAATTTAGTTTAGGATTAATTTTCTTAAAAATTACATGAAAATAAAAAATTAGAAATCATGCTTATCATTCTAGTAATTTTGAAAATAATCATGAAAATTGTATGTTTATGATAAACAAAATGATTTTGATTAAAAATACCTTATGAAATATGATATCATGTCTAATAAATTTATTTTTTGAGGCTATGCATGATGATGATGAGTTTTGGGTAATTTATAGTTTATTAATTATTGATGATTTCCATAATGATCTTTTACGATTTATGAATTATCGATTTATACCATGATGAAAGTTGCTTTCGAAAATGAGGCATGACTTTTGTATGCAAACTAAGCATAAAAAAATAGATTCACCTAAAAAGAAAATTGTATGACTATAACAAATAACAAATGATTTTGATTGAAAATCTTTATACTCAATGAAACCATCATTGATGAATATGCTTTTGTTGAATCTCGGATTTTGATGATGAAACTAATTGATTGTGTTTAGATGTTTAACTGCATTTTGAGTGATGCAGGTCTACTCGATCAGAATTAGACAGTTAACGCAGGAGGAATTGACGTTCTTGAGGAGATCACGTCAGATATTGGACGGCGAAAGGCTTGAACGTCGGGCATCGGGCCAAGAAGAGCGGAATTGCGCCAAGGATATCGGGGTTGCGGAGGTCAACCGCCGATTGGGCAACAAGCCGCAAAGAGAGGACGATGTGCTAAAGAATCGAGACGGCGCCAACCAATGACGTGCGCAGACAAATGAAATGTCAATTCGCGTTGTAATAACTGTCTAGATCGGAGTAGAGTTTTGGTTTGCATGTGCAGGATTAACTATGATAACGATGAAGGCATAAAGTAAAACAAAGTGTGGAGTCAAGAACGAAGGATTCGTTGGGAGTTCAAGAGTTCGACGGAAGTCCGAAGGATCATCGAGAACGCTGCGGAACTAGCCGAAATGAGTAGGGAGCTTGCCGAAGGGTTTTTTGGAAGCTTCGCCGGAAGGTTCGTGGGAAGTTCGCAGAGTTTGCCGAAAAGATCGAGCTTGCCGAAGAAGCTCGTTGGAACTTCGCCAAGATCAAATCGTGAAGTTTAAGAGCTTGCCGAGTCCATGCAGAATGGTTTCCAGAGTTTATCTAAGACCGCCGAAGTTCGCGGGAAGCTTCATGGGAAAGAAGTCTTGACTTATGGACTTTGTAATAGCTTATATAATGTCTTTAAAATTTGTAGTTAGCATGTTAATTAGGGTTAGGATTAGGTATTAATCCTATAACCCAAGTAGGGGCCTATAACACTGTAGGCTGAAAACACTGTAGGCGGTGAGCTGAAAACACTGTAGCGGGCTGAAAACACTATAGGCGGTGGCACCGCCTGGGCTGAGCGGTGGCACCGCCCAGCACCCGAGTGCTGGGCGGTGACACCTCTTGGGCTGGGCGGTGGCACCGCTTGGCTGGGCGGTGGCACCACCAGCATCGGGAACCCAAAGAGAATTTGAATTTTGGAGCCCAACTTTGAATCCTCTTGAGGCCTATAAATACCCCTCAAATCTCAGCTGAGATCACAACCTTTTGAGCAGCAAGAGTTTGAGAGAAAGATCTTAGAAAAGTGTTAGCTTGCTTTCTTTTCAATTTGCTAGTGTTCACCTCATCTCTTCTCGAAAATCTGTAAGAGAGTGAACCGCTTGTAAAGAGTTGTAAGAGGGGTATTTACCCTTCCATTTCAAGAAGCTTGCTAGTGGAAGGTGGGAGCCTCATCGAAGAGGGGCCTCGCAAGTGGAGTAGGTCATTTGACCGAACCACTCTAAAATCGGCGTGATCTGTGGTTTGCGTTTCATTATTGTTATTTATATTATTGCAAATCTTCTTATATGCTCTAGTTCCTTATTACTTTTGCTGCGCATATTTAAGAATACGCTTTCAAGATTAAACTTGTCAAGTTCCGCTCTCTTCATACAAAAGATTTTTTTTTTAAACCGAAGTTTTTATCCGCTGCACTAATTCACCCCCCCCTCTTAGTGCTGCTCCGATCCTAACAATTGGTATCAGAGCCCGGTATTCTCATTTCGGATTTACACCCGAGAGAAATGGCTCTTCATGGCTTTCAAGAGGGCTTATCGGTTTTTCGTCCACCGTTGTTTAACGGATTGGACTACACTTATTGGAAAACTCGAATGAGAGTTTTCTTGATTTCTATGAATTTGGATATATGGAATATTGTTGAAAATGGTTTTCAACTTCCCTCTAAACCGATGAACGAATGGTCAGATTTGGAGAAGAAGTATTTTTCTTTAAACGCAAAGGCTATGAATGCCTTATTTTGCGCTTTATACAAAAATGAGTTCAATCGGATTTCTACGTGCGAAACGGCTTTTGATATTTGGCGAACACTTGAAATCACACACGAGGGAACTAGTAGAGTCAAAGACTCGAAAGTTAACATTTTAATGCATGATTTCGAGCTTTTTCAAATGAAGCCCGAAGCGAAACCATTGTTGACATGTACACCGTTTTCACGGATGTCGTCAATGGTTTACAAACTCTTGGCAAATGTTTCTCGAATTTTGAACTTGTTAGTAAAGTTTTACGATCACTTTCTAAAGTTTGGGAATTAAAAGTTCTGACAATACAAGAAACAAAAGATTTAAATATTTTTCCACTTGAAGAACTTATCGGCTCATTGATGACATATGAAATGGTGCGCAATGCACATGATAAACACAATAAACACTTGAACCACCTTCCAAAGAATAGGAAGGATTTGGAACTCCGGACAAATAAATACCACTTGAGCGATGACTCAAGTGATGAGGACAATGATGAACTTGAACTTCGAACACTAACTCTTAATAAGTTCATTAAACAAAAATCTAAAATGAACAATGAACTTGAACAGAGGAAGAGGCCAAAGAAAAGGAAGGCACCCAAGGATGCATCAAGAACTTCCAAAGATGAAATGGCGAATTGGGCTTTGATGGGCTTCGACTACAAGGTAACTAACTCAACTCTCTTGAATTATTTTGAAATTACTTGAAGTTTTTCATGAGTGCTTAATTTAGATAGTAGGAATAGGAAATAAAAATTATTTTTCAAAAAAATTATATCATGTTTTTTTTTTTTTTAGCATCTTTTGAAAAATTAAAAACTTTGATCATGAAATGTATATTGCTAAGGTTTCATGCATGTTATGTTTTTGAAATGTTAAATGATGTAAACATTAGGGATGATAATTATATGATATGTGATAATGCTTAGGATTAATCCATACATGTGTATCTTGATGATTTTATGACATACATGAGTTTTTGAAGTAAATGTTGATTTGATACTCTCATTTTGGATTAACATGTTTTTGGTTTAATCATTTTTTATGACGAATTAATATGACATTCTCATGACATATTAAGATGACATAGTGCATGTACATCTATGTATGAATTTCTTGATAGTCTTTTGATGATAGATGTGATATCATGATGTTTTATTTTTTGATGTGTTTGGGCTTGACGGCTTTATGACTGAAACTTATGTTTTGACTTTAAATGATGATACAATGTTTTCACAAAAGACTTGAACACTCTCACATGAAATCAATTGTATGAAATGGAAATGAATTTTCTATTCTATTGAGATTAATGAATTTATTTTACCAATCTTATGAATCTCATGAAAATAAACATGATGAATATTTTATAAATGAGTTGTCTTATAAGATTTTGCCTTTACATCTTGAACTTTAATGCTTATATTGATTTGGCATATAAAGACTAAGGCATGCTCATAAGAAGCAAATCACATGAATAGAAATTTATAAAAAATGAAATGTAATCCTTTATCTTATTGATTTCTACCTAAGAGACCAATAAAACTATCTATGCCATTTTGAATCTCTTGAAAGAAATATTGAGATTTTGATGATTTGGATGATTTGAATTTGAATGAGTTTTATTCAAAAATCATGATCTTGATTCCGTGATATTTACAAATTAAGATTTATTATGAATCAAGATTTTTTTTCATTAATCGATCTCCTAAGATTTTTCCTTGATTATTTAAGAGGAGATTTTTCAAAACAAAATGTGTCTTCTATTATTATCTTTTCATGATATGATTTTTATACAATTCCTTGTATTCATGAAATGTTTATCGCATCACCCAATTACTTTCTTCTTGATATTCCTTATGTGGTGATTAAAATTATGCATGAAATACTCTTGATATTATTTTGATGTATACAAATGAAAAGTTATAATCATGAATGATTGGATGAAATTTGACAAGTTAATATCTTCATGATTTAAAATATTTATACTTTGAAATTATGCATGCAATTGCTTTGTATTGTGATGATATATGCATCATGAATACTTTATTATCATACATGAAAATAGTGATAAACATTTTGAAAATAAATATTTGTATCATGTTAGATGATTTTACATCATGTGCATGATGAGTTATAGTAATGATTGAAACAATGATTGAAATGATATGATGATGATTTGGAATCATGCATATAATGATGAGTTAATATGTTTTGAATATATGATGATTTGGTATTATGCATGTAATAATGATATACATAATGATGAAATACTTATGACAAAATTATTATTTTCCTTTCTTTTGCAAAATGACAACGGAGAAAAGAGTTACTAATGTGCTATCTTAAATTGATGTAAAGGGTCATCTCA
This sequence comes from Musa schizocarpa, assembly GCA_900464855.2. NCBI lineage: Eukaryota > Viridiplantae > Streptophyta > Magnoliopsida > Zingiberales > Musaceae > Musa > Musa schizocarpa. The sequence continues at coordinate 22,091,060 of LS990923.1, read as the reverse complement.
AACAGAAATTAGCTACCTTGCACAAGTCAAGAAAATGCAAAAACTTCCTTACTTTCTTGCACATCTAAAGAGAATATGCAAATGTAACACTTGCCAAATTGTTTGCTTGCCTCATATAAAACATTGTCTCTTGTTAGGTTGACATTTTGCTAAGGAAGCAAAAAAATTGACACTTCTCAAAAGAGAAAGAAAGTGCTTGCTTTCTTGAACATCTTTAATTTGCTAGCTAGCATAATGTACAATTTGCTATCTTAAACATTACAAAAAAAAAAATGCTATCATGCACAAAGCAAAGAAAAGCAAATATGCTAACTTGCAAATCTTTAAATTTGCTAGCTTATATGTAGTAAAACTTGCATATCGTAAAAAGTTGCTAGCTCATTAGAAAGCAAAAGAATTGCTATCTCGAAAAGAAGTAAAAATTGCAAAACTTAGAAAACTTGCAACAAAATTGTTCTTGCCATGCTTTGTATAAAAAAATATGTTGATATCCTTAAAAGCATCTCAATGAATTTTTTTTAGTGTATGCAATGTATCACATGTATCACAAATTAATTTTTTTTTAGACTATTATCATATCGTGATGTATCGCATAATGATATCATGATTTGTGATTGTTTCATGTGATCCTTAGTGAATTTTCACATTGGTATCCTTCGTTGAAATGATTTCATTACATTATTGTCTTGTATGCATCATGTAATGATTGAAATATTGATTGATGCAAAGTTGATGTAAAAGTCTAAATCATTGGTTCCTCTCCTTCTTTTGACATTGACAAAGGGGAGAAAGTTATTGCTAGCTTGCCTATCTTAAGTAGCAAAGATTACTAACTTGCTTATTTCAAGAAGCAAAAGTTGTCTTCTTGAACATCACTATCTTGCCTATCTCAAGAAGCAAGACTTGCAACCTACACATTACAATAGGAAGCAAGAATCGATAGCTTACACACTCCAACAAGAAAGCTATCTTGTATTTGCTTTCGAAATTTTTTTGCTAGCTTCTATGTTGCAAAACTTGCTCACTTTTTCAAACACTTTGCTAGCTTGCACTTTGTAAAAGAAGCGAAAATAGCACTTCTCAAAAGAGAAGAAAGAACTTACTATCTTGAAACATCACAAAAGTTTGCTACCTCATGATATAAAATTTGCTATATCAAACATCATAAATATTGTTACTTGCAAAGAAAAGCAAAGTGTAATCTTGCACAAAAAAATTCAAGTGTTGAATTGCCATGCTTTTGTGCCTATATGTTGTGATGAAAATCTAGCTTCATGTTGTAAAAAAACTTGCATATCTTTTAAAATAGCTGGAGCTACTTCTCCTTTTGTTGATGACATAGGGGAGAAGTATATTGATGACTTCATGCATTGAATTAAACATTTTATATATTTGCATGATGGTTTAAATGTTTTTCATAACATGTGATGAATGTTACTTGGATTTGAGATAATCCAAGTGTTCTATCAATGGCATATTGATAGGGGAGTTTGTTTAAACTCCGGGAGTTAAGGTTAACTCCGTTAGTCATCAATTAGTTGTCATCATCAAAAAAAAGGGGAGATTGTTGAATCTCGATTTTGATGATGAAACTAATTGATTGTGTTCAGATGTTTAACTGCATTTTGAGTGATGCAGGTCTACTCGATCAGAATTAGACAGTTAACGCAGGAGGAATTGACGTTGCGCGGAGAGATCACGTCAAGATATTGGACGCGCGAAGGCTTGAACGTCGGGCATCGGACCAAGAAGAGCGGAATTGCGCCAAGGATATCGGGGTTCGCGGAGGTCAACCGCCGATTGGGCAACAAGCATAAGAGAGGACGATGTGCTAAAGAATCAGACGAAGCGCCAACCAATGACGTGCCGGGCAACAGAATGTCAATTCGCGTTGTAATAACTGTCTAGATCGGAGTAGAGTTTTGGTTTGCATGTGCAGGATTAACTATGATAACGATGAAGGCATAAAGTAAAACAAAGTGTGGAGTCAAGAACGAAGGATTCGTTGGGAGTTCAAGAGTTCGACGGAAGTCCGAAGGATCATCGGGAACGCTGCCGGAACTAGCCGAGAATGAGTAGGGAGCTTGCCGAAGGGTTTTTTGGAAGCTCGCCGGAAGGTTCGTGGGAAGTTCGCAGAGTTTGCCGAAAAGATCGAGCTTGCCGAAGAAGCTCGTTGGAACTTCGCCAAGATCAAATCGTGAAGTTTAAGAGCTTGCCGGAGTCCATGAGAATGGTTTCCAGAGTTTATCGGAAGACCGACCGAAAGTTCATGGGAAAGCTTCGCGGAAGAAGTCTTGACTTATGGACTTTGTAATAGCTTATATAATGTCTTTAAAATTTGTAGTTAGCATGTTAATTAGGGTTAGGATTAGGTATTAATCCTATAACCCAAGTAGGGGCCTATAACACTGTAGGCTGAAAACACTGTAGGCGGTGAGCTGAAAACACTGTAGCGGGCTGAAAACACTGTAGGCGGTAACCGATCCTAACAGCTTTATGTTTAATAGTTTCTTTGAAGTCATGATAAATATTTTAAAAATATTTAATGATAAATATTTTAAAAATATTTTAAAAATTTTAAAATATTTTAAAAATAAATGATAAATATTTTTTGATTTGAAATAAATGAAGTAATGTTTTAAAATAAATATCATGATAAAATATTTTTTGATTTGATAAAATATCATGATAAATATTTTAAAAATAAATGAAATCATGTTTGATTTGAAGTAATGCTTAATGATGATGCTTAATGATGTATTTTTTGATTTGACATAAAAGTGGCTTTAAAAAATGATGTATGTTTTGATTTGACATAAATGAAATAGGCATGCTTATAGGAAATAGTGAAGTGTCATGCTTGACAATTGTATACTTAACGATGCATAAAGTTGTAATAAAAATATTAATATTTTAATACTATGATTTGATGATTTTTTGCATGACATTATAAAGTTATATATAATGACGAATAATGATGAAATTGTGTAATAAAAATATTAAACATTTTGAAACCATGTTTTAGTGTCATGTATATTGATCGTGCTTAATAAATTTTGAAATTATGCATGATGAATCTTAAGATTTATGGATTATTGATTTTTATCATAATGAAAGTACCTTATTGATCTTTGTTGTAATAAATCTTACTCTTTTGGTTTTAGACATGAAACATGTTTTTATTAGGCATAAATGAAACAAAATCATATGTTTTGAAACAATCGAAAAGAGGAAAACATTCTTGAAAATTATTTTGCTCAATCTTATTGATTTTGATGAATCCATTTGTATCATCTTTGTGAATCTCTTAGATTTTGTTAATAATTTTGATGATTTAAATTTGAATAATTTTTTATCAAAATCACGATCTTGATATCTTGAAATTTATAACATGAAATTCTTTATGAATCAACATTGTTTTCTATTTAAAAGGAGATTTGTTGAAATGTTTCATAGTCTTTTAGTATTCATGATCTTGATAATTATGTTTTGAAACTTTATGTAAACCAAGAATGTTCATCATGATTTGAATATTTAAATAGGAGAATTTTCTAGATGAATCATGATTTTGATGATTGAATATTTGATGTACATGAATTGAGATCTTGCTCTCCAACTATTCTTTTTGCTATTCACCAAAAGGAAGACTAATTCTAATAAACCATGATATGCTATATGAATTTTATTGTATTCATGAAGTAATATCTCATCACTAATTTTTGTTTATATTTCTTCATGTGATGATATGAATGTATGAAACACTTATGATATGATTTTTTTTATACAATTCCATGTATTCGTGAAATATTTATCTCATCACCCAATTAATTCCTCTTGAAACTCCTAATGTGATGAAGTAAAATTATGCATAAAATACAAATGGGGAGAAGTTTTGATCATGCATGGTAGGATATAATTTGACAAATTGATACCATCATGATATGAAACATTTATGATTCGCAATGATGTATGCAATACTTGTGCTTTCTAATTATGATGTGATGTATTACATATGTTGTAAATCATGATTTAAAATACTGAGTTGTTGCTAAAATGATGTATTATAAATATTGATTTAATGTTTTGTATCATGACTACTCTAAATGATGAATGTTTGGTATCATGATCAAAATGTTGACAAATAGTTAAAAATTTTAGTATCATGTATGATATCCTCATAATGTTGATTGATTTATTCAATATCGTGTATGAATGAAATATAAGGTTTTTCAAATAGTGCATGTTTTAATTTGAAAATATAATGATGCACAAATAATATTGATACTTACCTTTGTCATAATTGATGTAAAGAGTCTTCCCTTCTTTTTGACAATGACTAAGGGGGAGATAGCCAATTTGCACAATTCAAGAAGAAAGCAAAAATTGCACTTCTCAAAAGAGAAGAAATTGCTATCTTGATCATCACCAAGAATTACTAGCTTGAAACATCAAGAAAATACAAAAATGTGCTATCGTGCTTATCTCAAGAAAAGCAAATATGCCAACTTGCATATATTTGAATTTGCTAGCTTATAAAACTTGCATATTTCAAAAAGCAAGAGTTGCTTTCTTGAACATCTCTAAATTGCTAACTTGCAAGTTCTAAAATGTTGTAAAATTACTAGATTGCATGATGATAAAAATTTAACATTATGTTTTTCATGCAATGAGTTGAACCCATATAACAAACACTTGATTGTGGTACTTCTCCTTTTTGTTGATAACAAAGGGGGAGAAGTATGTTGATGACATGACATGTGATGCATAAGTTTTATGCATATGTTCATGATGATGTCTTGCAAGTATTCATGATGAATATTGCAATGACATGAATTCTGTTTGAATTCAAGGTTCTATCAATATGGCATATTGATAGGGGGAGTTTATTTAAACTTTGGGAGTTAAGGTTAACTCCGTCATCAAGTGGTTGTCATCATCAAAAAGGGGGAGATTGTTGAATCTCGTATTTTGATGATGAAACCACTTGATATGTGTTTATAATTTAAACTGCATTTTGAGTGATGCAGGTCTACTCGATCAGGATTAGACAGTTAATGCAAGAGGAATTGACGTTGCGTCGGAGGAGATCACGTCCGGATATTGGACGGCAGAAGGCTTCGGACGTCGGGCATCGGGCCAAGGAGACCGGAATTGCACCAAGGATATCGGGGTTGCGGAGGTCAACCATCAATTGGACAATGAGCCGCAAGAGAGAACGATGCGCTGAAGAATCGGACGAAGCGCTAACAAATAATGTGTCGGGCAACAGAATGTCAATTCGCGTTGTAATAATTGTCTAGCTCGAAGTAGGGTTTTGGATTATGTGTGCAAGATTAACTACGATAATGATGAAGACATAAAGCAAAACAAAGTGTCAAAGTCAAGCGCAAAGGATTTGTTGCGAGTTCGAGAGTTCGACGGAAGTCCGAAGGTTCGTCGAGAATGCTGCCGGAACTAGCCGAGAATGAGTAGGGAGCTTGCCGAAGGGTTTTTCGGAAGCTCGCCAGAAGGTTCGTTGGAAGTTCGCGGAGCTCGCCGAGAAAGATCGGAGCTTGCCGAAGAAGCTCGTTGGAACTCGCCAAGATCAAATCGTGAAGTCTAGGAGCTTACCGGGAGTCCGCAGAATGGTTTCCGAGAGTTTATCGGAAGACCATCGGAAGTTCGTCGGAAGCTCGCCAGAAGAAGTCTTGACTTACGAACTTTGCAATAGCTTAGAAAATGTCTTTAAATTCATAGTTAGCACGTTAATTAGGATTAGGATTAGGTGTTAATCCTATAACCCAAGTAGGGGCCAATTGGGCTCGAGTTCGGACTGGTTTGGGCCAAGTTTGGAGCCCAACCAGTGAGCTGAATTGGCCTAGGCGGTGGCACTGCCTAGACTGGGCGGTGGCACCGCTTGGCTGGGCAGTGGCACCGCCAGCCACTGTCAGTGTCAGAAACTGACAGGCGGTGGCACCGCCAGCATCGGGAACCCAACGAGAATTCAAATTTGGAGCCCAAATTTGAATCCTCTTGAGGCCTATAAATACCCCTCAAATCTCAACTGAGATTACAACTTTTTGAGCAGCAATTGTTGAAGAGAAAGGCCTTAGAAAAGTCTTAGCTAGTCTTGTTTTCAATTTGCTAGTGTTCACCTCCTTCTTTCTTGCTGAAAATCTCTAAGAGAGTGAACCACTTGTAAAAGAGTTGTAAGAGGGGTATTCACCCTTCCCTTTCAAGAGATTTGCTAGTGGAAGGTGGGAGCCTCATCGAAGAGGGGCCTTGCAAGTGGATGTAGGTCACTTGACCAAACCACTTTAAAAATGGCGTAATCTCTGGTTTGCATTTCATTACTGCTATTTACATTACTGCAAACCTTCTTACTTGCTTTACTTCATCATTACCTTTGCTGCACAACTTTGCGAATACGCTTTCAAGTTAAGCACTTCCGATTCCGATTTTTATCGTATGAAAGATTTGTCGAAACCAACGTTTTAATCCGCTGCACTAATTCACCCCCCCCTCTTAGTGCCGCTCCGATCCTAACATGGAGAACTCTTGATGTCACTCATGAAGGCACTAGCCGAGTGAAAGATTCCAAAATCAACATTCTCGTGCATTCTTACGAACTTTTTTGAATGAAGCCTTGCGAAACCATTGTTGACATGTACACCCGTTTCACGGATGTCGTTAATGGTTTAAGAGCTCTTGGCAAATATTTTTCGGATTTTGAACTCGTAAACAAGATTTTACGTTCTCTTTCTAAGAAGTAGGATTCAAAAGTAATTGCAATACAAGAAACTAAAAACCTAAACAACTTACCACTTGAAGAACTAATTGGTTCGTTGATGACATATGAAATGGTGCACAATGCACATGATGAACATGATGAACAAAACAACTTTCCAAAGAACATGAAGGATTTGGAACCTCGGACAAATGAATACCACTTGAGCAATGACTCAAGTGATGAGGACAATGATGAACTTGAACTTTGAACACTAAATCTTAATAAGTTTATTAAACAAAAATCTAAAATAAACAATGAACTTGAATGGAGGAAGAGGCCAAAGAAGAAGAACACAAAGTGGGATGAATTGAGCTCCTCCGAAGATGAGAAGAAAATCAAGAAAGGCAAGGTGGCAAACTACGCCTTAACTGCTTTCAATGAAAAGGTAATCGAAATCCCCCTAATTTATTTTGAAATTACTTGATGCTTTCATGATGTATTTTGTTTTTTAGTTTAGAATTAATTTTCTTAAAAATTACATGTTGAAAAATAAAAATACAAAAATTATGATCATACTAGTAATTTTGAAAATGATAACATTGCATATTTTATGATAAACAAACAAAATGATTTTGATTGAAAATATGAAATCATAATGTGTATCATGTTTGATTGACATTGTTGAATGAAATCATGTTTGATTTAAAGTAATGCATAATAATGTAATGAAAGTATTAAATGTTTTTGATACAATGATTGACAATTTTATGCATGAGATTTTAAGTTATACATGATGATAAGCATGTGTTATTCTCATGAGTGTATATGGCAAAACCATGTCTGAATGCATGAAAGTGTTAAATTTCATTTTCGGATTTTCTTGACCATAACAATTCATTTTTGAAAATCTATTGATATTGATGGTTCTATGATGAAATTCATTTTTCGATCCTAAATGTTGATGCATGTTTTTATTTAATATAAATGAAAAGGCATGCTAACATGAAATCAAATACTTAAAAAAGGGGGAAAATATATTACCAATGAAATCATGAATCTACCTATGTTATGAATTTTGTGAACCATAAAAGTGATTTTGATGATTTAAATTTGAAATGAGTTTTATCAAAATCATGGTATTGATTTCTTGGAATAATATGAGATTACCTTTGATGATCATTTTGATTCATGGAATTTTGGATTCATGACTTGGTCTTACATTTGCTTATGAGATGGTTGAAATCTTTGTACCTTTGAATTCTTCCCTTCTCCTTTCAATTTTTGAATTTATGCACGTTATATGTTGAAGATTTGTATCATGCATATATAAGAAATATTGATGTGACAAATTGAATGAGTTGAAAATGAATGATGATATTTTCTCTTAAATATAACTTATGATATTTTTTATATAAATCATCATTTTGATTTCTCGACATTCGATACATGAGATTTTATTATAAATCAAAATTTCTCATTAATCGATCTTCTATGATTTTACTTGATATTCTCTTGAGAGGATATTTTCTAAATGAATCATGATTTTTCCTTGTGAGTTCTTGGAGTTATTACTTGATTTTCTTTTAAAACAAGATCTCTTCTTTGTACTCCTATGATTTTTCTTGATATTTTATTTAAAGAAGATATTTACTACATGAATCATGCCTTTTGGTATTCAAATGATTTTATTCTTCATGACACAATTTCTTTGTATTTATGGCTTACATGGCTTGAAATGTTTTGGTATGATGCATGCAATGATGAAATATTCATGAAGTTAAAATGATATATGCAATACTTATGATAATGATATACATGATGTATTGCATATGATGTGTATCATGAATGCTTTAAATGATGAATGTTTGGTATCATGATCAATATGTTGATAAATGCTTAAAAATTTTAATGTTTGAGTTTCATGTATGATATGCCCATTAATGATGATTGATTTATTTTTCGGTATCATGCATGAAAAATAAGGTTTTTGAAATTGTGTATGTTTTAATTTGAATATATAATGATGCAGAAATAAGATTGATACTTACCTTTGTCATAATATGAAAATTGATATAAGGGTCTTCCCTTGTTTTTGACAATGACAAAGGGGGAGCAAGAATTTCTAGCGTGAAGATCATGAAAAGAGGCAAACTAGCTAGCTTGCACAATTCAAAATGAAAGCAAAAGTTGTACTTCTCAAAAGAGAAGATGCAAATATAACATTTGCCAAATTGTTTGCTTGCCTCATGTAAAACATTATCTCTTACTAGTTTGGCATTTTGCTAGCTTGCATTTTGCAAAGAAAGCAAAAATGGCACTTCTCAAAAGAGAAGAAAGAGCTTGTCAACTTGAACATCACAAACCTGCCTATCTTAAGAAACAAAAATTGTAAAAGTGCTAGCTTGCCTATCTCAAGAAGCAAAACTTGCAACTTGCATATTGTAATAGGAAGCAAGAATCATGAGCCTACACAAGAAAGTTATCTTGCATTTGCTTTCGAAGTTTTTGCTAGCTTGTATATTATGAAACTTGTATATCGTAAAAATTGCTAGCTTGTAGTCTAAAGAGAAGCAAAAAGTTGCTATCTCAAAAGAAGCAAATGTGCTATCTTGCCTATCTCAAGAGGCAAAAATGCTAACTTGCACATCTAGCAAAACTTGACAAATTTGCATATCTCAAGAAGCAAGAGTTGCTTTCTTGAATATCTCAAAATTGATAGCTTGCATGTTCTAAAATGTTATAATATTGCTAGCTTGCATGATGTAGAACTTGCTATCTTGAACATTACCAAAAGTACTATCTTGTATGCTGTAAAACTTGTATATCTGAAACTTGATAGCTTAAATGGTCTAGGCATGATGTAATACTTGCTAAATTTTCTAGCTTCAAAACCGCATGATGATAAAACTTGATATTATGTTTTTCATGCAATAAGTTGAACTAATATTCCAAACACTTGATTGTGGTACTTCTCATTTTTTTGTTGATGACAAAGGGGGAGAAGTATGTTGATGTCATGACATGTTATGCATAAGTTTATGCATAAGTTCATGATGATGTATTGCAAGTATTCATGATGAATATTGCAATGACTTGAATTCAGTTTGAATTCAAGGTTCTTTCAATATGGCATATTAATAGGGGGAGTTTATTTAAACTCCGGGAGTTAAATTTAACTCCGTCATCAATTGGTTGTCATCATCAAAAAGGGGGAGATTGTTGAATCTCGTATTTTGATGATGAAACCAAATGATAATTGTGTTTATGTTTTAATCTACGTTTTGAGTGACGTAGGATGCTTCGATCAGGATGAGACAATTAAAGCAGGAAAAATCATGTTGTGCCGGAGAAATATGTCAGAAGATTGGACGTCGGGCTGATGGATCGATCGACGTATCGACAGAAGGCTTAGGGTCGTGGACTTGGGCATCGGGCCAAGAAGAGCAGGTATTGCGCTAAGGATATCGGAGTTGCAGAGTCAACTGGCCGATTGGGCAATAGGCCGCAGGAGAGGACGATGCGCCGAAGAATCGGACAAAGCGTCGAGGGACCAATGACATGCCGGACAACTTATTTAATTGCTTAGGATTAATTGTCTCGATTGAAGTTTTATTTTAATTGTACAGGATTAACTATGATAACGATGAAGACATAAAGCGAAATAAAGTGTCGGAGTCAAGCGCGAAGGATTCGTTGTGAGTTCGAGAGTTCGACGGAAATCCGAAGGTTCGTCGGGAACACTACCGAAACTAGTCGGGAATGAGTTGGGAGCTTGCCGAAGGGTTTTTCGGAAGCTCGCCGAAAGGTTCATTGGAAGTTCGCGGAGCTCGCCGAGAAATATTGGAGCTTGCCGAAGAAGCTCGTTGGAACTCGCTAAGATCAAATCGTGAAGTCTAGGAGCTTGCCGGGAGTCTGCATAATGGTTTCCGAGAGTTCATAAGAAGACCGCCGGAAGTTTGCCGGAAGCTCGCCAGAAGAAGTCTTGACTTACGGACTTTGTAATAGCTTAGAAAATATTTTTAAATTAATAGTTAGCACGTTAATTAGAGTTAGGATTAGGTGTTAATCCTATAACCCAAGTAGGGGCCAATTGGGCCTAAGTTCGGACTGGTTTGGGCCAAGTTTGGAGCCCAACCAGTGAGCTGAAATAGTGTAGGCGGTGGCACCTCTAGGGTCGGCGGTTGAACCGCCCAGGAGAGGATCTCCCAGCAAAGCTGGGCGGTGCAACCGCCCTATGCAGGCTATGATACCAGGGCTCAGTCTCCGAGCAAGACTAGGCGGTGCAACCGCCTTTGACAACGATGCAACCGCCTGAGCTCGGTCTCCGAGCTCTACTAGGCGGTGCAACCGCCCCTGACAAGCGGTGGCACCACCCAAAGGCTCAGTCTTTGAGCCCTGTCAGGCGGTGCAACCGCCCCAGTCAAGCGGTGCAACCGTCAGACCCCGGAATTCCGGGAGATGACAGATTTGAGCTCCAAATTCAAACTGGTTTGGAGCCTATAAAGACCCCTCCAATCCCTGGGTAAAAGTATACAAGCACAGAGAGATTAAAAGAGAGAAAACACTACTGCAATCTCTAGAATTTCCCTCCTCTAGCTTAAGTGTTAGAATTCTGTTTAAGAGAGGAGAGTGAGTGCTTGTAAGGATTGTCTCCTAAACCCAGTAAAAGGAGAAGAGGGGTGTAAGAAGGAGGTTGATATTTGCCTAGTAAAGAAAGATTGTTAATGGATGTCGGTGGCCTCGACGGAAGAGGAATCGGAGGAGTGGATGTAGGTCATGATTGACTGAACCACTGTAAACTCCCGTCTTCTCTGGTTTGCATTTACATTGAGCTTATTATCCTTACTGCAAACCTCCTTCATAGCTTACTACCTTCTGTGCTTTTACGATTGCGTTTCCAAGCTCAATATTTTTTGAATCGTGTTTAGACGTAAATCGCATTTCTCGTACGAACATCATATTTCAGTTTGCGCTTACGTTCTGATTTCCATCATAACTGCAAACTGCCTTTATAGATTTGTTTTAACTACTTCTTACCTAATCTTAAGTCGAAGAAATTTGCGAATCAACTTTTTCTACTGAAATCGGCTTTGTCGTATGAACGTACTTTTAAACGTTGAAAGTTTTCCGCTGCACTAATTCACCCCCCCTCCCTCCTCTTAATGCTCTTGATCCTAACAAATCAGGGGCCAACTGGGCCCTTAACAGACCCAAATTGAGCCGAATGGAATAGCTCATTCGGCCCCTAAATTCCTGGCCGGCGGTGGCACCGCTTGGGAGACTCGGTCTCCCAAGAGTTCTGGGCAGTGGTACCACCCTTGTCAAGTGGTAGTGCCACCGGCAGTTATTACTGCCAGTGGTGGTACCGCCTGAGCTCGGTCTTCGAGCATTGTCAAGCAATAGTACCGCCCAAACTGAGCAATAGTATCACCCAATGCCCAATGACAGGCGGTAGTACTGCCCAGTAATGGCGGTGGATCCGTTAGGATCCCGGAAATCTAAGAATTGACACTTTTAGGCTCTATTTTTTAATGTCATTGAGGTCTATAAATACCCCACCCTTTTCTGCATTAAAGTGCAATGAAATTCTTAAAATACTCTTGAATCTTGAGGCCTTAAAGTGTTGTAAAAGTTAGAGTTCTCTTTCTTTCTAAGTGTTGAGATCATCTAAGAGAGGAGTGAAAACTTGTAAGGGTTGTCTACTATGCCCGACAAAAGGAGAAAAGTTGTAAAATGGTGGTTGGCCTTCGCCTATTGAAAGAAGGCCTCTCATAGACGCCGGTGACCTCGTCGGAGGAGGAAGCCGATAGTGGATGTAGGTCACATTGACTGAACCACTCTAAAATCTCGGTTTGTATTTACTTTGAGCATCTTTCCTTTATAGCAAATTGTCTCTCCTGCTTATTATGCTTTAAATATGTCTACATTCACTTTGACATAAAACATCTTCCGAGATCGGCTTTCTATGAAGACTTTACGAAATCTATACTTTTTCATTTGTGCGATTTACATTGCTACAAATCACCTTAGTCCTCTCTTGCATTTTCACTTAAGACTTCAAGCTCAAATTCCTTCCGAAACGAATTGAGTTGATATCATTCTCGTTAAATCGGCTTTAATCGAAACAAGATTTTTGAAATAGGAAAAGTTTTCTGCTACATTAATTCAACCCCCAACCACCCCCCCCCACCCCCCCTCTTGATCCTTACAGGTACCACCGCCTGCGTTGGGTGGTACCACCGCTAGTGTCAGTCTGACACTGCGCTGGGTAGTACCACCGCCCAGTCTGATGATACCACCACCTGGGAGGCTGTGCTGGGCGATACCACCACACAGACTGGCGATACCACCACCTAGCACCCTGCTAGGGGCAGTACAATTGCCCAGACTGACGGTACCACCGCCTAACATAGTCTCGGAAACTGTGCCACGACGGTGTCACCTCATGGGTCACTGTTTGGGCCTCTCATTGGGCCCAACACAATCCTTACATGGGCTTAACTGTCCCCTAATTGGGTTGGCCCAAATCTAAACCAAATTACATGCTAACTATGATTCCTAAGACATTTGCTAAGCTAAATAAGTCCCTATATCTTGGTTTCTTCCAGCGAACTTCCGATGATATCTCGGCAATGTTCCGGTGGACTCCCAATAAGCTCCTAGACTTCACGACGATCTTCTTGGTGAGTTCCGATGAGCTTCTTGAGCAAGCTCTGAGATTTCTTGGTTGGTTCCGTCAGAATTTCCGACGAACATCCGGACTTTCAACGAACTCTCGAACTCCCAACGAAATCACGTCCTTGACTCCAGAACTTCATTTTGCTTCATGCCTTGTTATTGTAGTTAATCCTGTACATGTAAAAATATACTTCGATCTAGATAATTAATACTAAGCATTAATTATGTTGTCCAGCATGTCATTGGTCTCTCGATGCTTCGTTTGATTCTTCGGCGCATCATCCTCTCTTGCGGCCTATTGTCCAATCGGCCAGTTGACTCCGCAACTCCGATATCCTTGGCATAATATTCGCTCTTCTTGGCCTGATGCCCAAATCTATGGCCCAAAGCTTTCTATCGATACGTCAACCGATCATCCGGCTCGACATCCAATCTTCTGACATGTTTTCCTCCAGCACAACTTGATTCTTCTTGCTTTTATTGTCTCTCCCTGATTGAAGCATTCTGTGTCACTCAAAACACAGATTAAATCATAATCACTTATCAATTGATTTCATCATCAAAATTCAAGATTCAACAAAACTTTATTCACAAGTTCAAGGTTCGAAAAACATTTGCCAAGAGCTTTTAAACTATTGACGACATCCGTAGTGCGGGTGTACATGTCAACAATAGTTTGGCTCGGCTTCATTTGAAATAGCTTGAAATCATGTATTAAAAGATTAATCTTCGAAACTTTTACTCTACTAGTGCCTTCGTGTGCAATTTCGCGAGTGTGCCATATATCAAAAGTTGTTTCGCAATTAGAAACACGATTAAACTCAGTTTTATCCAAAGCGTAAAATAAAGTATTTATAGCTCTAGCATTTAAGGAAAAAGTTTTCTTCTCCAAATCATTACATTCTTTCATTGGAGTAGAAGACTTTTGAAAACCACTTTTGATAATATTCCATAAATTCAAATCCAAAGAAAACAAGAAATCTCTCATTCGAGTTTTCCACTATGTGTAGTCTGTCTAATTGAACAAGAGAGGACGAATGAGAGAGTGACCCTCTTGAAAGTCGAAAAAAGCCATTTCTCATTGGGTGTTAAACCAAATGAGAAAACAAGGCTCTGATACCAACTATTAGGAAAAGAGTCGGCACTAAGAGGGGGAGGTGAATTAGTGCAGTGGTAAAATACGTCGGTTCCAAAAAATTTTCATATGATAAAAGCCGAACTCGGAAATACTTAACTTGAAAGCATGTTCGTAAATGTATTAAAGGCAGTAAGGAAGTAAAATAGTTTGCAGTAAAGTAAATTGCTCCAAACGAAATGCAAACCAGATTTTAGAGTGGTTCAGTTGTCGTGACCTATATCCACTTCGCCGATTCCTCTTTCATCGAGGCCACCGGCATCCACTATCGGTCTTCCTTCAATAGGCGAAGACCAACCACCTTTTACACCCTTCTTCTCCTTTTCATAGGTTTAGGAGACAACCTTTACAAGCACACACACTCCTTCTAAACAGAATTCTAGAGTTAGACTAGAGGAGGGGATTTCTCAAGTGATTGCAATAGCGTTTCTTTACTTTTAAACTCTTTGTGTTTGTGTGTGTTAACCTGGGATAAGAGGGGTATTTATAAGCCTCAAGTTTATTCAAATTTGGAGCCTAAAAACATCGCAGCCTAGGTTTCCTAGGCTCGGGCGGTACCATCGCCTATGTTGAGCGGTATCACCGCCAGTGTCAATCTGACACTAACACTGCACTAGGCAGTACCACTGCCCAGTCTAGCGATACCACTGCCTAGTCTGGCGGTACCATCGCCTGACACTAGGCCATTGGCCGGTACCACTGCCTCGACTAGCGGAACCATTACTTGGGACCCTGCCAAGGGTGATTCCACCGCCTGACATAGTCTTGGAGACTATGCCATGATGGTGTCACTTCTTGGGTCACTGTTTGGGCCTTTCATTGGGCCCAACATAGTCCTTGCATGGGCCCAACTGGCCCCTAATTGGGTTGGCCCAAATCGAATCCCAATTATGTGCTAACTACAAAATCGAAGGCATACTTAAGCTAAACAAGTCCATAGGTCTTGGTTTCTTACGGCGAGCTTCTGGCGAACTTCCAACGATCTCTCGGCAATGTTCCAATGGACTTTCGGCAGACTCCTAGACTTCATGACAATCTTCTTGGCAAGTTTTGATGAGCTTCTTCCAGCAAGCTCCTGGACTTCTTCGCTAGTTCCTGCAAAACATCCAACGAATGTCTAGACTTCCGACGAACTCTCAAACTCCCAACGAAATCGCATCCTTAACTCCAAGATTTCATTTTGCTTCATGTCTTGCTATCATAGTTAATCCTACACATGTAAAAACACACTTCATTCTAGAAAATCATTACTAAGCATGAATCATGTTGTACATCATGTCATTGGTCCATCGACGCTTTGTCTGATTCTTCGACGCATCGTCTTCTCTTCCGGCCTATTGCCTAAGCGGTCAGTCGACTCCGCAACTCCGATATACTTGGTGCAATATCTACTCTTCTTGGCCCGATGCCCAAATCCATGGCTCGAAGCATTTTTTCGATATATCATCCGATTCTCCGGTCAGACGTCCAATCTTCTAACATGTTTCTCAAACCCAATCATGATTCTTCCTATTTTAATTGTCTCATCCTGATCGAAGCATCCTATGTCACTAAAAATGCATATCAAACCATAAACACTTATCAATTGGTTTCATCGTCAAAATACGAGATTCAACACGAATCACATGAAAGTTATTTGTAGAAAAGTTCAACGATAAATATTTCCCAAATTGTATTAGAGAGTAGAAAGAATTAGAATTCTTAAATCTCATCTAGGAAAACTTGACAGTAGAAAAGTATGAATCTCTAGATTTGCTACTCATATAATTGAAGATTGAACTAGAAAAGCAAAGATATTTGAAAGGGGCCTAAGGCTAGCAATAAGAAGTTGGATATCAACCTTAAAACTCCAAGCATATATAGATATGGTAGAAAGGGCTTTGATAATTGAAAGAGACTTGGAGAAAATTTAAGAAATTGGGGTCAAGACATCTATATTTAGAAAAGGAAAACTCACTCAATAGAATGCAAAATTTATATGTGGTGATGATTGTGAGTGAAGTTTTCATAAGTTTAAAAAAAAAAAAAAAGAGAGAGATTGACTAGTGCCCCAATTATCACTATTTCAAGTGGTTACGAGGGATTTGTAGTTTATACTGATGTCTCAAGAAAGATCTTTGGACGTGTTTTAATGCAAGAAGGGAAAGTGATTGCTTATGCTTCTAGACAACTAAAAAGTTATGAACTAAATTATCCAACTCATGATTTGAAATTAGCAATAATTATTTTGCACTAAAGATTTCGAGGCATTACTTGTATGGGCGAACATTTGAAGTCTTTACTGATCACAAGAGTTTTAGGTATATTTGTACTCAGAAAGAGTTAAACATGAGACAATGGAGATAGATAAAACTTCAAGTGGATTATGATTATACTATTTGCTATCACCCGGGGAAAGCCAATGTTATAGCAGATGCACTTAATAGAAAATCTATAAGTTTTATGGTTAGACTGGTTGTGAAATAATGGAAGTTATTAGAAGAAAATTTTGATTTAAATGTTATCAGAAAAGGGCAAGAATCAATGATATTAATGACCTCTATCCAAGTGCAATCTGATCTCATTCAACAAATTAAAGAAGGAAAACTACAAGATCGATGCTTAATCTACTTAAGGAATGAAATAGAAAATGGATTGAAACTGAATTTTCAAGTTTTAGATGATGGCCTATTGAGATTTGAGAATAGAATATGTGTTTTAAATGACCTAGATATCATGAACCAAATCCTAGGGGAAGGTTATTATTCAAAGTACACTATTCATCTTGGTAGCACTAAGATATATAGAGATCTCCAAAGTCATTATTGGTGGGAAGGCATGAAGAAAGAGATGGCAATATATGTTTCAAAATGTTTGACTTGTTAGCAAATCATAGCAGAACACCAAAGACCTAGAGGTTTGTTGCAACCTTTAGATATTCCTGAATGGAAATGGGAATGTATTACCATGGACTTTGTTTTAGGACTACCCCAAACTTCTAGAAAGCATGATGTTATTTGGGTTATCACTAATAGGTTAACGAAATCTACGTAGTTTCTACCGATCAATATAACTTATTCTCTTGATAGGCTTACAGATTTATATATTAATGAAATAGTAAGATTTTATAGTGTTCCAAATGAGATCATCTCTGACAAAGACTCCATATTTCTATCTAGATTGTGGAGAAGGTTACAGGAATCTATGGGCACTAAAGTCCAGTTTAGCACGGTTTATCACCCTCAAACTGATGGTCAATTAGAAACAACTATTCAAACACTTGAGGATTTGCTTAGAGCCTATGTTATGTATTGGACAGGTGAATGGGATAAAGATATATCTCCTATTGAGTTCACTTATAATAATAGTTATCATTCAAGTATTCAGATGGCTCCTTACAAAGCTTTATATGGGCTGAAGTACAAAACATCTATATGTTGGGAAGAAGTTGGTGACAGAATGTTATTAGCACCAAACAAAGTACAAGAGACTATCGAGAAAATTTAAGTTATAAGGAAAAAGTTAAAGACTACTCAGAGTCATCAAAAGAGTTATGTTAATAATAGAAGACGAGATATTGAGTTTCAAGTTGGGGATTTTGTATTCCTGAAAGCCTCCCCTTCTAAAGGCATTGTAAGATTTAGGAAGAAAAAAAAGTTAAGCATAGGATTTATTGGACTTTTTGAGGTTATTGAGAGGGTTGGTTCTGTCACTTACAGGATTGCCTTGCCACCATAGTTGTGCCATATCCATGATATATTTCATGTTTCAATGATCAGAAAGTAGATACTTGATCCCTCTTATATCATTAAGTATATGTTAGGAATGAGTCAAAGACTAAGAGGGGGAATTAATTGAAGCGGTAAAAATTATGTCAGTTTGAAAATCTCGTTGCGATTAAACCCGTTTCGGAATATATTAACTTGAAATCATACGAAAGAGTGTAGTGGATGTAAATCTATTGAATCTTATATTTTGATGATGAAACCACTTGATATATGTTTATGATTTAATCTGCATGTTGAGTGACGCAGGATGCTTTGATCAGGATGAGACAATTAAAGCAGGAAAAATCATGTTGTGCCAGAGGAACATGTCAGAAGATTGGACGTCGGGCCAGTGGATCGGTCGACGTATCGACAGAAGGCTTCGGGTCATGGACTCAGGCATCGGGCCAAGAAGAGCGGGTATTATACCAAGGACATCGAAGTTACCGAGTCAACTGGCTGATTGGGCAATAGGCCGCAGGAGAGGACGATGCGCCGAAGAATCAGATGAAGCGTCAAGAGATCAATAACATGCTGGACAACTTGGTTAATTGCTTAGGATTAATTGTCTCGATCGAAGTTTTATTTTATATGCACAGGATTAACTACAATGGAAGTAAGACAAGCAACAGGAGTTGCGTCGGAGTCAAGACTATGATCACATTGGGAGTTCGAGATTCGACGGAAGTCCGGACGGTCATCGAAGGTTCTACGGGAACAAATCCGAGAAGTCTAGGAGCTTGCCAAAGAAGCTCATCGGAACTCGCCAAGTGGATCATCGCAAGTCCAAGAGTTTGCCAGAAGTCCGCAAGAGCATCACTGAGGGTTCATCGGATGATTGACGGAAGTTCACCGGAAGCTCGCCGGAAGAAGCGATTGATGCACTATAGCATGTTGTAGTAAATGTCATAAGAAATGTCATAGTTAGCATGTAGATTAAGTTAGGAATGGGAGGTGATCCCATTAACTTAATCTGGGGGCAATTGGGCCCTTAACAGACCCAAATTGGGCCGAATGGATCAAACCATTCGGACCAGAATTCCTACCAAGCGGTGGCACCGCCAGGGTCAGCGGTGGCATCTCGCCCAGGAGAGGGTCTCCCAGGATAGCTGGGCAGTGCAACCGCCCCAGGCAGGCGGTGGCACCGCCTAGGCTCAGTCTCCTAGCAAGACTGGGCGGTGCAACCGCCCCTAACAAGTGTGCAACCGCCCCTAACAAGTAGTGGAACCGCCTAAGCTCGGTCTCCGAGCTCTGCCAGGTGGTGCAAAAGCCCCAGTCAGGCTGTGGCACCACCAGGGCTCAGTCTCCGAGTGAGACTGGATGGTGCAACCGCCCCTGTCAGGCGGTGGCACCGCCTAGAGGCTCAGTCTCTGAGCTGCCAGGCGGTTGTATCGCCCTAGTTAGGAGGTGGTACCGCCAGAAACCCGGAATTCCGGGAGATGACAGTTTTGAGCTCTAAATTCAAACTGGTTTAGGGCCTATAAATACTCCTCTCATCCCTAGTTAATACACACAAGCACAGAGAGCAAAAAAGGAAAGCAATGCTGTAGAAATCAGTTGAGAAATCCCTCCTCTAGCTTAAGTGTTAAGATTCTGTTTTAGAGAGGAGAGTGAGTGTTTATAAGGGTTGTCTCCTAAACCCGGTAAAAGGAGAAGAGGGGTGTAAGAAGGAGGTTGATCTTCGCCTAGTAAAGGAAGATCATTAGTATATGCCGATGGCCTCGACGGAAGAGGAATCGGAGGAGTGGATGTAGGTCACGATTGACCGAACCACTATAAACTCCCATCTTCTCTTATTTGCATTTTGTTTCTTGCTATTACCTTACTGCAAACCCCTTCAATAGCTTATTTCCTTTAATGCATTTATGTATGCTTTCAAGCTAAGTTTCCGAAATCGATTTTACGTCGGAAACAATTTTTATCGTACGAGAGATTTGACGAAGTTGACGTTTTTATCCACTGCACTAATTCACCCCCCCCCCCCCCCCTAGTGCTCTTAATCCTAACAATTGGTATCAAAGCCTGGATTTTCTAATTTTGGATTTACAACTAAGAGAAATGGCTCTTCATGGCTTTCAAGAGGGCTTATCGATTGTTCATCTACCGTTGTTTAACGGATTGGACTATACTTATTGGAAAACTCGAATAAGAGTTTTCTTGATTTCTATGAATTTGGATTTATGGAAAATTGTTGAAAACGGTTTTCAACTTCCCTCTAAACCGATGAACGAATGGTCCATTTTGGAGAAGAAGTATTTTTCTTTAAACGCAAAGGCTATGAATGCCTTATTTTACTCTTTGGACAAAAATGAGTTCAATCGGATTTCTACGTGCAAAACGGCTTTTGATATTTGGTGCACTCTTGAAATCACACACGAAGGCATAAGTACTGTAAAAAATTGTAAAGTAAATTTTTTGATGCATGATTTCGAGCTTTTTCGAATGAAGCCGAGCGAAACCATTGTTGACATGTACACCCGTTTCACGGATGTCGTCAATGGTTTAAAAGCTCTTGGCAAATGTTTCTCGAATTTTGAACTTGTTAGTAAAGTTTTACAATCACTTTCTAAAGTTTAGGAAACAAAAGTAATGGCAATACAAGAAACAAAAGATTTAAATATTTTTCCACTTGAAGAACTTATTGGCTCATTGATGACATATGAAATGGTGCACAATGCACATGATGAACATGATGAATAAAACAACCTTCCAAAGAATAGGAAGGATTTAGAATGAATACCACTTGAGCGATGACTCAAGTGATGAGGACAATGATGAACTTGAACTTTGAACACTAAATTTAATAAGTTTATTAAATAAAAATCTAAAATAAACAATGAACTTAAACGAAGAAAAAGGCCAAAAAGAAGAACACAAAGTGGGATGAATCGAGGTCCTCTGAAGATGAGGAGAAAATCAAGAAAGGCAAGGTGA
This sequence comes from Musa schizocarpa, assembly GCA_900464855.2. Classification (NCBI taxonomy): domain Eukaryota; kingdom Viridiplantae; phylum Streptophyta; class Magnoliopsida; order Zingiberales; family Musaceae; genus Musa; species Musa schizocarpa. Next base: position 22,069,858 of record LS990923.1, on the reverse strand, counting down.
CAAACTACGCCTTAACCGCTTTCAATGATGAGGTAATAGAAATCCCCCTAATTTATTTTGAAATTACTTGATGCTTTCATGATGTATTTTCTTTTTTAGTTTATAATTAATTTTCTTAAAAATTACATGTTTAAAAATAAAAATACAAAAATTATGATCATGTTAGTAATTTTGAAAATGATAATATTACATATTTTATGATAAACAAACAAAATGATTTTGATTGAAAATATAAAATCATGGTTAAGACGTAATAATGTTTATCATGTTGATTTCCATTATTATTTCTCTATTTTTATTGAAATCATGTTTGATTTGAAGAAATGCATAATGATATAATATTAAATATTTTGATACCATGATTGACAATTTCATACATGAGATTTTAAGTTATACATGATGATAAGCATGTGTTATTTTCATGAGTGTATTTGAAAAACATATGGCAAAAATGTATCTGAATGCATGAACTTATTAAAATCATTTTTCGAACGTTCTTAATTCATTCACTTAATTGCTATGATGAGAACTTTACACTATTACATGTCTTAATAATATGTTAGACATTATGTGTTGTAGATACAAAAATTTCTATGATCATGAGCATGTTTTATCTTCATGATTGTGTTTGAAAATATATAGCAAAACCATGTTCGAATACATGAAAGTGTTAAATTTCATTTTCGGATTTTCTTGATCCTAACAATTCATTTATGAAAATCTATTGATCTTAATTTGATGATTTAAATGAGCTTTATCTTGATTTTTCGAAATTTATAAATTGAGATTTCTTATGCTTAAATCAAGATTTTATATGCATGAATTAATATCTTGTTCTCTTACAAGATTGAATGAATTCTATCTTTTTCATGATCTCCTAAGAATTTTTTATGTTGTTTATTTAAGAGGAGATTTGTTAAAATGAATCACGGTTTCTCTTGATTTTTTGAAATTATAACTTGAGTATTCATTTAATAAATCAAGATTGTTTATACGTTCTCTCATTATATCTTTTAAGGCTTATGACTTGAATTTTGTTATGTAAAATTCTTTGAATGAATGAAATACATCTCATCACCTAATAATTCTTCTTGATATTCCTTATGTGATGATATAAATACATGAAATATTCATTAATTTGTTTTGATAAGAAGTTTCGATCATGCATGGTAGGATGTAATTTGACAAAATTGGTACCATCATGATGTGAAATAAATGATGATTTTATGATTTGGTATGATGCATGCAATGATGAAATATTCATGAATTTGAAATGATGCATGCAATACTTATGACAATGATGTACATGATATATTGCATATGATGTGTATCATGAATGCTTTAAATGATGAATGTTTGGTATCATGATCAACATGTTGATAAATGCTTAAAAATTTTAATGTTTGAGTATCATGTATGATATGCTCATTAATGATGATTGATTTACTTTTAGGTATCATGAATGAAAAATAAGGTTTTTGAAATTGTGTATGTTTTAACTTGAATATATAATGATGCACAAATAAGATTGATACTTAGGTTTGTCATAATCTGAAAATTGATATAAGGGTCTTCCCTTCTTTTTGATAATGACAAAGGGGGGAGCAAGAATTTCTAGCATGGACATCATGAAAAGAGGTAAACTAGCTAGCTTGCAAAATTCAAGACGAAAGCAAAAATTGTACTTCTCAAAAGAGAAGAAATTGTTATCTTGAACATTACCGATAATTGCTAGTTTGAAATCTCAAGAAGAAGCAAAACATCCTAACTTGCACATCTAGCAAAACTTGACAAACTTGCATATTTCAAGAGGCAAGAGTTGCTTTCTTGAACATCTCTAAATTGCTAGCTTGCATGTTCTAAAATGTTGTAACATTGCTAACTTGCAAGATGTAGAGCTTGCTATCTTGAACATCTTAAGAAACAAAAATTACAAAAGTGCTATCTTGCCTATCTCAAGAAGCAAAACATGCTAACTTGCGCATCTAGCAAAGTTGACAAAATTTACATATTTCAATAAGCAAGAGTTGCCTTCGTGAACATCTCTAATTTGTTAGCTTGCATGATGTAGAAGTTGCTATCTCAAAAGAAGCAAAAGTGCTATCTTGTATGTTGTAAAACTTGCATATCTAAAACTTGATAGCTTAAATGTTCTAAGCATGATGTAACACTTGCTAAATTTTCTAGCTTCAAAACTGCATGATGATAAAACTTGATATTATATTTTTCATGCAATAAGTTGAACCTATATTCCAAACACAAGAATAGTTGGACTTTTCCATTTTGTTGATGACAAAGGGGGAGAAGTATAATGTTATGCATAAGCTTATGCATAAGTTCATGATGACATGTTGCAAGTATTCATGATGAATATTGCAATGACTTGAATTCAGTTTGAATTCAAGGTTCTATCAATATGGCATATTGATAGGGAGAGTTTGTTTAAACTCCGGGAATTAAGGTTAACTCCGTCATCAAGTGGTTGTCATCATCAAAAAGGAGGAGATTGTTGAATCTCGTATTTTGATGATGAAACCACTTGATATATGTTTATGATTTAATCTGTGTGTTGAGTGATGCAGGATGCTTCGATTAGGAAGAGACAATTAAAGCAAGAAAAATCATGTTGTGCTGGAGGAACACGTTAGAAGATTGGACATCAGGCCGGTGGATCAGTTGACATATCGATAGAAGGCTTCGGGTCGTGGACTCGGGCATCGGGCCAAGAAGAGTGGGTATTGCGCTAAGGATATCAGAGTTGCGGAGTCAACTGGCCGATTGGGCAATAGGCCGCAGGAGAGGACGATGCACTGATGAATCGGACGAAGTGTCGAGGGACCAATGACATACCGGACAACTTGGTTAATTGCTTAGGATTAATTGTCTCGATCGAAGTTTTATTTTACATGTGCAGGATTAACTACGATGGAAGTAAGACATGCAGTAGGAGTTGTGCCGGAGTCAAGACTATGATCACGTTGGGAGTTCGAGAGTTCGACGGAAGTCCGGACGGTCGTCGGAGGTTCTACGAGAACAAATCTAAGAAGTCCAGGAGCTTACCGGAACTCGCCAAGTGGATCATCGCAAGTCCAGGAGTTCACAAAGAAGCTCGTCGGAACTCGCCAAGTGGACCATCGCAAGTCCAGGAGTTTGCCGGAAGTCCGCAGGAGCATCACCGAGGGTTCATCGAATGATCGACAGAAGTTCACCGGAAGCTCGCCCGAAGAAGCGATTGATGCACCGGAGCAGGTTGTAGGAAATATCTTAAGAAATGTCATAGTTAGCATGTAGATTAAGTTAGGAATGGGAGGTGATCCCATTAATTTAATCTGGGGGCAATTGGGCCCTTGATAGACCCAAATTAGGCCGAATGGATCAACCCATTCAAACTAGAATTCCTGACAGGCGGTGGCACCGCCAGTGTCGACGGTGGCATCACCGAGGAGAGGGTCTCCCATGAAAACTGGGTGGTGCAACCGCCCCAAGCAAGCGGTGGCACCGCCTGGGCTCAGCCTCTAAGCGAGATTGGGCAGTACAACCGCCCCTGACAAGCGATGGAATCGCCTGAGCTCGGTCTCCGAGCTCTACCAAGCGGTGCAACCACCCCAGTCAGGCAGTGGCACCACTAGGGCTCAGTCTCCGAGCGCGACTAGGCGGTGCAACCACCCCTGTCAAGCGGTGGCACCGCCCAAAGGCTCAGTCTCTGAGCTGCCAGGCGGTTGTACCGCCCCAGTCAGGAGGTGGTACCGCTAGGACCTCGGAATTCCGGGAGATGACAGTTTTGAGCTCCAAATTCAAACTGGTTTGGGGCCTATAAATACCCCTCTCATCCCTAGTTAATACATACAAGCACAGAGAGCAAAAAAGGAAAGAAACGCTATAGAAATCAGTTGAGAAATCCCTCCTCTAGCTTAAGTGTTAAGATTCTGTTTTAGAGAGGAGAATGAGTGCTTGTAAGGGTTGTCTCCTAAACCCAGTAAAAGGAGAAGAGGGGTGTAAGAAGGAGGTTGATCTTCGCCTAGTAAAGGAAGATCGTTAGTGGATGCCGGTGGCCTCGACGGAAGAGGAATTGGATGAGTGGATGTAGGTCACGATTGACCGAACCACTATAAACTCCCATCCTCTTTAGTTTGCATTTTGTTTCCTGCTATTACCTTACTGCAAACCCCTTCAATAGCTTACTGCCTCAATACATTTACATATGCTTTCAAGCTAAGTTTCCGAAATTGGTTTTACGTCGAAAACGGTTTTTATCATACGAGAGATTTGACGAAGTTGACATTTTTATCTGCTGCACTAATTCACCCCCCCCCCCCCCCCCCCCCCACCCCTCTTAGTGCTCTTGATCCTAACAAAATCAAGTAAAGAAGGATAGTTTGCAGTAAATGTAAATTACAAGAAGTAAACGCAAACCGAGTTATAGTGGTTAGGTCGTCGTGACCTACATCCACTCCACCGATTCCTCTTCCGTCGAGGCCACCGGCATCCACTAATGATCTTCTTTTAATAGGCAAAGATCCACCTCCTTCTTACAACTCTATTCTCCTTTGTAGGCTTAGGAGAGAACCTTTATACCCCCTTTTTATAAAGCTTCCCTCATACTCTCCCTTAGAATGTTCTCTAAACTTTAAGAGGAGGGACTCTATACTTTACAAGAGTTTTCAACTTTAGAAATATAGAGTCTTTCTTCACTTTTCTTACTACTCCATGCAGGAATAGCTAAGGTATTTATAGACCCCAAATGGCTTCAAAAATGGAGCCAAAATTCAAATCCCCTAAAATTTGAGGGTACAGGCGATACCACCACCTGCATTGGGTGGTACCATCGCCTGTAGCCTAACACTGGGTGGTACCACTACCCAGACTGGTGATACCACTTCCTAACAGTCTTGGAGACTGAGTCAGGGTGGTACTGTTGAATCTCGTATTTTGATGATGAAACCACTTAATATGTGTTTATGATTTATTCCGCGTTTTGAGTGACACAAAATACTTCATTTAGGATGAGACAATTAAAGCAAGAAAATCATGTTGGGCTAGAGGAACATGTCAGAAGATTGGACGTCGGGCCGATGGATCGGTCGACGTATCGATAGAAGGCTTCGGGCCATAGATTCGGGCATCGAGCCAAGAAGAGCGGGTATTGTGCCAAGGATATCGGAGTTGCAGAGTCAACTGGCCAATTGGGCAATAGGCCGCAAGAGAGGACGATGCGTCGAAGAATCGGACGAAGCGTCGAGGGACCAATGACATGCCGGACAACTTGATTAATTGCTTAGGAGTAATTGTCTAGATCGAACTTTTGTTTTACATGTGTAGGATTAACTATGATAGCTTGAAGACATAAAGTAAGTCTACCAGAGTCAAGTTCGATGGGTGTTCAAGAGTCCGAAGAATCATCGGAGATGCTGCTAGAACCAACCGTGAAGGAATCAGGGACTTGTCGGAGTTTTCGGAAGTCCACCAAAGAGATCATCGGAGGTTCATGGAGATCACCGAGAAGGCTCGGCTACTCGCTGAACTCGCCAAAAGATCGGGAGCCTACTGGGAGTCTACTGGAAGAAATCCGAGGGTGTATCGGAAGTCCACCGGAAGATCGCCGGAAGGAGACTTGACGTTTGCCGGTTGAAAACTTGCTTAGGACTATGTTTTCAGTTGCGTAGTTTGCATGTAATTAGGATTAGGATTAAGGGATAATTCTATATCCTGGTTAGGGGCCAATTGGGCCCGATATTACCTAGTTTGGGCTAGATTTGAAACCCATCTAGTGACCCATAGGACCGGGTGGTGGAACCGTAGGACTGGGTGGTGGCACTGCCCGGAACCCGAGGATCAGGCGGTGGTACCACTGGACTGGGCGGTGGCACCGCCCAGCACCCGAGAGGTCCAGTGGTGGCACCGCTAGTACACTGTTAGTGTCAGACACCAATCGGGAACCCAAGAGAATTCAAAATTTGGAGCCCAAATTTGAATTCTCTTAGGGCTTATAAATACCTCTCAATTCTCAGTAGAGAATACAACTTTTGAGAAGCAATAGACTGAGACAAAAGCCTTTGTAAAGTTTTTAGTAAGCCTTATTTTCAATTGCTGGAGTGTTCACCTCCTTCCTTTTCGTTGAAAACTTCGAAGAGTGTGAACCACTTGTAAAAGTTGTAAGAGGGGTATTTGTCATTCCCCTTCAAAGTGATTTGCTAGTGAAAGTTGGGAGCCTCATCGAAGAAGGCTTGGCAAGTGGATGTAGGTCATTTGACTGAACCACTTTAAATTGGTGTGTTCCTTGAATGTGTGAGTACTTACCTTTCTAAAATTGTTATTTACACTGTAGCAAGCTTTCGTTTTCATCTTCTCACTTTACTCAAGTTATTATCGAATCGAAATCTCCTCGCATTTACGAATTCAATTTCAAACTTACAAGTTTTAATCCACTGCACTAATTCACACCCCCCTCTTAGTGCCACTCCGATCCTAACAGGTACCACCACCCAGACTGGCGATACCACCACCGAACATATTCTTGAAGACTGTGCTATGATGGTTTCTCCTGTTTGGTCATTGTTTGGGCCTTTCACTTGGCCCACCATAGCCCAAACTTGGGTCCAACTGTCCCCTAATTAGGTTGGCCCAATTCTAATCCCAATTATGTGCTAACTATGAATTTTAAGATATTTACTAAGCTAAATAAGTTCGTAAGTCTAGGTTTCTTTTTGGCGAGCTTCCGGTAGTCTTCCGACGAACTTCCGATGATCTCTCGGCAATGTTCCAACAGACTCCCAATAAGCTCTTGGACTTCACTATGGTCTTCTTAGTGAGTTCCGTTGAGCTTATTTGGTAAACTCCTGGACTTCACGATTAATTCTGATAGAACTTCCGACGAACTCTCGAACTTCCAACGAAATCGTGTCCTTAACTCTGAGACTTTATTTTGCTTTATGTCTTTCTATCATAGTTAATCCTGCATATATAAAATCCTACTTCGATCTAGATAATTATTATAAAGCTTGAATCATGTTGTCCGGCATGTCATTGGTTCCTCAATGCTTCGTCCAATTCTTCGACGCATCATCCTGTCTTATAGCCTATTGCCCAATCGATCAGTTGACCTCCGCAACTCCGATATCCTTGGCACAATATCCACTCTTCTTAGTCCGATGCCTAAAACCGTGGCCCAAAGCCTTATGTCGATACGTCGACCGATTCTTCAGCGCGACGTCCAATTTTCTGACATGTTTCTCTGGCCCAATATGATTCTTCCTACTTTAAATGTCTCTCCCTGATCGAAGCATCCTGCGTCACTCAAAATGCATATCAAATCATAAATATTTATCAATTGGTTTTATCATCAAAATATGAGATTCAATAGTATGAGCTGATTGTGATCGACAAAGACTTATCTTATATGAAAGAGCCCACTTCGATTGTTGATAAGAAGAAAAAGATCCTAAAGAATCGGGTCATCCTTCTAGTTAAAGAGATCTAGAGTTATCATTCAGGGGAGGAAACAACCTGGGAGCTTGAGGAAGAAATGAAGAAAGCTTATCCTCATCTTTTTGTCGAAGGAGGTATGATAAATTTAGAGGATTAAATTTTTCTTTTAAAGAGGGGAGAGTGTAACATCCCCCTTTTTTAAAAAATTTTGTAGATGCTTGTTTGTAAATATGAGGATTATCTAATAATTCTTTTATATTAGATAATTTTATATTAAAGGTTTATGGCTAGGGACCTAAATATAAATCTTAAAAAATTGATATGATTTGTCAAAGATTTATATTAAGTTCAAAAAAAAATAGAGGACACATGTCACTAGCTAACCTAAGTATGGTGCCACTTATGTTTATTCTATGGATGACACATAAGCCCCTTTCATGCATGCTTGCCACCTTGCAACCCATGTGTTAGCCAAACCCAAGTAGATAAGAGATTAAATAAAAACTTAACAAATGAGGGACACTTGCTGCAACTAGCATAGGTTTAAGAAGAAGAAGGGAAGAAGAATTGAAGAAGAAGAAGAAGAAGAAGAAGCTTTGCTTTGCTTGAGGTTTTGCATCAATTTTTCCATATTTAAAAATAAAACTTTTCTAAGGCAAGTATTCTAACCCCTTCCTATAGAAATCTTGATCTCTAATTTCATCTTAATTCTGAAAACTTTAGAAGATTTTGGCTTCATACTTGATATTTCTGTCATTTGGGAATAAAAATGTGAATTTAGAATTTTCTAAGATTTGACCTTTCATATTATTCTAGTCATAACATTCTACACAACACTTGAATTTAGTAGAAACTAAATTAATCCAAAAATAGACTCAAAGATCTTTCTTTTGATATCAAGTTTGATAAATTTAGAGTTTATTTACCTACCGAAACTATTATTTCAATTAACCCTATGAAATCTATAAAATAGAGACTATCAGTTTTAACCATTCTCTTGCTTATAACCTTTCTAGCATATATTGTTTGAAAGATTTTGAGTAGAAATACCTATTGAATAATCTGTTCTAATTAACTATATGAATTCTGCAAAACATAGATAATATTCTCTGACCTTTGGTTACTAAATTGTTTATAACTCTTTGTTGGAAACTCATACTCATACTAAGCATGATTCATATAAAACTATATTGATACATCTTTCGAATGACCTCATTTTTGATAAATTGGAGCATAATTAGTTATCCAAATAATTCATGCAATTTGCCTCTCAAATTCTATCATAATTGAGCTTTCATCAATTTCGCCTATTCTTGTTTCGTCTCTTTGGAAATTGATTTCATCTCAAATCCTTACTTCAGTTTAGCTTTACATTATTGTTTTAAATTTTTATATACTCTTGTCCTACAAGTATTTGCATACCTGAATCTGTTATGTAAATTTCATGTTTTTATTGTAATGTTTCGTATCAACATATACATTCTGTTGTTCCTCATGTGTTTCCAATATTTCCCAATTTTATTGTTCATAATATCCTTTTGTACTCTAGTGTTTGTAGGATAATGTGAACCTTTGCGATAAATAGTAAAAGGATTATTTGGACCTTTTCTAGAAATGGTAAAGGGTATATGCTTAGAGCTCGCGATACTCTAGATTATGTTTGGTGGTCATTCATAAATAGATGGACCATATTATGTTATGATACTACTTCACCTTCTATGTATTTGATATGATATCCAGAGCTTTGTTTTTGTGCTTCTATATATGCTTTGGATTAGAATGAAATGTATGCAACGTCATATGTGATGTTTGAGCTTCTATTTCATATTTATTCTTTGATATGTTCTGAAATATTTCTTATGCTTCTGAAACATTTCATACATCATTGATTTGCTCTGAAATGTTTCATATATAATTGGTATATATAGAAACATTTCATATGCCTTTAATATACTCCAAATGTTTTATATGCCGTTGATATACTCTGAAACATTTCATACACCCTTGATTTACTCCGAAATATTTCATATGTCATTGATATGCTCCGAAACATTTCATACGCCCTTGATATGCTCCGAAATAATTCATATACCAATGATATACTCGTAACAATTCATACGCTATTAATATACTCTGAAATACTTCCTATACCATTGATATACTCTGAAATTCTTCCTATGCTATTGATATGTTCTGAATGTCATTTATATGCTTCAAAATGTTTCATATGATATTAATATACTCTGAAACATTTCATACATAATTGATATGCTTTAAAATTTTTCATATGTCTTTGATATACTCCAAAACATGTCATGCGCCATTGATCAGCTCCGAAATATTTCATATGTCGTTGATATGCTCTGAAATATTTTATACGCCCTTGATATGCTTTGAAATGCTTTATATGTCTTTGATATGCTCTGTAACATTTCATACGCTATTGATATGCTCTGAAATGCTTCCTATATCATTGATATACTCTAAAATGCTTCTTATGCTATTGATATGTTCCGAATATGCCATTTATATGCTTTGAAATGTTTCATATGCTATTAATATACTCCAAAACATTTCATACACTATTGATATGCTCTGAAATATTTTATATGTCGTTGATATGCTCCAAAACATGTCATGTGCCCTTGATCTGCTCCGAAATGTTTCATATATCGTTGATATGCTCCGAAACATTTCATAGGCCCTTGAGATGCTCTGAAATGCTTTATATGCCATTGATATACTCTATAACATTTCATACGCCACAGATATGCTCTAAAATATTTCATATACTATTGACATGTTCCGAATCATTTCATACGCCATTGATATTTAAAATGCTCGTTATGTCAATGATATACTCCAACTAATCTTATTCCTTTGTTATGAACAAAACATGCTTCGAATGAAATGACATTGTAATTCTACATTCGTTGAGTGGCTATCTAAAACTCTTGTATCCCTGCCTTGTATTTGGTACTTTCTTTATTTGAAACTATCCTCTTTCATCATGGATATGTTAATCGCTTGCTGAGCTCTATATGCTCACTCCGTTGCTATATTAATCTTTTAGGATAGCTTGTCGCTCGCTAAAATAATTAAATTGAGCTGCGGTAGTGGAAAGCTAGAAGAATTTTGGCAAACCTTTAGTGGATGATACGTTTTTATTGTATAAGTATATTTAGTGTCTAATAGAATGTTTGATGGTAAATCTGAACTTATGAGTTTTGTAAAAGTTTAAAGAACTTCTCTTATTTAGGATTTTAGAGTGTTAAGTTTAATTTGTGAAATGATATGAACATATGGTAAATATTAGTTTTGTGATTATGTAGAATCCCACACTTGTGGATTTATGAGGTGGTTATTGTCTTGGTGAGTTGGTTTCAGATTTATGATTCATCGAGTGATGTGGTATATGAATTTAAACTGCACAGGTTTTATGAATTGTGGAATTATGGATGTGAATGACTTGAATGTTTTCTCAATATCCTCAAATATGTGTTTGGATTATGGAATGAATTATTATTGAATTATAATATTATTGATTCGAGGAGGGCGTGATAGAGATGGTATCCGAGCATGATTTGAGGATCACTGAGATGTTTGATATATTTGATGTGCAAAATATATTGAGGTCTAGTAAACTATATTGATCAATGAAAACTTCCTTTGATGATTTTTAAGAATCTATGATGTCAAGGACATCTGGTCATCTTGCTATATCTTCTTTTGAATAATTGAGTGAGATGAAATTATTGATCGGGGACATCAAATTAGAATGGAGTAGGAATGGTATAATTTAAGGTGCTTATCCGTCATAGTTTTAGTGGTGAGCTTAATCCAATGGTAGTTGAATAATGGATGATGCGGATAGAGAAAATATTTGACGTCTTAAATTACCTTGATGATCAAAATATTTCTCTTGCTTCTTTTATGTTGAAAGGAGAGGCTGAGCACTAGTGAAGAATGATAAAAAGGATCACAAAAGTCAAACATGAGTGAATCACATGGAATGTATTCGCATAAAAGTTCAACGATAAATATTTATCAGATAGCATTAGAGAGTAGAAAGAATTAGAGTTCTTGAATCTCATCTAGGAAAACTTGACAGTAGCAAAGTATGAATCTCCAGATTTGCTACTCATATAATTGATGATGGAATTAGAAAAGCAAAGAAATTTGAAATGGGCCTAAGGCCAGTAATAAGAAGTCAGATATTAGCCTTAAAACTCCAAGTATATGCGGATGTGGTAGAAAGGGCTTTGATAATTGAAAGAGACTTGGAGAAAATTTAATAAATTGAGGGTAAAAAAGATAAGGACAAGTTTATTAGTAAAAAAAAAAGAAGGAAAGAATCTAAAACAAATTATAAGAGGGTCAAGACATCTAGATTTGGAAAAGAAAAACTCACTCAATAGAATGCGAAATTTATATGGGGTGATGACTGTGAGTGAAGTTTTCAAAAGTTCAAAAAAAAAAAGATTGACTAGTGCCCCTATTATCACTAATTCAATTGGTTATTAGGAATTTATAATTTATACTAATGCCTCAAGAAAGAGCCTTGGACGTGTTTTGATATAAGAAGGGAAAGTGATTGCTTAGCTTCTAGACAACTAAAAATTATAAACTGAATTATCCAACTCATGATTTGGAATTGGCAGCAATTATTTTGCTCTAAAGATTTCGAGGCATTACTTATTTGGGCAGACATTTGAAGTCTTTACTGATCACAAGAGTTTTAGGTATATTTTTACTCATAAAGAGTTAAACATGAGGCAATGGAGATAGATAGAACTTCTAGAGGATTATGATTATACTCTTTGTTATCACCTAGGGAAAGTCATGTCGCAGATGCACTTAATAGAAAATCTACAAGTTTTCTGGTTAGACTGGTTATAAAATAACGGAAGTTATTAGAAGAAAATTTTGATTTGAATGTTATGAGAAAAGGGAATGACTCAATGATATTAATGGCCTCCATCCAAGTACAATATGATCTTATTTAACAAATTAAAGAAGGAAAACTATGAGATCGATGCTTAATCTACTTAAGGAATGAAGTAGAAAATGGATTGAAACTGAATTTTTAAGTTTCATATGATATTAAGATTTGAGGATAGAATATGTATTCCAAATGACCTAGATATCAAGAACCAAATCCTGATGGAAGGTCATTATTCAAAGTACACCATGTATCCTAGTAGCACTAAAATGTATAGAGATATCCAAAGTCATTATTGGTGAGAAGGCATGAAAAAGGAGATTACAATATATGTTTCAAAGTATTTGACTTGTCAGTAAATCAAAGCAGAACACCAGAGACCTAGTGATTTGTTGCAACCTTTACATATTCTTGAATGGAAATGGGAATGTGCTACCATGGACTTTGTTACAAGACTACCTCGAACTTCTAGAAAGCATGATACTATTTGGGTTATCATTGATAGGTTAAGGAAATCCATATTTATATATCAATAAAATAGTAAGACTTCATGGTATTCCAAAGGATTTTATCTCTGATAGAAACTCCATATTTCTATCTAGATTATAGAGAAGGTTACAGGAATCTATGGGCACTAAATTCAAGTTTAGCACTACTTATCACACACAAACTGATGGTCAATCAGAAAGAATCATTCAAACACTTGAAGATTTTCTTAGAGCCTATGTTATGGATTGGATAGGTGAATGGGATAAAGATATATCTCTTATTAAGTTCACTTATAATAATAGTTATTATTCGAGTATTCAGATGGCTCCTTTTAAAGCTTTATATAGGCGAAAGTGCAAAATGCCTATATGTTGGGAAGAAGTTTGTGACAGAATATTATTAGCACCAGACAAAGTACAATAGACTACCGAGAAAATTCAAGTTATAAGAAAAAGTTTAAAGACTACTCGTCAAAAGAGTTATGTTAATAATAGAAGACTAGATATTGAGCTTCAAGTCGGGGATTTTATATTCCTGAAGGTCTCCCCTTCTAAAGGCATTATAAGATTTGGGAAGAAAGGAAAGTTAAGCACAAGATTTATTGGACCTTTTGAGGTTCTTGAGAGGGTTGGTTCTATCGCTTACAGGATTGCTTTGCCACCATCGTTGTGCCATATCCATGATATATTTTATGTTTCAATGATCAGAAAGTATATACCTAATCCCTCTTATATCATTAAGTATGAGCTAATGGTGATCAATAAAGACTTGTTTTATGTAGAAGAGCCCACTCAGATTGTTGATAAGAAGGAAAAGATCCTTAGGAATTGGGTCATCCCTCTAGTTAAAGTGATCTGGAGTTATCATTCTCAGGTGGAAACAACTTAGGATCTTGAGGAAGAAATGAAGAAAGCTTATCCTTATCTTTTCATCGAATGAGGTATGATAAATTTAGATGACTAATTTTTTTTATTTTAAGGAGGGGAGAGTGTAACATCCCCAATTTTTTGAAAATTTTGTAGATACTTGTTTGTAAATATGAGAAATATTTAATAATTCTTTTGTATTAGATAAGTTTATATTAAAAGTTTATGGCTAGGGGCCTAAATATGAATCTTAAAAAATTGATATGATTTGTCTTCACATTAAGTTAAAAAAGAAAACGAAGGACATGTGTCACTAGCTAACCTAAGTATGGTGCCACCTATGTTTATTCTATGGATGACACATAAGCCCCTTTAATGCATGCTTGCCACCTTGCAACCCTTGTGTTAGCCAAACCTAAGTAGTTAGATGAGAGATTAAAGGAAAACTTAACAAAGGAGGGATACTTGCTGCAACCAATATGGGTTTGAGAAGAGAAGGGAAGAAGAATTGAAGAAGAAGAAGAAGAAGAAGGATGCTTTACTTTGCTTTAGGTTTTGTATCAAGTTTTCCACTTTTGGAAATCAAATGTTTCTAAGACAAGTGTTCTAACCCCTTCCTACAGAAATCTTGATCTCTAATTTCATCTTAATTTTGAAAACTTTGGAAGATTTTGGCTTCATACTTGATATTTCTGTCACTTGGGAATAAAATTGTGAATCTAAAATTTTTTGAGATTTGACCTTTCTGTATTCTTCTAGCCATAACATTTTTCTAGATCTTGGATTTAAGAGAAACTAAATTCATCCAAAAATAGACTCATAGCTCTTTCTTTTGCAACTAACTTTGATAAATTTAGAGTTTATTTACCTATCGAAACTTTTATTTCAATTGACCCTATGAAATTTGTAAAACAGAGACTATCAGTTTTGACCTTTCAGTACTCTCTTGCTTATAACTCTCTTTTAAACACTCTGATTTCTGTAAAATATTATTTATTGGAGACTAGACTTATAAACCTTTCTGTATTTATGTAGTAGAAATGCCTATTTAATAATCTATTCTAATTAACTCTATGAATTGTGCAAAACAGAGAACACTCTGACCTTTGGTTCAAATTATTTATAACTCCTTGTTGGAAACTCATATTCATATAAAACATAATTTATCTAAAACTAGATTGATACATCTTTTCGAATGACTCTTATATTTTATAAATTGAAGTATAAATTGTTATCCAAATAATTCATGCAATGTGCCTCTTAAATTCTGTCATAATCGAGTTTTGATCGATTTCGCCTATTCTTGTTTCATCTCTTTGGAAATTGATTTCAACTAAAATCCTTACTTCAGTTTAGCTTTATATTATTACTTCAAATTTCTCTATACTCTTGTCCTACAAGTATTTGTATACCTGAATCTATTATGTAAAATTTATATTTGTATTGTATTATTTCATATAGGCATATGCATTTCGTTGTTCCGCGTGTGTTTCTGATATATCCCAATTTTATACTTTTTTGTACTCTGGTGTTTATGGGATAATGTAAACCTTTGTTAGAAATAGTAAATGGATTATTTGGACCTTTGCTAGAAATAGTAAAGGGCATATGTTTAGAGCTCGCGATGCTCTAGATTATATTTGGTGGTCATTCAGAAATGGATGGACCATATTATGTTATGATCTCACTTCACCTTCTATGTGTTTGATATGATATCCAGAGCTTTGTTTATATGCCTCTATATATACTTTAGATAAGAATGAAATGTATGCAATGTCATATGCGACGTTTGAGCTTCTATTTCATATTTTTCATATTTGTTATTTGATATATTCTGAAATATTTCTTATGCTTCTGAAACATTTCATATATCATTGATTTGCTCAGAAATGTTGTTGTATCAATTTTTTAGGATAGCTTATCGCTTGCTAAAATGTTTAAATTGAGCTATGGTAGTGGAAAGCTAGAAGACTTTGGGCAAACCTTTAGTGGATGATATATTTTTGTTGTATAAGTATATTTGGTGTCTAATGAAATATTTGATGGTAAATATGAACTTATAAGTTTTGTAAAAGATTAAAGAACCTCTCTTGTTTAGGATTTTGGAGTATTAAGTTTAATTTGTGTAATGATATGAACATGTGGTAAATATTGGTTTTGTGAATATATAGAATCTCACACTTATGGATTTATGAGGTGGTTATTGTCTTGGTGAGTTTGTTTTAGAATTTATGATTCATCGAGTGATATGGTATACGAATTTAAACTGTACAGGTTTTATAAATTATAAAATTATGGATGTGAATGACTTGAATGTTTTCTTAATGTCCTCAAATGTGTGTTTGGATCCTAGAATGGATTATTGTTGAATTATAATATTATCGATTCGGGAGGAGGGGGGAGGGGGGCGTGATAACGATGCTCCTCAAAATCACTACCTAAATCTTCACACCTATTATTTGAGGAGGCGAAGTGGAGAGTGTTGAATCTCGTATTTTGATGATGAAACCACTTGATATGTGTTTATAATTTAAACTGCATTTAGAGTGATGCAGGTCTACTCGATCAGGATTAGACAATTAACGCAGGAGGAATTGACGTTGCGCCGGAGGAGATCACGTCAAGATATTGGACGGCAGAAGGCTTCGGACGTCGGGCATCGGGCTAAGGAGAGCGGAATTGCGCCAAGGATATCGGGGTTGCGGAGGTCAATCGCCGATTGGGCAACAAGCCGCAAGAGAGAACGATGCACTGAAGAATCGGACGAAGCGCCAACCAATGACGTGCCGGGCAACGGAATGTTGATTCGCGTTGTAATAACTGTCTAGATCGGAGTAGAGTTTTGGCTTGCATGTGCAGGATTAACTACGATAACGATGAAGACATAAAGCAAAACAAAGTGCGGATTCAAGCATGAAGGATCCGTTGGGAGTTCAAGAGTTCGACGGAAGTCCGAAGGATCGTCGGGAACACTGCCGAAACTAGCCGAGAATGAGTATGGAGCTTGCCGAAGGGTTTTTCGGAAGCTCGCCGGAAGGTTCGTGGGAAGTTCGCAGAGTTCGCCGAGAAAGATCAAAGCTTGCCGAAGAAGCTCGTTGGAACTCGCCAAGATCAAATCATGAAGTTTAAGAGCTTGCCGGGAGTCCGCAGAATGGTTTCCGAGAGTTTATCGGAAGACCGACGAAAGTTCGCCGGAAGCTCGCCGGAAGCTCGTCGGAAGAAGTCTTGACTTATGGACTTTGTAATAGCTTATAAAATGTCTTTAAATTCGTAGTTAGCATATTAATTAGGGTTAGGATTAGGTATTAATCCTATAACCCAAGTAGGGGCCAATTAGGCCCGAGTTCGAACTAGTTTGGGCCAAGATTGAAGCCCAACTAGTGGGCTGAAAACACTGTAGGCGGTGGCACCGCCTGGGCTAGGCGGTGGCACCGTCCAGTGCCCGAGAGCTGGGCGGTAGCACCGCCTGGGTTCGGCGGTGGCACCGCCTAGCACTGTCAGGGTCAGAAACTGACAGGCGGTGGCACCGCCAGCATCGGGAACTCCAAGAGAATTCAAATTTTGGAGCCCAAATTTGAATCCTCTTGAGGCCTATAAATACCCCTCATTTCTCAGCAGAGGATACAACCTTTTGAGAAGCTAGAAGTTGAGAAAAGCTTTAGGAAAAGTCTTGTTTTCAATAGCTTGAGTGTTCACCTCCTTTCTTTTCATTGAAATCATTGTAAAAGGGTGAACCACTTGTAAGAGGTTGTAAGAGGGGTGTAAGAAAGAGGTTGATCTTTGCCTAGTAAAGGAAGATTATTAGTAGATGCCGGTGGCCTCGACGGAAGAGGAATCGGAGGAGTGGATGTAGGTCACGATTGACCGAACCACTATAAACTACCGTCTTCTCTGGTTTGCATTTATCTTATTGTCGTTTATATTACTGCAAACCATCTTCACTTTGATGCTTTACTTCTTTGTCTCTTTCTTACATATGCCTTCAAGTTAAAAACGTAATTGAAACGGTTTCAAACGAAACGTTGCTTTTATCATACGAAGTTTCCGTAAGTGTTTAAATCGTCGAAAGTTTATCATACTTTATCGCTGCACTAATTCACCCCCCCCTATTAGTGCCGCTCCGATCCTAACAGAGAGGAGAATAGGACGTAGCAACTAAGAAGCCTCTGGCCTATAGGTCTTTGGTTCCCTCCTATTTATAGAGGTCTCTTGTCTACCTAACCCTAATGGATCTTATCCTATTGGGTATTGGATTTCCATCCAACTACCCAGGCCTCTTAGATTTGTGGATCTCTATCCAATAATCCCTCTTTGGATCTTATTAGATCTCATATATAGGATCTAATACTTCAGGGGCTTATTGGATATCCAATAAGATAGGGACTCTAGCGGATATCTCATATCTAAACCTCTACTCATCGTAATTTCTACCATATGTATGTAATCCTCTAAGCCCAATATCGAGATGGCCATGAGTCATGCCTATCAGAACTCCTTCTCGCTTGGTAAATTATTATCTCCATAATAATGCACTTGACTCATCGACTATGAATATACTAGGCCACTACACCGTAATCCCCAGACGATACAAGGGAATTCAATCCTTTGGATCTATCTATCCTCAGTTACCGTATATCTATAGTCTCTCATCTATCTAATATCCCAGAGATCATATACCGAGCATGGTCTTGTCAGGCCCATACAGTTTCTACTCAAGTCTCGCTATAATCGGATTCACCCGGAGAACTCTTTCTCTCTCAATCTGAATGACCTTGGCTAGGGATTTGTCTTAGTAAGAACATATGGGATATTCCTCTTATGACACCGAAAGTGGATGATCCTCTATCAACACTCAATGGTCCTCGTAATGTTGGCTACCACTCCCGATGCCCAATTGTGCTAGATTTGGAACTTCCAAGCCTATAAGTCTGGTATCAAAGAGTGGAGTACTCATACAAGACATCCTTGATGTCTCAAGTCTAAGGACCAGATACACCACTAAGATGACGAAATCGCTGTCTGATAGTAAGGAATCATCAACCATCCAGTATTCTATGCACGGATCAATCAGTGAACTTATTCTCCAATAAGCACTTGTACTATAGCCTTAGTGTCCTCATATGAGCAGCTATGAGACTAGTTGTGTCCATCATATGGACTGGTATACAACACACCAGTCTGTTCGGTTATCTCGATGTCCCTTTTGAGTAACATATGACCAGGATTATTTAGGGTTTGTGTTTAAAGGTGAATCAGTCTCATTATCGTAATCTCATTACGATTCGATTCCCATTGCACATATCCATAGACATCACGTATATATATAAGTATATATATATATATATATATATATATATATATATATATATATATATATATATATATATATATATATATATATATATATATATATATATATATATATATATATATATATATATATATATATATATATATATATATATAAAAGTGATAAAATATCAATTAATATAATAAGTAAAAAGAATGTGTATCATATCACATATGTCATCACTCACATGATTAGCTTGTAGGGCACCTATGACTAGCAGTATCCTATGTTATTGACATTGAAATATTCAGAGATAGATCTCAAGGATTATTAAGACTATCTTAGAAAGGATATATTGACCAAGTCTTAGATAAATTTAATATGCAACTTTGTTCAACCAATGATATACTTATTATTAGAGGTGAAAAATTCAATCAAAACCAATGTCCGAAAAATGACTTAGAAAATAAACAAATGAAGGATATTTCTTATGCATACGTAGTTAGAAGTTTATTATATGCTCAAACATATACAAGACTATATATTAGTTTTGCACTTGCAATGCTGAGTAGATACCAGAGTAACCCATGAATGAAATATTGGAAAGCTGTAAAGAAAATAATGAGATATCTGCATGGGACAAAAGATTATATACTCACATACAAGATATCATATCAACTTGAAGCAATAAGATATTAATATACCAATTTCGCAAATTGCCTCAATAGTAGGAAGTCCACTTCAGGATTTATATTCATATTAGCTGGAGGGGTAATTTTTGAAAAAGTATAAAACAATCGCTTATTGCATCATCAATAATGAAAGCTAAATTTGTGACATACTTTGATGCTATAAATCAAGCTTTATGGGTGTAAAATTTCATCTCAGGGTCTGGTCGACTCAATTGCTAGGCCACTGAAGATATTTTGTGATAATACTATAGTAATTTTCTTCTTTAAAAATGGCAAGTACGTTACTGGTTTCAAACATATTAAGATAAAGTACTTGTTGGTTAGAGAAATATTCTAAAAACAACTAGTGTTAATTGAGAACCTAAGCACCACCATGATGATTGCTGATCCATTTACTAAAGTTTTATAATCTAAAATATTTAAGGAATATGTTTTTAGAACTAGGCTTACGAGCAAGCCATAAAAAATATAATTATGTATGTTTAGGTGGATGCTATTATTTACCTTTTTTTACTTAATTAAAATTATTTGTTTCTACTATCCTATTTACATTTATGATTATATATATTATAATTAAATATAATAATATGATTGTCTTGATAAGACAAATTACAAGGGTCATTATGGATAATATTATGAAAGGCTAACAATGTTTGTGGTACATATAAGGGAGTATAACATTAATGATATATAACCGTTATGACTTGTATTGGTAGTTTGACTTAATGTGGTATTATTATGCTTATTGGACTTATTGGCTTGTCTTTAAAATTCATGATCATCAATAAAATATTTTTTTTTAATTTCAAAATATAGGTAAAATTATTTTTAAATAAATTTTATTTTAAATTTTTTTTATATCTTACTAATTAATGGGTTAAGTAAAAAAATGTTAGATTACGTGACTATATTTAATTGATAAGATATATTATAAATCGATTAGATTATAATGAAAGTTATAACCATAGAAGGAAAGTTGTAGAATTGTAATGAAAGATTTTACGCTTACAGCACTTGGTCCTCGTCACCATGTAAATGTGACTACATCTGCTGGAATCAACATGGGTTTGAATTGATAAACGCAATCAAATGATGTTTAATCGTAGGGATGATCAAATCACGTGCTCGACTATTAGTTAGTCTGATTTACTTATTGAAAAATCAAAATAAATTGATTAATCTAATTGGCTTTTTAGATAAAACCAACATGAACCGATCAGATTAGATAAAATCGATCCAATTTTATAATATAGCTAAATATTACTTAAATACTCTTAGCTTAAATTTTTTTTATTATTTATTTAATAGGATATTACACCAATCATAAATTAGGGTTGACAAGAGAAATAAATTAAGTTTAGACTTACTTAAATGTGACAAATAATACTCTCAATCTTAATGACTTGTATTTTAATGTTGATGAAGAAGAACATGAGTGAAATCAAGTTAGCTTGCTGTACAAGAAGAACGGCAAGGACCAAAATGAAAACGAGGATGAAACAAATAGTGAAACAAGCAAAAATGAGCTTAAAAATTTATATTATAATATGGAATTGACTCCTTCCATAGAATTACCTGATAACATTTTGATAACTAAAAAGTGTTCATCTTATCAAGAAAAATTCATGTCTATATGCTGTTTAAGTTATGCTAATTATGTTGGATAAACTATTTCTTCTATATCATTCAACAATTCATTTTGGATTAGATTAGTGTAATTACTACTAAGATTTTACCATGTGTTATTTATTTTATATAGTTAAACCTTTATGTTTGTAATGTTGGTTGATATTATTATTTTTTATCCTTTTCTATATAAATTTTTTAATTAGTTTTAATATTTTATATTTATTATATATAATTATAAATTAATATATATTTTTTAAAATATTTTTATCTTAAAATCCTTTTAATTAAAGATGCAGTTCGAACAATTGATCCATTGGTTCAACGAATAATCCAATAATTTAAGGCTTCACCAAGTCATTTTTCTGTTCAGCTCTTATAACTATATATTTAATTGACTATTTTGATTCAAATGGTTCATATCATATATAAGATTAAATCTAGATTCTATCAAATTTATTAGAGCATTGGACCCATTCAGTTGAATCCTAGCAGTAACCAAAACTCCTCTCTCGTTTGTAACCGGCAATATTGGAGATCACTGTTATAGTAGATTTAACAAAACCAATTATATTGTATTAATATTTAAGTTCATTAAAGAGTGATCGAAAAATCAAAATGTCAAGCTAAAGTGTTGTTTGTGAAAGAAATGACGATCCCGAATTTTTATTGATAGTAAATATGAATTTATATACACAAAGAATATTATAATATATGATAATTGCATGATAAATATGATAATTACATGATAACTAATAATAAATATAAAATATTCATCTAAATTATTTCATACGAGATCACATTGAGATCATGATCCTCGATACTAATAGAATCATAATAATTGTTATCTTAATTTTTATGATTTAGAATTATAATAATATAGTATTAAAATATTAAAAGGATCATAATAATTTTATCATAATTTATTTTTCTCAATAATATCTTTCTTAATATGTTTATGCAAGATGGTCCTCCCATGGGAGATCGATCTTAGACCGAATTAGAAAGAATTGTTGGCAAAACAAAGGCTTGGTAAGCACATCTATAAGCTAATCAAAAGATGAGACATAAGAGACACATAGCTTATCATTTTAAAATTTGTCATAAACAAAGTAAAATATAGGATTCACACATAAATATGTTATCCCACTATTATCATAATATACAAATGACGAGTCAAAGATTGTGACAAATAATTCATATAATAATTATTGAATCTAACAAAGTTTATCGGTCGTAAAAATAATCGCTCTTGGTAGAAGATCTTGTAATAGGTCATTGTTTCTTGAAACTCCATGAGATTTGATTGTGATAAAAAAATATGATATAAGCACAATTAGATGTCTTGTTATCTTTATATCTAAAAATACATAAAACAATATAGGAGAATCCTTTCAGAAAAATGTCATCAAAAGTGTAATATCGTAAAAAAAAATATTTAACAACTATCCAATGATTGAAAGTAGACTTAATAATTTATTAAGATAAATTGAGAGAACAAATTAATAAGTTATTAAGATAAATTGAGAGAACACAAAGGTTTGGAGGGGATCTGAGCTTCAAAGTTCAACCCCTCAACGTCTTCGGTCTAAGGTTATAATATTTGCTGCAAAAGAAAACCATGATAAGTAGATCATTTACGAAAACACCATTCAAAACCCAATTCTGGTTGCCATTCAACTCATGAATAAGCTAATTCTCAACGTCCAGAGAAACATACAACTCAGGTAGGCTAGTTGTCAAGGCATGAGCCATCAACATGAAGGAAACATTAATGGCGGCTGTAGAATTGGTTTCCGAATGGGGATTTGAGCAAAATTGAGAGATACTCGGGTCCTCCGTTATCTCAGAAACCTGGCTCTTGTGATGCCTCCGTGAGAGAGAGAGAGAGTTGCCATAAGAATCCCAGCACTATAAAAACTCGCATAAACAAGTTCGGCATAAGAGAAGCAGGGCTAATTACTAGCAGAAAGATAAAATGAATTTTTGATTCCAGGTCGCTTAAAGTGTACCATAGGGATTTGGAATAGGGGTTGGCTTCAAAGTTGTAATGGTTGCAGGTTTTTTACTTAATCAGGTAATCAAAAACACCTAATTCACACAGTGAACTCAGTTTCAAGTAACAGTTGTGTTATGGATTCTAAGTCTCGGCTCTACTAGTCAACGGCTGATGATGAATGATCCCGTCATTCCACATAAGAAATCTTTTTACCCTGTTCAAAACCTAGATTCTTTCGTAAACAAATGCTACTAAGCTTATCACAACAATCTGGGTCAGTCTAAAGATCACTTTTCATTGATCAGACATTAGGCAAACCTCCATACTAGATAGAGCGGCGATCCACTGTCTCAGGTTGATCACTTTGTCTGACAGTTAAATTCAACAAAAGGATATGTCGTGGTAAACAACCTTGAGCCGTAGCCTCAGGACGACATGGCTTGGTTAGGGTCCAGATTACGGGAATCTTCACGAGATGATCTTCGAGTCCACCGAGGCGGTTGAGGCTGTGGTCGGGACGGTATCGTCGTCTCCTCCGAGCAGGAACTCCCCGCCTTAGCGTCTCGCGGGGACCTTCGGCTTCGCCTCTGCACAAAGGTCGGGTCGGGATGCTCAGCCCGACCCCTCCGACGATCAAGTTAATCGATGTCAAGGGGATTCGGATGAAGTTTTTTTTCTCCCCCTTTTTCGTTCAGAATGCGAGGGCATTTATAGGGAAGCTTACTGTTTTCTGATGTGCCCGCTTGCAGGGGGCAGGCTGGTAGCGTCTGACATTGGTGTTGGCGTGGCGTGAAGAACCGAAACCCGAAATGGGGCGTTAATGTGCCTCGACCGATGTTCCGTCCGTTTGACCATGAGCTGTCGCATCGATCAAAGCGAGGCGCCATCCGACGCGTCACCGAAGTCTTATCATAATTACTATCCTCATCATATTCCCCCCCGGAAAGAAGCTATGCGTCGGTCGTTGTAACGGGAGTCCGAGGCATGGCTTCAACTTTCAAGCGGGCTGGTCATGCAAGCGCGGTCTCGGGGAGTATGGAGCCGAAGAGTACGACGCAGGCGGGCTGGCCGCGCAGGCGTGATCTCGAGGAGCATGGAGCTGAGGAGCACGACGCAGGTGGGCTGGTCGCGCAAGCGTGATCTCGATAAACATGAAGCCGAGGAGCACGATGCAGGCGGGCTGGCCGCGCAAGCGTGATCTCAAGAAGCATGGAGCCGAGGAGCACGACGCAGGTGGGCTAACCGTGCAGGTGTGTCTCGAGGAACATTGAGCCGAGGAGCACGACACAGGCGGGCTGGCCGTGCAAGCGTGATCTCGAGGAGCATGGAGCCGAGGAGCACGACGTAGGCGGGCTGGCCGCGCAAGCGTGATCTCGAGGAGCATGGAGCCGAGGAGCACGACGCAGGCGGGCTGACCGCGCAGGTGTGTCTCGGGGAACATGGAGCCGAGGAGCACGACGCAGGTGGGCTGGCCGCCCAAGCATGATCTCGGGGAGCATGGAGCCGAGGAGCACGACGCAGGCGTGATCTCGAGGAGCATGAAGCCGAGGAGCACGACGCAGGCGGGCTGGCCGCGCAAGCATGATCTCGAGGAGCATAGAGCCGAGGAGCACGACGCAGGCGGGCTGGCCGCGCAGGTGTGTCTCGGGGGGCATGAAGCCGAGAAGCACGACGCAGGAGGGTTGGCCGCGCAGGCATGTCTCGAGAAGCATGGAGCCGAGGAGCACGACGCAGGCGGGCTGGCCGCGTAGGTGTGTCTCGGGGAACATGGAGCCGATGAGCACGACGTAGGCCCGGTCGGTCGCGGCGTGATCTCGAGAGCATGGAGCCGGTGGAGCACGACGAAGCGCCGGCCGGCCGCCAGTGTGTCTCGGGAACATGGAGCCGAGGAGCACCTGACGAGGGCGAAATGGCCGCGCAAGCGTGATCTCGAGGAGCATGGAGCCGAGGAGCACGACGTAGGGCTGGCCGGCGCCGCCAGTGTGTCTCTGGGGGCATGAAGCCGAGGAGCACGACGCAGCGTGGTTGGCAATGCGTGATCTCGAGGAGCATGGAGCCGAGGAGCACGACGCAGCGGCTAGCCGCCAGACGATGTCTCGGGGTTGGCGTGACGAGGTACACGCCGCGAGGCGGTGGTCGCGAGGCATACTCGGGCGATGACGGAAAGGTGTACTTTGCGCGTTGTTGTCCCAACTTACCGGTGGTGGGAGGCAGGGGGACTCCTTTGCCTTGTGAGTCCTTGGGAGCCATCTCTTTTGCCGCAGCATACTTGCGGGCACCGAAATCGATGCACCGGGGCTTTGTCGTTTGCTTGGCCTACCCCCGGTTATCGCGTTAGGCTTTCATTTATGGCGAGACGTCCTTTGGCCTTCCTGAAGTGACATGGCGGGCAGGCAAGTACGTGAGTGGGCTGTTGCCCACTTTCGGGAGGTGGAGAGACGCTGGTTTCGGCGAGATTTCTCCTTTAAATAAGGCGCGTTCGGCTTCGTTCCTGTTTCTCGCAGCTACGTCTTTTTCTTCGGATCCCGTCGTCCCTTCCCCAATCGTTCTCCTTGCTTCCAACGTCGCGTCTCTTCCCCAAGTACCCCCCCTCCTGTCTTCCGTTAAGGTTAGTAAGAATGACCTCTCCTTCTTCTTCCTCTTTATCCTCCACTAGAGCTAGGAAGAGGCCCCTTCCACCGTCCCCCGTCTAATCCTCTAATGGGGAAGCGGCACGGGCCCTTGAGGCCTTGATGTGGCCTCATGACCTCGACTCCACCGTGAGCGGGTCGTCACTGAGGAGACTCCGGGAATGCTATAGCGTCCCGGAGGATTATATCCTTAGCGCCCCCGAACTGGGGCAGTGGGCTTATGACCCGATTCCTAGGGGTTTCGCGCTAACCCTAGATGCCCTGGAGGTGGGGTTGCGCCTTCCCCTTCACCGCGTCATCACCTCTTGTATCTCCCTGTGGCGAATTTCGCCGTCTCAGGTGGCGCCAAACTCTTAGCGTTACCTAGTGGCGTTCCTGGGGGAATGCCACTACGCCAATATCACCCCCACCCGTAACCTTTTCCCTTCCTGATTTCGTCTTTCCAAAGGGTCGGGGGGTTACTTCCTGCCATCCCGAGCGGGCTTTCGAGTTAGGGGGGCCCCTTCCAGCAACAAAGGGTGGAAGGGGAGGTTCTTCTATGTCAGCTACGTGAGGGACTGGGGTTTTGGGGTCCGATTGTCCGCGAGAGCGATTGACAACACCACCCCGATCCTAAGCGATGAGGAGCGCAGGGATCTGGGGAGGCTCAAGGAGATTCTCCCCAACTCCCAGGCCATCCGAAACATGACCGAGCAGTGGCTAGTCGAGGCTAGTCTCAGCCCGACGCCTAAGGGTACGTTAATAGTGCTCGGTCCGTGTATCTCGCGGCTTGCCCCAAGTTCTAACTCTTGTTTGACTTTTTGCAGAGATGGTGAACCTCTTATCCCTTTTGGGCAGTCGGGCGTCGCCGACTTCTTCCCCACGCCCATCGGCCGCCCGAAAGCCTGGCTCGAAGGACGCTCCATTGGAGATCGAGGTCGGACGTCCCCGGACGAAAGCGAAGATCACTGCCTCCAAGGGAGCCGGGCGGCGCCGGGACAGGGGAATCGAGCAGATGCGAGCCTCCTTCAAGGCACGGCGGGACCCAGCCAGGAGACAACAGGGAAAGACCCGCGCCTTCCCTCCGTGCGCGAATTGTGTCGACTACCCGCCGGCGAGGACGAGTCGTTTCTGTCGCGGGTGGTGGGTGAGATCCCGACGAGGGAGGCAAGCGACCCCTTGGTCGCTCGCTGGGGGGGCCTGTCCCGGGGGGATAGAGTGTGGGCCGGAGGGGATTCTTCCGCCGCATTCCTCCGGGGGGGTGCTTCATCTTGACATGGCTCAGGATATATATACCTTGCCCTCCAAGGCTCTGCTTGGCAAATCGGTCAAGTCCCTAACCATTTTAAGTACTGCGCTTGCTATCTCTGATTATACAACCGACGACGTTCCTCCTAACCTCTCCTCCTTCTTGCAGGGCCTTCACTACGCGACGGCCCTGATGGATCGGGTGCGTGACGCCGGTCGGATCATCGGGGGCCTTAGCGGGCGCAACGCCGAGCTGCGCCGCCAATTGGAGGAGATCCGAGCCGAGGCGGGCCCGGAAGCCATGGCGACCGCCGAAAAACGTGCGACGGACTCGGAGGCAGAGGTGGCCCGCCTTAAATCAGAGCTCCAAACGTCAGAAATTTTGAATAAGGAGCTCCAGAAGACTCTGCGGGTGGAGCGGACCGAGCTTCATTCGTTGAAGACGGAGATGCACACCCTCGGCACAAAGCTGGAGGAGGCGCAAGCAGAGGCGAGAGCAGCTTCCGAGGCACTCGCCGAGGAGGCACGCTTCCGACCAAGCAAAGACAAAGAGCTGCTCGAGACCTACAAGAAGTCTGAGGGGTTTGAACTCGGGCTGACACGGACGGGGCAGGTTTCCTTCGAGTATGGATACCGGATCGCCCTGGCTCGCTTCCGTGTGCGCCACCCCAGCCTTGAGGTAGAGGAGGATCCTTTCTCCTCCCATCCCAAAGACCTAGAGGTGGACATGCCCAAGGACGTCCCTTTCGACGATCGCCTGGAGGTCTCGAAGGAATAAAAGGCTTGTAATTTTTTCATAGCTTTTCCTAAGAGTTCGGTCGGTCTGTAAGTCAGGGTCGAGTCCTGTAGTTCTAGATTTTTATAAATGAAAGAAAATTTTCTTATTCTGTTATTTGTCAACTTTTGCCTTCTCACACGAAAAACTTCCTAAGGTTTTGGACATTCCACGTCCTTGGCAAAGAACAGCAAGACATCGTTGGGAGCCGGTACATGCCCGGTCGGACAATCCCGACGACCCGATAAGGTCCTTCCCATTTGGGAGCGAGTTTACCGTGTGCTCGGGTCGGGTTACCTACCTCGGCCCTGCGTAGCACTAGGTCGTCCAGCTTGATAGGTCTGGGACGAACCCTCCTGATGTAAATCCTGGCGACGACTCTCTTGTCGGAGAGGTCCTTTAAGTGCGCGTCGGCTCGCTTTTCCTCGAGCAAATCCAATCCGGCCCGGAGTCCTTCCGCCAACGTCCCCTCGCCATAAGATTCCGTGCGTGGGGTGGTAATCTCTACCTCAGCGGGTAGGACGGCCTCGGCACCGAAGGCCAAACTATAAGGGGATTCCCCTGTCGCGGTTTTAAGCGTGGTCCGCAAGGACCATAAGATGCTCGGGAGCTCGTCAACCCAAGTGGATTGGGCCGTGAGCGTCCTTCTCCTAAGTCCGCCTAGGATGGCTCGGTTGGTCATCTCGACCAACACATTCGTCTGGGGGTGTGCGATCGAGCTGAACCTCAGCTGTATCCCATAGGTCGTGCAGAACTCCTTGAACCGAGCACTGGCGAACTGCGTTCCATTGTCGGTGATGATGACTTTGGGTAGACCGAACCGGGTAACAATGTTCCTCCACACGAACCTCTCTACCTGACGCTCCGTGATCGATGCCAGCGGTTCGGCCTCGATCCATTTGGTGAAGTAGTCTACCCCGACAATAATATATCTCTGCTGCCCCGAAGCCAGGGGGAAGGGGCCGAGAAGGTCCATCCCCCACTGCGCGAAAGGCCATGCGCAATCGATGGGCGTCAGCGGTACCGCCAGCTGCCGGGGCATTGGTGCGTGCTTCTGGCATGCATCGCACTTCTGCACATACGATCTCGCGTCACGGCACATGGTGGGCCAATAGTAACCTTGACGAAGCGCCTTGAACGCCAGGGTGTGCCCACCTATGTGCTCACCGCAAATGCCACCGTGGATTTCGGCGAGAACCGACTGAGCCTCTTCGGGCTCCAGGCAGTGCAGGAGGGGCTGTGAATACGACCTCTTGTATAACCGTCCGCCAATTTCACAGTATCAGGCCTGGGTTCGGCGCAGACGCCGAGCCGTGGGTTCGTCCTCAGGAAACGTCACGTGACGTTTGAACCGTAACATCTCCTGCACCTATGTCGTTGGTGGGCTAGTGGTGGCCACCGCTGCGACCGTAATGGATCGGGTGGGGAGTCCCTCCACGTCGGGCTCGCCCTTGGAACCCGATCTAGAAGCCAGTTTTGCCAATGTATCCGCCCGATCGTTCTGGCATCTCGGCACCCTGGATAATGTGAAGCGGGAAAAGCAAGCGACGAGGGCTCTTACCTCCGCCAGGTACTTCAACATGATTGGGTCCCGTGCCTCATACCCGCCGAAGAGCTGCTCAGCTACCAACTGCGAGTCGGAGAGGACGTGTATGTCGCCAACTTGCATTTTGACGACTAGTCTGAGCCCCACCAGCAACGCCTCGTACTCCGCCTCATTGTTGGTGGCCTTGAATCCGAAGCGAAGGGAGCGCTCGAACGAGCGCCCGTCGAGGGCTTCTAGCACCAGCCCGGCCCCCGCGCCTTTACGGCCGGACGATCCATCAACGCGGAGGAGCCACTCCGTCTTCACGCTTTCCGGCCCCTCGGCCTCGGGCTGAGTCAGTTCGGAGATGAAGTCGGCCACTGCCTGCGATTTGATGGCAGCCCTCGGGACGTACTGAATATCGAAATCACCGAGCTCTACTGACCACTTGAGGAGGCGACCTGCAAGGTCAAATTTAGACAAAATCTGTTGGAGCGGCTGGTTAGTGATTACCTCGATCGAATGAGCTTGGAAGTAGGGGTGCAGCTTCTGGGCGGTCAATACGAGCGCCAGCGCCAGTATCTCGATCGGAGGGTATCGCTCCTCGGGCCCATTAAGGACGTGGCTAGTGTAGTAAACCGGTAACTGCCCTCCAAAAGCCTCCTTGACCAGGACAGAACTTACTGCATGCCGCGAGGCGACCAGGTAGACACCCAGCTTTTCCCGAGGGGATACCGAAGCGAGGCGAGGGAGGGACGCCAGATGCTCCTTCACATGGGTGAAAGCCTCCTCGCACTCCGTCGTCCACGCGAAGTCCTTGGGGTCTTTCAGGTCCCGGAAGAAGGGAAGGCACCGATCGCCCGATCGGGACAGGAACCTTGACATGGCGGCGAGCCTCCCGTTCAGGCGCTGCAACTCCTTAATTGTCCGAGGGGCCTGCATGTCGACGATTGCTTGTGCCTTTTCGGGGTTCACATCGATTCCCCTTTCATGTATGATAAACCCGAGGAATCTGCCCGAGTTGATACCGAAGGCGCACTTGGCGGGGTTGAGTCGCATGTTGTATCTTCGTAGTGTTTCGAAAGTCTCAGCCAAGTCGGACAAATGAGTCGCTGTCGTGCAACTTTTCACGATCATATCGTCGACATAGACCTCCATGTTTCTCCCAATCTGGTGGGCGAACATTTTGTTCACGATCCTTTGATACGTAGCCCCCGCGTTCTTCAATCCGAATGGCATAACCTTGTAGAAGTATACTCCTTGGTCGGTGAGGAATGCGGTGTGCTGCTGATCCTCCAGTGCCATCCTGATCTGGTTGTAGCCGGAGAAGGCATCCATGAAGGAAAGGCGGGTGTGGCCGGCCGTTGCGTTGACTAACTGGTCGATCCGCGGAAGGGGGTAGCAATCCTTTGGGCAAGCACGATTAAGATCGGTGTAGTCAATGCACATCCTCCAGCTCCCATTAGGTTTTTTTACGAGGACTACATTGGATAACCAGCGGGGGTAGTTGGCCTCTTCAATGAAGCCTGCCGCCAGAAGTCGCTCTACCTCTTCTCGGACGGCCCGCTGGCGTTCGGGGGCTAGTCGTCGAGGCTTCTGCTTCACCGGCCGCACATCGGGAGAGATGCACAAGTGGTGCTGAGATACCTCAGGGCTGACGCCTGGCATGTCAACGGGTGACCAAGTGAAGACATCCACACTCTCCTGGAGAAGGTTGATGAGCTGGGCTCGCTCCTGATCGGGAAGCTCCGACCCGATCTTCACCACTCGATCTGGGCGTCCTTCCAGTAGGGGCACATCCACTATAGGCTCGGTTGGCTTGGGATGCTGGGATGACTTTTTTGCTTCTCGGGGGTCTTCGAGGGGCGGTTCATCCCTCCTCCTCTTATGCAGGGAGACCGCAGTCAGGTAGCATCGCCTTGATTCGCAGGGGCTCCTGCCGAGTTCTCCGACCCCCGCACGGGTCGGGAACTTCACGGTCTAGTGGTAGGTGGAGATAACCGCTCTGAACTTATTGAGGGTGGGGCATCCCAGAATCGCATTGTAGGCGGTAGGGAGGTCGACTACCAAGAAGGCTGCCATTACCGTCTTTGTCCTCGGTTCTTCTCCGAAGGTTAGGGGCAAGGTGATCGCGCCCAAAGGCGAAACTGACTCACCGATGAACCCGGTGAGTGCTGGGCTCATGGGCTCTAGGGCGTCGCGGAAGCTTTTGGAAAGATTCCAGATAAAGGATGTCGGCCGAGCTTCCAGTGTCGACCATGATCCTTTTTACCCGGGCATTGGCAATCTTGGCGGTCACCACCAACGCGTCATCGTGTTCCGGCTGCTCGACTCTCTCGGCGGGAAATGTGACCTCGGGACCGGGCCCGGTCCCATAGTCTTCGGCGGCGCGGGCGTATGCTTTCCGCCCTGACATACTGTTTCCCCCATACGTCGGGTTGCCCGTGATCACGTCGATCTGCCTTTCGATTGGGCCCTCGAGCCGCGGGGAAATTTCTTTATCCCGCTGTAGGTAGCGGCCGAGGTGCCCTCTTCGAATCAGCTCCTCGATCTGTCGCTTCAGCTCACGGCACTCCTCCGTGTGGTGCCCATTTTGTCGGTGGAAATGGCAATACCGCGTTTGGTCTGCGAGTTCCCGTGGGCTCCTCAACGGGTTGGGAGTCCGGAGCAGCCCTTTCTCCTTTATCTGGAGAAATATCTGCGTTCAGGAAGTTCCCAAGGCAGGGAGCGGCGACCTTGGCACGAGCAGGTCGGGCCGGTTCACCCTGCGCCTCGGCGGGTCAGGTAGCTGCCCTTGCGATTGCTCCGTCCGAGGCCTTTTATGCTCTTCTCGCCTTCCCAACATCCAAGCTTCAGCTGCAACATACTGGTTGGCTCTCTGAAGCATTTCTGAAACTGCGGTGGGGGGTCGTTCCACGAGGGACCAGAAGAACCTAGAGGGGCGGAGACCCGCTATGAACACCTGCATCAACAGGGAGGGGTGAGCCTCTAACAAGCCCCGGATTTCCGTGGCAAATCGATTCACATAATGGGAGAGGGGCTCGTCCTCTTTTTGGTTTAGTCCGAGGAGTAGGGCGACGGATGGCTTTGGTCGAGCCAAAGCTAGGAAGTTGAGCTCGAACTCCCTGGCGAGCTGATCGAAGGAGGCGACTCCCCCGATCTTCAGGCCGTTGTACCACGTGCGAGTAGGCCCCCTCAGGGTTGTAGGAAACGCCCTGCACATCAGAGTGTCAGAAGTTTCGTATAGCGCCATTTGAGCCCGAAAGGCGGACACATGGTCCGCCGGGTCGGTGGTGCCGTCGTAAGCGTCCAGGGAGGGGAGTCGAAAGTTCACGGGCATCGACTGGTCCCGTATTTCCGCCGCGAACGACGACCCCCGACGCGGATCGTCTCCGAGCTCTCCTTTTGAGGTACGGACCTCCCTTCGTACTTCATCGAGTCGTTGACCTAGAAGGCGCAGTTGGGCCCGGAGGGAGTCCGTCGAACCCGAGGATAGCGTCTCCTGCTCGGGTCGGTCGGCGGAGTTTTCCACTGCTTGATTTCCAAGGGGAAACATTTGGGCCTAGGGCGAGCTAGGGGGTACCAGGGGGCAACGTGCGTGGGCGCAGACGGGTCCAGCTGATGCGCAAGTTGGGCCGCCGACGGGTTTGCCGATTGGGAAATGAGCGGAATGACAGTCTGCACCATTCCCGTTAAAGTTCGAACCTAGTGGGCAAGGTTCTGGAAGGCCTCGGTTGACACGGGCGAAGGGACGCTAGGAGCACCTTCGGACGGAAGTAGACCCGGGTCGTTGAACAGACGCCAGTAGCGTTCCGAAGTCGCGACGAAGTCGTCAGCCCGCGGCCCTTCGCACGAGTGACGCACGACCAGCGCCTCTGCTAAGAATGACCCCTCGGTTGGGGGCTCGTTGGTGTCGGTTTATGGATCCCTCGACATTAGTGGGCCCTCCTAGCGCCAAACTGTCGTGGTAAACAACCTTGAGCCGTGGCCTAAGGACCGACGCGGCTTGGTTCGGGTCTGAATTACGAGGATCTTCACGAGACGATCTTCGAGCCCACCTAGGCGATCGAGGTTGTGGTCGGGACGGTGTCGTCATCTCCTCCGAGCAAGAACTCTTCGCCTTAGCGTCTCGCGGAGACCTTCGGCTTCGCCCTTGCACAAAGGTCGGGTCGGGATGCTCGGCCCGACCCCTCCCACGATCAAGTTAATCGATGTCAAGGGGATTCGAATGAAGAAGTCTTTTTTTCCCCCCTTTTTCGTTCAGAATGCGAGAGCATTTATAGGGAAGCTTACTGTTTTCTAATGTGCCCGCTTGTAGGGACCAGGCTGGTAGCGTCTGACATTGGTATTAGCGTGGCGTGATGAACCGAACCTGAGCGGGCGTTAATGCATCTCGATCGACGTTCTGATCCATTTGACCAAGAGCTATCGCATCGATCGAGACGTGAGGCGTCATCTGAGATCAGCCGAGTCTTATCATAATTACTATCCTCATCAGGATACATATGATATAACGTAATGCCATTCTAAGACAAAAAGTACTTAAAAAAACATATGATACAGATTGGTTCCACCATATAGCTGACTACCCTCGATCTTGCCCAACACCAATGATTGAAATGGGAAAAGAGTCTGATGGTAATTTCAATCATTCAATATAAACAGAACTGCTAGATGAATACAGCACTTCTACCTGATATTTTCCACCAAAATAGACAGCCTAGTCATGAATTCTTTACCACTTGCTTCAGATCAATTTATGCTTGGCGAGGCCTCAATTGTTCAAGTAGAATATACATTAGATGGGAACTACACCTTGGTTAGACTTTTTTTTTTTCTCTGCAACTGAAACTTTAAAAGGCCTGCCATTTAGATAAAACTAGCAGCATCCTCATGTTACCCATTGATTACACAACTTCATCAACATGAATTTAATTAATGTAATATACAAATTAATTTAATGCAAAATCTGATAGAACTAGCTATGCTCTCACTCAATACATTAAAACAATAAAACAATGACACATGTCATCTCTATAAAATAACACTTTCATTACAACAAATAAGGCAGGCACCAAGCGTAATAACAAGAAGACATCATCTCCATAATTGTCCATATACCTATTTTATACATGTTCCAAATATGTCATTTACTATACACAATAGGACAGGAAAGGACAGAAAATACTAAAATAACACCCAACATGTTACACACAGGCATGACACAGTTCTCTGGTAGCATTGATGTATATCATACCGCTCATCAAGTTTACTCAAAAATTATCAATTGGGAACTTAAGAAAGCCAGGTGCATAAAGCAGAAGTGACAAAAAATAAACATTTGTTCTCAAAAATCGGTTTTCGAAAAACCTAAGATAATAGACACTATAGTCCCAATTTCAAGCAAATTTTAGGTTGAGAAGGAACCAAAAGTGAGACTTAAAAAAAACAAACTCTAATTACAACCCTCTAGCAGAGTCGTCTTTACACATATTTCTATTTTCCAGAAGGCATGGGTTTTCACATTTGTGAGTGCAACAGATATCAAAACCATATTGGTGAGATGAAAATCAAGCTTCACTGCATTTTCAGGGCTATTAAATTCCTATTGCTTGTCAGTCAAAGAATTTGTATAACTGGAACCCTTACAAAATATTGATCTGCAGAAGCCACTAAATTTGTATAGATATGATTTTTTTTCTCCATTTGTTTAAAACAAGGAACTCAATTTTGCCGGTAATAGTCCATACCAACCTGTATTTACCGTCTCATTTTGCACACCTCATCTCTGCTACTTCTCTACGGCCTCCTCTCTCTCTCCCCTTCAGTGCATCATTTGACCACCATCGTCTGTCCACCTGTTGCGCACCTCATCTTGGTTACTTTTCCACAGCCTCTCTGCCATCCTCCCACCTCCCTCTCTCAAAAAAAAACCCACCAGTCAATGGTACCACAGTATATGCCAATGTAACATGAGTAGGTACACTAACATGGAGAGGACCAATACCAATCCGATAGATAGTGGACCAGTATGAGTCCAATACTCGAAACTGAATTTATTGGTTTAAAGCAGATAATGACATATGAATATTAGGCACTATGTTAAGAAAAAAGTATCTGAACACCTATATGAATACAGTTGAAAAAAGTCAAAACTAGAAGAACTTACACCATGAAGCAAGGTTTGATGTACCGACCGAAATGGTATGAAATGGATGGTACCTACCGATCCGCCGATTGATCGGTACACAGACCAGCTCGTTTCAGGCAGTACCCTTAAATATGGCCTCCTATCAATCAATACAAGGTATGTATCAGGCCAATACGGCTGAAACTCGTCTTGTATCAATCAATACGGGTCGGTACCAATTGAAATTTGATCGATACCACTTTTAGGGCTTCAAATTCTCTTCCCTCTCCCCTCTTTTATTCACTCTCATTCTCACTCTTTCTCACACTCTTGTGACTAAAGTTC
Source organism: Musa schizocarpa (assembly GCA_900464855.2). Lineage (NCBI taxonomy): Eukaryota > Viridiplantae > Streptophyta > Magnoliopsida > Zingiberales > Musaceae > Musa > Musa schizocarpa. Next base: position 22,033,897 of record LS990923.1, on the reverse strand, counting down.
CTAATCAACTGATTCAAGATAAACATGAGCAACTTCCTCCCATGCTACAAAGTTGTTCCTCGACGGATCCAAAAAGATAAATTCAATATTTCCTTCTTATAACCTATTCATTTATGCCATTGATACACATTATTCTTATCTAAATGAACTTTATATACCAATAGATTAAGAGAAATCCTAAAAAATATTTTTTTCTATTTTCAGTCATTTTCAGGTCTTTTATCAAAAACCAGAACATACTAGCATACCAACACATGATATGCCGGTACCAACCAATATATATCAGTCTGCCCAAGGACCGATACCACCAGTCGGTCCAGCATGATGGTCCTTGATATGAAGAGCAACAAAAGTCAAGATTGTTCTCAATGAGTTACAAAGAGCCGAAAAAGTCAACTATGGATACTGGATATACAACTAGAAGAACACACACTATGAATTCGAAGTGAATAAATATAAATAGTTAGAGAAATATCAACAAATGTTACAAATTTCTAATGTTTGACACTGAAGATAGAATTTCTTATGAAGTATACAAGAAGAAAATTAGCTTTCTTACAACAAGATAATCCCACAACTGGTTTGATAATATCCAATGGTTTCACTCTAGTTCAGACAGGACTGGATTAAGAAACATGATTAATTTTCTAGGCACCTCTGAAAAATATGTTGGCCAAGATCGCAAAAACAAATATGAAGACAATTAAAAGAAAAATATACAACCAAGAAAGTAAGAATACAAATATGTGAGAACAAAAAATATTAAGGTCGATGAACATGATCCACTAATACAAGTAAAAAATTAGTGGACTATATTATCAGTTATCATTTTTTATTTTATTCTAGTTATCAATCCTTCTATGCTCCCTTTTGCTGCTGTTTAAGACAAATAATGTTACTCTATATAGCATATGAAGTACTTATCACCTACAGATGAAACAAGCAATCTACTTGAGAGAAAACCATCCAGTAGTCCAAATTAACAAATTAATTGTCATTTAGAAACAAATGACTGCAGAGGAACAAAATAACTTATCATGACAGATAATTGCACTAATACAAAAATTTCTTTTACATCCAACTTCAAAACTTCAAACTTGTCTTTTAATAATCACAAGATCAACCAAGAAGAGAAAGTTCTATGCCTCAGACAGAAAAGTTAACCACTTAAGGAGTAGGCAGTCAGATCTGCATCTGCATCCCATAAAACAGGCATCAACATATTTGTGTTAACTGTGCTACACACAAACTCTGTTTCCGGCATCCTGAGCCAACAGCAAGGATGCATTTGCATTACCTTATCTGAAGAGGGCTTGAAAGGCCAGTTGGCCAAGCCTCCCAAATCAGGAGTTGTCTTAACCCTGCAAGGAGTTGCATAGACTACCAACTTCTCCAGGACCGCATGCCCATTCCAGGCTTGTAAAACTTCAACAACAATATCAGAAAAAAGGATATTGGCCAACATTAAAAATCGATGGTAGCAGTTAGTTTGAATGTCCAAAACAGTCTCTGATAATTCGGAGTATTAGGTTTTAGATACAAGAATATTATATATAAAGAGAGCCTAAAGAACAAACACCATAACCATCCCTACTCTCAAAAGATTTACTGTCAATTTTCTGCAATTTTTAAATAACATCATCATCTAGCTCCCTTGGATTAATTGTTTGGAGGCCACTATTTCCCAGGTTGGAGTAACACCTGTTGGGATATGTATCCCAACAGTTATGGAACAGCCATGCCACACTCTAGGCTTTATGTGATTGGGAAGAAGACCACACCTCAAGTTCCATCAAGGCACACCATTCCACAACCACAATAATGCTAGTTGTCAATAGAACCAATGTGGCGTAAGGTGAAGAAATTGAAACACCTCTGATCTAGAAACCACCACAAGAGACCACAATAACACCTTGGCCAGCAAACCTCACCAATCAGGTGGTTTCTCAATCCAGTTCATTAAATCCACCTGTGGTGGTCTCGCTCATAGGTGGATTTACCTTTACATTGTTATAGCAACCATTGGATAACTTCAACACTACTTTTACAGACCTAATAATAAAACCAACAGTGCAGCAGCTGTAGATGACTGTGTCCGACTTTATATGTGTATGCATACATAACATACATGTACAGGTATGTTTCAAGGGGAAGCCAGTCGTGCTTATAAACCTTGTAGTCATATTCTACAGTGATAAAATTGCTTTTGTTAATTAAGTAGTTTCTTACCTCAACCACAGCCAAACATATATCATATTGATAAATCACATATTATGACCTACAGAGAGTAGGAGCGGTGGCAAAACCCTCTTGTTGCAAGATGGGTAAGTGGTGCACCTCAGCAACAACAACAGTGAAACCCTGCATCATTTCCTCATCAACAACATGATTCTTGGTCACCCAAAGAGACTGTCGAGCAACTACTACACACAAAAATTGAGCCTAACCCTCGTACTACAAAATTTGATTTTTACAAATTTACTAAATGTGAGCTGATTTCTTAGTTGAGCATATCTTTAGCTGCATGGATACTCCTGAAGATTAAAAGATTCTACTTGTCACCATTCACTTGAAGGATGTAGCTTTTAATACCTTAAGTGGATACTTTCACCATGCCAGCATTGGAATAAATTTCTAAAGCCTTGATTGTCATAATCAGACTATCTCATATGATAATTTTAGAATGTTGAGTTGCATCATTTGATTCAGATGAGAACCGAAGTAAAAGATAACTAGCAAAATGTTGAGTACTATCAGAAATTTTACTGAACAATTCATTGATCTCAAAGATAGATTGTGCACTAAGTCAAACCAACTATACATCTTGATGATTATAACAAAACTAGAGTAGCAGAAAAACATCTATCATTTTAAGGACCTTTTTCAGACGTCTAAGATGAAGCCAATTTTATATCTCCAGATGAATTTAGTCACGCAATCTCTTTTGCTGGAAGTCTCGAGCCAGAATTAAAAGCAGTTACCATATTTGGTAATGCCTAAAAGTCGATGATTACTAATGCACTGATTATAGACAAGCTAAGCTGCAGACAGATGAGACACCCTAAACTTTTTCCCCACAATGGAAGTGGACAATGGGGCACAAGTGCGAGCCCAATGATTCAATAATCTCGCCTGATAAAGATGACAAAGAGCCACATGGAGGAGGAATTATCAGCTTAGAACCAACACACTGATCAAGAAAATATATTGAAGCTTTCCTACATGCCTTAACTTGAGAAGCCCTAACTTTCAATGCCATAAAGTTATCAACTTCTTCAAGTGGTTGTCTCACCAGTGCCATAGTTGACACTGGTTCAACCCACAACTTCAGCCCTGAATTACTTCAAAAATAGAAGTTCAAGGTGGGACTACTTCAGTGTCCTAATATAAGATGGAAATAAATTGAATGTCAAAGACGAAGAAAGCAGGTCACATTGAAGACCTAAACAGTTCAATATCTTTTTCATCCCACTAGAAGGCATTAATATCATTTGAAGCTTGTCAAGGCTTGTTGATCAGTTTAGATATGCCATCTTGTACTGACAAAAAAAATGGAAGTTTATACACAAGGATGCAAGTTTAGTTCAAAGCTAAAGACACCAGGGCTAATCCAACAATCAGAAAGACACCACCACTTGCTTGACAATGATTGCAGCTATGAATGACAACATGAACACCACCTTGTAGACATGGTAGGCATGCAGTTTGTATGGAATTGGCTGAGCAATACTGAATGCATTAGTCACTCGATGCATATCCCATGCAATCACATCTCCCACACCTACCATGCACTTCCCGTTTCCACATCCTGGGCCAAAAATTTAAACTATCTTGGCCTACCACATCAGTTGTCAAAACCGGTTTAACCCACAACATCAACAGCCATGAAGTACTTCAAAAATTGTAGCTCAAGGTGAAGCGGTTTGTACCCTTCAGCATCTTGGTAGAAAATGGATGACAAATTGAATGTTAGAAATGAAGAAAGCACATCTATTACGAATTCAGAGTGAATAGTTCAGTGGAGATATCAATACAAAAAAGGGCAGCCTAGTGCATAAGTCTCTTGCCAATGTTGGGAGTCCACGAATGGTCAATCTATACAGCCATACTCCTATATGAAGAGAGGTCTCCGTAACTCCATGAGGACCTCTTTAGGATCACATGAAAGGATGCTGATATCATTCTAAGCATGTCATAAGCATCTTTAACTTCCAAATCATAATGAAGTTTAATTACAATTGGAAGACAAGTCAAGCTAAAAGCTGAAGATATCTTGGCTGCTGCAATGGTGTGGAAGACTACCTCCACCTGCTTGACAATTATCACAGCTGCAAAAGATTACATTAATGCATCACCTTGTGGACAAGGTAGATTTGAGGGACAAGTTGTTATGAAGTAGACAACATGACCCTGCAACTTCATATAGCACGAAAGCACATCCCATGCAATTGTGTACATTAATGCATCACCTTGTGGACAATGTAGATTTGAGTGGCAAGCAGTTGTTATTAAGTAGACAACATGACCCTACTTCTTCATATAACACAAAGGCACATCCCATGCAATTGTGTCCCCAACACTATCAGCACACTTCCCTCTTGCACATCCTGGAGATGTAACAAGGCTGCCTTGTCCTTACCTTATTTAAAGAGTGCTCAAAAGCTCAAATGGCCAGAGCTTCCAGGTTTAACCCTCATTAAAGAGTTAATGGGTTCTTGACTCCTCCAAGGGACTTGCATGCCTCTTCCAAGATTCCCAGAAAATTTTGGTGACAATAACACAGCACAAGGGGCATTGAGTAGCAGCATCATAGTTGGAGTAGAAATTATTCAAGAGGACAATTTAGTCTCTTGTACCTTTTCACCTTGTTAGGGTTCATATATGAGAATACTATATATATCAAGAGCATGTGAACCACAAACATTGTGTACAAACCAATGATCACCATTTGGGGTACCAAACCCATTTCGGTGATTGGTGATCTGGTCGAACCGGTACATACGGGTTAGTATCACTGTACCTGTACATACTGATATTTCAGAGGGGAAGAAAAAGGAGAAGAGGAAGGAGAGGAAGGAGAGGGGAAGGAGGAATGAGAAAGGAAGAAGGCAGAAAACGAGATGGTGGAGGAAGAGGAGGAAGAAGCAGAAGGAATAGGAAGAGGAGAAGAGGCATACCTGTCAGACATGGGTCAATTGAGGAAGAGGATATTGTGGAGTAAGAGAAAGAAGAGGAAGGAGGAAGAGGCGTATTTGTGGGAAGCAATTAGGGCAAAGGCAGTGTGTGGAGATGGTGTTCGATGAGGTTGTATTGAGAAGAAAAGGTTGTGGCCAACATGAGAAGCAAAGGTTGTGTCGTGCATGAGAAGCAAAGGTACAGCGTGCATGAGAAGCAATTAGGGTTAGGACAGTTTCCTTTTTATACAGGCGAACCAGACCACTTCAAATGAGGGCGGTCCGCATACCGATTGATGCCCGGACCAATACATACCGCCCATTTCATACAGATCAGAGCGAAATGTCATTCTAAGGTACAAACTGCTCTTTGGTTTTTTTTTTTTCTGCCGTCTTCCAGCTATGTTATTATCTAGTTTCCCCTAGATTAATCACATGGAGACCACTCTTAAATCTCGAATTGAAGTAATGCCAGTTAGGAACCATCAATTCTAATGTAATTAGTAAAACATCTAGTAATATTTATAGATACAGAATCATCATGATCTTTGATGGAAAAGAACCAAAACAATCACAAAGTTATTTATAAATTTTAAATCCTGTTTGGTTCTAGCCACAAGTAATTCAAACGTGGCCCATTTCAAGACAAGTGCAGGTTTTGGTCTCTTCATGGTATGGGTTGTTGACTTGTTCATTGTATTTGATTGTGGCACGTACAATACATCATTTGCTTAAGGCACTTACTATATTAAAAAAGTTAGCTCATACTTCCAAAGTTGTCAACTTTAAGTTCAGTTGAATCAAAGCCAATTGTGGTAGAGAACCAGAAACATCTTAACTCATCAATTGCTTTATTGTTTAAGTTGAGCTAGAATGTGACAGAGAATTCAGGTTCCACCAGTTTTATCAACTTAATAAATCATGGGGTCTCTAAATCACAGATCAGTTATGTTAATAAGATCTACAATGTTAAGAACATTTAGAAACAATATTGCATATGATTTGGATATTTTGTATTCATCAAATTAACACAATAGGTTAATGCATGAGATTTTGATCTAGACTAGATAATAAATGATCAAAATAGGTGGCCTCATCCAATTTTGCTAGATCAAGACATACAAAAATTAAATTTGGTTTAATACTTCTATGCTATTGATCAAATAAAAAATACATTATCTGCTACCCAAACTACTTATTTTTCCTTAATTTAATGCATATAATACTTATTTTTTAATTTTACATTTTTAGACATTCAGAAGTTGTAAATTACTAGAATTCTGCGATTTGAAACCTTTGTAATAATTTTGAGATGACAGGATTGACGCCCCAGTCCTGATAGTATAATAGCTCAACTTATTATTTCAGTGATTTTGTTGTTTTGACTTCATATGTATAGAATCTGAATCAGGAATGTCCAATGGAGAGTTTGATGTATTCATATGGTTGATACTTATAAAACATAGCAATTTATGACATTGAATGTATACATCTGGCAAGAATCACATCGCATGCCTCAATAATTCAGGATACAGAAGCACACAAATCAGTATGTGGAACCCAATCAGTACACAAGTGATTACGTACCTGAAGGCAAGGGTTGGGATCTTTGGGTGCTATTTTGTTCAGGATTTGGATAAAAGGTCTGATAGAATGTATGTGTTTCTCAGCAAAATGATCTTAATTGTAACTTTTGACTTCGGTTCAAATGAAGGTATAAAAGAGTCAAGCAACCACAGAATTCACGAGTACAATTGTCAACTCCAAAATACATGCTGAGTGATGCAGTAAATTGGGAAGAAAGTCATAGGAGAGGTGATTGAAACAAGAACTTGTCTATCCACCTGATAACTGAAATAGCAAAATTAAATTACTTTTACAAAGTTAATTCACTCTAATAGGAATGCATATTGCCAGTTAAAAAATTATGTTTGTACTTTTAACTTCAAATATAGTGAAAAAGAATAATATGATTTAATGGCAAGAGATACAGACATATTCAGGAATGCAAAACCACTTATAAATGATTCCAGCATCACACCACATAATTCTTTGGGTATGCTAGTGAAAGATGAAAATTCTAACAAAACTGCTAGCCCTAATTTATTCTCTAGCCATATATGGTTTCTGATGATGGACATAATGTACAATCATGGCACCAACCAAACGAGTTCATCGTAACTAAATATGAGAATTGACTGATCAGAAAGGAATAGTCTCGTTGCATCATCATGACAACAAGAAGCAGATATACCTTAAAGAATTCTGGTGCAAGATAAGAAATCTTCGAATTAATCTTCTCCATCAGCAAGTTTGATAGTAAGACAATGAAGAAAGACAAGAAGTGTTTTAACTTGTATCAGCTTGCAACTTTAATCCCTCCCACTTCTTCAACCTTTGGACTCTTATGCTGAAGTAGTTCAGAAATTAATATGGCTTTTAAAGAGGGGAGAAAACCAGAACACATCAATTGGAAAATGTATGAATCTGAAAAAACAGACACTAAAATGGCAAAAAGAGAAAAGTCTAATTATGCCTGCTACCTTACTTTTCTTGTGCTTGTGATTATCAATGGAGTCTCCAGTACCATCATGTTTCCTCTTCTACAACATAAATATTTAAAAAGCAAATCCATGAGTAACAAGACAAGCAAAATAAAAATAATAGCTTGCAAAAACATACTAAGCACAAAAAAAAAACCTTCTCATGATGCTTCTTTGAATGATCACCACTAGAATCATGATGTCCACTTCTGTCCTTCTTTTTCTCTCGATCTTTATCTTTACTCCGATCTTTATGGCGATGTTTGCGCTTCTTATGCTCCTTGTCCTTCTCCCTATCTTTGTCCTTGTGCTTTCTGTGCTTCCTCTCCTTGTCCTTAGAATCTCCTTTCGATTTCCCAGGAATTGTAGGTACTCCTTTATCTGACTGCAGAACATCACAAAATGAACCCTTGTAGGACATAAGAGTAAGAATACATCTTCCCACTGGAATGACAGAGTTCTTACCATTGGCAAGTCAATAGGGGCTGTATCTCGCAGTTGAAATGCTTGCCCTAGTATTTCCAAGTCAAATTGTTGTATCTGAGCGGTTGACTCTCTCAAGTATGGAGCACCCTGAAAAAGTTGACCCAGCTCCATGCCTTCTCCCTTTCTAATTTCTGTGTCTCCGACAACACTGTGAAGATAATGTGTGTCCGCAACTGACAAAGGAAGACTTCTTTTGCAAAAGAAATCATGATGTCCTGATAGCTTGTAGTGGTTTATCAAATCAACAGCACCTGTAAGCTCTCTAGGCCCTGTATTTTCAAACAAATAGTTCATTTTGAACTTTTCAAATTGAAGGCATTATAAAATAATCAAATCAACAAACCTTAGAACATATTATTACGGAAATCATACATTTGATTGCAAAGTCCATATTCTGTAACTCTTTTAAGGGAACGAAACCCACTAATTATGCATAATTCCTAATCAAGGTTTAGAGCAAGGTATGCAATTTCAAATAATATCGCTTGGTATGGGCGGTATGTACCAGTCCGTCAACTGACTGATACACGGATCGCCCGTTACCAGACGGAATGGAATATATATATATATATATATATAAGGTGGCGTCGCGTCACGTTTTTCGACGACGCGATGTCGCCTTTTATAAGAATATTTATAAAAAGGCGATGCGATGTCGCCTTTTATAAGAATATATATAAATATAAATATAAATATATATATATGTATAAACGAGACGACGTCGCCTTTTATAAAAATATTATATATATAAATATTTATACATATATATATATATATATATAAAAACGAGGCAACATCGCGTCGCCTCGACAACGTTGCCTTTTATAAAAAATATATATATAAATATATATATAATCTTTTTATGTATAAATATATATTTATTAATTTATATATATATATATAAACGAGGTGACATCGTCGAAAAAAAAAAAAATATATATATATATATATATATATATATATATATATATATATATATATATATATATATATATAGTATCGTCATCATCATCTTAACGTCATAAACTTCTGTATGGTATGATATATATATATATACACACACACACACACACACACACACACACATATATATATATATATATATATATATATATATATATATATATATATATATATCTTGGTGGTGATAGGTATAATTAGTAGTTAGTACAACGATATATGGCCTTAGATGTGTACAATATACTTTGTGTATGTTGCCATTTGGAAATTGGAACTATGATCCTAATAGATTGCATATAAGCTTTCTAGAGCAGTAACATAAGTTACACAAGTCCGGATGCCCAACATCATACATTCTATATTATATGTGAGTGTACAGCTTACAAGTAAGATATGAGGATCATATGCATGATCCAGACATGTTACATGGTCTATCATCAAAATTTTAAATGAAAATGACAATCATTAAAAACCATAATGTGGCAAAAGCTAGGTCATGCCGTTGATAATTGGAAAGAAAAGATAGCATTTGGAATTAATTTTGGGTACAAGTTGTAAACCTTTTTCTCATTCTGAAGCCATAAAAATTCTCCTGATAACAGGCCTTTTTTATATTGTAAACTTCTGTTCAGATGTTATCCTAATCTAATCTTTATAAATCTGAATCATAATCCATATCTGGTAAAATTCTCTTGATTTAGGAGTACTGATAAAATCAATATGGGCATGTGTTTCACATGATTTGAAAGCATGCTTAACATTGATTGGATCAAACAGGAGATTTGTCAATTTTGGTTATAGTTTTATGGCTGGAGACTAAAATCAACTTGACCAGTCCCTAAGGTTGATCAGATTCAGTTTTGATCAAACTCCTATTTGAAATTCATATCTTCTCTTTGAACAACTATGCCAGTGTTTCCTACATAATCTTGGGTGAACACAACTTTGGATGCAGTGGATCATCATTTCTCTTTTTTTTGTCAACAATCATATCAAAAACAGGTGAGTTTTTAAAAATTCAGAGTTATACTAAAAAACCAAAAATATATAAATAGAAATTTGCCAAGCTAATATTGATGAATAGTAACAAAATGGAAGATGCATCAATCATTCAAATTGTTTCGTTTGATAAGTTTACCTCTTCCAAATTTCTTGCCTTCAGGATCCATCCTATCATAGCATTGTATTTCTGCAGTTCGTCTGCAATACAAGGAATGTGTAATGAATCAAATCTTCCCATATGATTCCATCAATTAACAACTACATTGATGCAAAACAAATCTCTCATAACTATGTGCTTAACAGAATAAAGATTTAAAAAGTCAAAATTGAATAATCATTTAGTGAAGCATATTACATAAAATTTTGCGACAATTTGCAGAGCGATGTACAGAATAAAGATGATAAATATCCAGGTCTCAAACAAAGAATCATTATTTCCAAGCATATCTAAAATGCTTTAGAAATAATGAAAATTGGAAACATGCTATTACTTGCCTGAAGAAGTTTACTTTTGTAGATCTGGTAACAAACTCAAGGTGATGGCCACCCCGCAGTAACCCACTCGCTTCCCTCCCTCATAACTATGTGCTTAACAGAATAAAGATTTAAAAAGTCAAAATTGAATAATCATTTAGTGAAGCATATTACATAAAATTTTGCGACAATTTGCAGAGCGATGTACAGAATAAAGATGATAAATATCCAGGTCTCAAACAAAGAATCATTATTTCCAAGCATATCTAAAATGCTTTAGAAATAATGAAAATTGGAAACATGCTATTACTTGCCTGAAGAAGTTTACTTTTGTAGATCTGGTAACAAACTCAAGGTGATGGCCACCCCGCAGCAACCCACTCGCTTCCCTCCCTTTAATGCATTTGCAAATACTATAGCTATCTTGAGTTAGAGCCAGTTTGCAACCAACTTTTGGTGGAATCTTTTTTCATGTTATATGTTCATACTTCATACCATATTTTAAATTTATGTGTATAAGAACGACTTTGATCTCTTAATACTTTTCTTTATCCCATTAAGCAAGAAATTTCATTGTGGACTTAACCACAAATATCCCTACCCAATGGAGTTCAACTTATGAATTACTTAATTAGAGTTTTGAATATAGAAAATTATTGTGTACTTTTATTGTAATAATATAAGACAAGTAAATTTATATTTACAATGTCAAAATGTTGGTAAAAAAATTTTAGATATCTTAAAAGTTTTTAATTATCCTACTTTCACTTTATATTATGTTTATTATTCTACTGCTTATCTATTTTTAATTGAATGTATTAATATTTTTTAATTGAACGTATTAATATTATCAAAACATTTGAAAAATATGAAATTGATAATGAATTGAATATGATTATCATGAGAGTGAATACTAAATAGGTTAATTAATTTTTAGATATTCCACCCATTTACCTTATTTCTTTTGTTTTTGATCCTTGAATAGATGGTTTGCATGATTATTAGAGTATGTTTTATGATTGTTTGCATTTAGACATTGATATTACTAAAATATTAAGAAATATTTAAATAATGATCATTAACTTGTATGCCAATTATAGTGCATAGACAAACTATCTCCCAATTTTCTCAATTTATAGTTGGCGAACAATATAGTGTAATTAGTTGAGGAGAAATAATATTGTTACAAAAGAGAAAAAACGAAAGGACCGTTAGGCTCAAAAAATTACAAAACAAATTTTAGTAACTCTGATGTCAATAGTGATTGTAAAGAAGGCTTTCAACGTTGGGAGATGCATCTTAGATGAGACCCTTCTATTATGAGCTCCGAATCAATTGAGACCCAAACATATATTAATTACTGGAGTTTGGACCAACACAGAGCAATGAAGCCAAGAGAGCATTTAGCTGAATGAACAATCCAGACATCCAACACAGGCAACGATTGATGCTATCTATTATTTTATATGTTTATATGTCATTACGTGTATAGAAATACATCCACTTCGATGAAAATTATGAAATAAAATTATGATTATTTTATTGTTATAAATTGTTTTAAACTAAAAATTTTATAACATAGCAGTTTTGATTCCATGAAACTATCCTTCTAGAACCAATAACAAAACCGAAACCATCTGGATCAGGTCCCCAAAAACATGAACCCGAGACCGAACCAAGGTTTGGGCTACCTAATGTTGCCTTTTCCCCCAACAAGTGCCCCAATGTTGGTTTTTTTTTCCTACATAGCACCTTTTTGTCAAAATAACAAAAGCACCCCAAACTACATTTAAGTTCTTTTCCATCTCTCCCTCCCTCATTAAATTTATTCAATCGAACAGATTGGACCAACCCAAAACTTATACCACTTCAAAAAAATTAATAATAAATAAAATATTAATATATATTGATTTATATTAAGATAAATGATAAATATTTATATAAAATTTATCTTCAAAGTATAAATAAAATATTATAAAATGAACAAAATATAAAAATAAAATTCTTAAATATAAATTAAAACAATATAAGACAAAATAATACATTTATATATTCTAAATAAATAACAAAAACTAAACATTTTATTTTTTTTTTAAATCTTAAAAATGAGATCTAAATGATAATTATTTTTATTTTAAAAACCTTTAAAAGGTTAAATTTATGTCATTTAAGAATTGAAATAAGTAAAAATGCATTTTTAAGTGCTTAAAAAATAAAAAGAACTTAAGCTTTGCAAGATTTCCTAAAAATTCCAAAATATTTAGAAACATGAGAGATCAATACTTTTTTGTTTATGGACTTCATTTTTGAATGACCCAAAACTAGTCTTAAAAAATAGTATAACTGAGATCCAAAAAAAAATTATTTTTAACCGAAACTTAATAAAAGAAAAGTTTTTGACCGATATTGATTTTGCATTCACCTTAAACTGAACAAAGATTAAAATCAAAATTTTCAACTTTTAAGGGCTAAATTAACTAAAAATAATTTTTTGAAAGATCCTAATAAAAAATGTGGTCATTTAGGGCTTAATAAAACATTTTCAAAATTTCATGAAAATTTTGACAAAAAAGGTTATAATTTCAACATAAATTCGTACAATATTTTTATATATGTAATCCCATTTTATAAACAACATAAATGAGGTCCAAAAAAAAAATTTTCAAAACTTTATAAATTCATCTTTGATAAAATTCAAATGATTTTTAACCTAAATTGGTTCCAAATTCACCTTAAATTGGCAAAAACAAAGTTAACCTTTTAAGGGCTAAATAACTAAATATAAAATTCCAAAGTCAAAAATTTTAAAAAAATATATCATCTAGGTTTTCACAAAAATTATGGCCAAATAATGTTATATTTTTAGCCTAAATTGGCCTAAAATAAAAAATATAAATTTCAGCTTTTACGATTGAATTAACTGAAAAATAAATCCTTTAATTATCCAAAAATAGCAAAATTGGTCATTTAGGGGTACAATATATATTTTCAAGATTTTATGAAACTTTTTATATTTTTGTATAAAAATAGACCACTACTTTTTAATTGAGTTATATTTTTTTAATAAGTCCCAAAAATAGTGTAAATATTAGCTTTAAGACATAAAGAGTATTAATTAGCCTATGAAGAACAAGAATACTCTATGACTCATGATGCAGAATGAATAATTTAGGAGAGGCCTAATTAGCTTTGGCAACTTTTGGGGCATAGTGCCTTTAACAACACTGCCCTATGAGAGAGGAAGGGAGAAGGGGCAGTGAGAAGGGTGTGGGAGATGTTTTCTGACATGGATACACATCCACAAAACAGGCGTGTCCGTGCTTCGTAGGTCACCATGTATCACCTTTGCCATATTTGCATCTCACAAATATGCCTCTTCTCTTCCTCTTCCTCTTCCTCCAGCTCCTCGCTCTTCCTCCACTACCCGTTTTCTCCTTTTTCTTCCTTTATGAAACATCAATATATACCGATGTAGTGACACACATGTACACCGATACACAAGACAGACATTGATATATAATCACCGAAACAGGTCCACTACCCGAATGACGATTCTTAATACTAAGTACTATAACCTTTAGTAAAATTTCTTGATGTGCCTTCTAAAATCTTATGATGAGGCTAGTCAAATTTTAGTTCAAGATACAATGGCTCGTAAATCTCAATCGATTTCAAACAAAATGGTTGAATTCTTAAAATATAACAATATTAAAATATAATTAATATAAAATATAATTAATAACAGAGATTAGCAGAGCTAAAATCTAAATAGAAACTATTATATGATAATAGTAGTTAACTATCTACTGTTAACAGTAGTTATAGGGGAGAAAATATAACTAATAGTGGAAAGTGGGGAAGGAGAGGGCGACGATGACAAATGAACTTTCAGACGACGACGGCAGCGATGAAGGAAGCTACGGACGACAACAACAGCAGTGGAGGAAGCTTCGAACAACAACAACAACAGCGAAGGAAGCTGCGGATGGCAGCAACAGGGACGATAAAAGCTTCAGATGGTGACAACGATGACAACGAAGGCTGTGGACGATGACATCGTGAGCAGAGGAAGCTTCAAAAGTATTCATCGGTGTCAAAGGAAGTTGTGGTCCTCTCCCTCGATAGTGGAAGGAGTTGCACACGGAAGTAGCAACGGTGGAGGGAACTACACACAAAATCTAGACCTTCGGACCCATCTGTCGGCGGCAAAGGAAGCGTCGATCCTGTGCGTACGTGGCAGAGGCAACGACAGAGGAAGCGATGATGGCAAAGGCAGCGACTGCGCACGTAGGGTTTATGGCTTGGGGTCGCGTAGGGGGGCGGGGTTTGCGTATGTAGGTTTGGTAACACTATATAGCTTAGTTCAACTTCAATCGAACCACCTAAGCTACTGTTCAACCGCATGATTCGTTTCAATCGGACCAAGGTGCCCGACGCCTGGGTTCATGCGAGTGCACAAGCGCCTGGTCGAGGCTTGAGGCACTTGGGCCTTTCCTCGCCTCACCCGAGCACCCAAGCACTTATTTAAACCCCTATTATACCTTTAATGAAAATTTTCATATTTTTGCATAAAACAACAAATGAGTCTATATTAATATTGATATATATTAATATATAATTATTTAAACATTATATAATTATTTTATAATTTTATTAATATAAATTAATATTATTTAATATTTTGGATATTATTTATTCTAGATCGTTCCATGTTTTGGGGTTGATTATAGTGGTTCAATTAAAAGTGTTGACTCAATTGAATTGATTTAAAAAGAAAAAAGAATGCTTGAGGATACTTCTGTCTAAATGTAAAGATAAGGGTGGTATAAAAAAATAAATAAGGTGTTTTATTATAAATCGACAATGTAAAATTCACATTTTATCTAAATTTTATCTTAATTAATATCACGCTCCAGACTAACCAAACTCGATTCTCAAGTAAATCGATCCATGTGTGAAAAAAATCCCTTTTTAGAGAGCAAAATAATATTCTTATTCAAAACAAATTTTTATTTTTTTACAAAAATGATAATAATTAAATCTATCTTCACATCAAATCATCCTCCTGCTCTCGCTCCAAATACCATGCTACCTTCAAACAAACCTATATATTTTCTTTTTCTTTTTTTTTTTAGCACAAATGCCTAGTAGAGAATAGGGTAGAGTTTAAAGGAAGCATACAACAATATGCTAATCCCATATTAATAAATACAAGTATCTGTGAAAAGGATTAACTGATTAATAAGAGGATGTCTTGTATGACACATGTATATTCACAATAAATTATTCATAATTAACGTGTTTTAATCATATGTTGATACCACAAAAAGCTATCATACCCATTATGCATAATGCATACTTATTCAAAAATTTACTCTAATTGCATGTCACAAAACAATAATATTCAAATAAAGAGAACAGCATATTTAATGCAAATCGCATAACAATAACAAGAATCAAATCACATTTCACATATCACACTCTCTTTTGTTTTTCTTTCATATTCTTTTCATATCACATGTCATATGAATAAGGGGGTATAGTGTATAAATAAGGGAGTATATACTATACTACCTTATTCAGATAGGAAACAAAAATAATTATGGAACTCAAGTACATACTAAACCCGAGGGAACCAACCCCACTATTTGAACATCATCATTGGTGGACTTAAATGCCATCTCACGTGTTGGGTCACGGGTTTACCACCCAAGAGTACATTTCTCACAAGATGATAGCACATCCTTGTTGTTCACATAATATCCATCAAACTCAATCCATTTTAGCAAAAATGTTCTTTCTAATTCTCTTACTAAAGCTACTATAAGGTAAAACATACTATCTCATAACCTCCATCTTGGTGAACTTAAACACCATCCTTTACTCGATCCAAAAGTTTACCACCATCCTTTGCTCAATCGCGTGTCTCATGTCAACACTACACTATTATACCTCTTTAAGGAAAATCAAATCATGGTTCATGATCAATGATACATGACATGAAACTAAATAATTAATTATTGGACTATACTGAATCATAGCACATGCAAGCATTCATAATAGCAGATGCCAAATAAAATGAAATTTAAACTTTAAACACAAGATTCACCATAGTCAAATAACTCATTAAATGTATGCTTAAAAAAAATATTAATAATAGCATGACAACATGAAGTCTTCAGACATCAAGTCATAACTTACGTTATTCCTAGGAAATTTACAATCAACCAAAGTGACACTACAACACACGATATATGTACATTCATTATTTTACAAAATAGAACTAACATTTCAAACATAAAAATTCTACATGCAACAAAATCCATGATCAATCCTAGTATTAAAGAAAATTAAAGGGTTACATGTTTCTATTTCAAGAGGCTAGCCTTGGTAAAACGATAAAATTGTTCCTTTGCGACCTAGGAGACCAAGGTTCGAGTCACGAAAACATCCTCTTCAAATATTTAAAGGTAAGGCTTTGTACATTGACCCTACTTTGACCCTACATGGCGGAAGCCTCATGCATTGGATACGGCCTTTCATGTTTCTATTTCGGTTAGTCAAAATAAACACGTGCAACAAGGACATGCATATTTGTTCGTTAAAAGGCTATATAACAAACCATGCCATCCTAATGCTAGCAGTTCAAGCATCCACAAGCAAATTTATATTTATTTCCAACTTAGATATGTGTCACTATTCTTTCCTAATTTAAATTATTTTTACTAAAATTATAGTAAATTTATATCTATTTCCAACTTAAAAACCCTAATCTAACTTTTTTCTATTTTTTAGAAATTTTTGGAGCTATTTTCGGTCTTTTTTTTTTTGTGTCGTCGGTATGCCCCGTCATACCGACACACGGTACATCGATATGCCTTGGTACGTAACGTACCGATGGTCAATCAATACACATCCAAACCATAAAAAACATAAGTGATGATTTCAACCATGTATTAGCTCAATCAGATTTACCACATATTGGTCCATTGGAGTATTGAATCAATCTTGAATTTGGATTGGTCACCAATCCTAATTTAAGGTTGGTCATCAATTGCTAATAGATGTTCATAGCTTAATGTCCTACTTGACAGGTGAGTTTAATTTGGTCTAGGTTACGTCTTAAGCTGTCTAGATCTAACAATTTTAATGAATAATTAATTGGAAAGAAATTAATTAAACTTGCCAAATCACTCGTTTATTTATGTCCTAAAGTAATAGCATTACATTAAAGCTTCATAAGAAAAAGCTAGTGAAATCTAGAAAGCCAAGTAGAAATAAAAGGTTGAGTAAGACAATAAATAGAAGCCAACATATTAACCTTAACACCATTAGATTTACCTAATTTATCAAAACTCATGCTTTAATTTAGTCACATTGGCCCTTAAACTTGTTTCAACTTTCAAGATTGCAACTCTTATCACTAACAGTTCTCTATGACTATGACCAGTTTGTGCGATTTTTCCATCATGTTGCTAGAACTATTTTCCTTTCACTAATTTTAAACTGGAATTTTGTTGCCCAAGATTCTTCAAACCAATAATGATGGCTTCTGCAATTTTAAGCCTCATACATAGTCATTATCCTTTTCAACTTCAAGTTGTCTGATATGTATAAAGTGGTTGCTAGGATTTGCTTCGTGTTGAGCCAACATGTAAAACTAAGCATTTGAAGATGTCACTTTTTGAATGCTATTATCATCAACTATCTCATTGAGCTTAAGATCCTGTATTCAGGGAGATAAGACACTAAAAAGGTGCCAGCAGTTTCTTTTTTAGTTAACTACTTCTGATTTCATCCTTATGGTGATTAACATAAATGTAAAATTTGGAAGTAATCTATTTTTTTTATATTTGTATGACAAAGGCAACCAATAATTCCACACATTTTACTTGTTTATCATTCTTTTAACTAAGTAATATTTCCATACTGGTTAGGAATTAAATAAATTTTACTATGTATTTTTTTTAAATAATATATAAATCTTCTCATTTTTATATATATTTAATGTTTTTCATTGAACTTGCAGTTCAACAGCTTGATGCCTCAGTTCAAACAATAACAGAGTAACCCAAGGCTAGACTCAGGTAACTATGGCCAGCAAAATATAGAATTATAATCCTTTCAATAACAGTCACAACAAAAGTACCAACAATGATAATAATGAGGAACAGAAAAGCAAGATATGCCTAAATAGTTAACACAAGCATTCAACAAACTAGGTACATGTATGTACATGAACAACATGCAATCAGATAATCCACATTTGGCCACACAAGAACATAAGGCAGCATAATCATGGCTTCCTGTATTTTACTCTTAGAGACCATCCAATAACGAATGTCATGATTTCACTAACATACTGATTGTCAGCATACCCATAATTGTCCTTTTCTTCTACATATTTTTTATGAATAACTGTGAACTACTCACTTTTTGCTAACAAAGTTACTGATCGCATCAATGAAATGGAAGAGAACCACCTATATTCCTTCATAAATTAGTTTCCAAATTATGTTGCTTTTAAATTCTGATAATTGAGATAACATGAGATAATGTAAAACTGCACATCCAGCAATCAGCACCCATGAAGCCACCTTTAGATGTGATCCCAGTGAACCTGCATGAACTGTTGAGATAAGCTATTTCTAATTCCTCACCAGTTAGCTTAGTCCTTCCTTCCCTTTTACTTGCAGTTATATCTAAGAGCTAATTCTAAACCCTCCTTTTCACTTATCAGTTAGCTTAATCCTTCCTACCCTTTTACAGGAACTAATTACCAAACACAAGCCCATCCACTTAATCATACAATCTTGAGTTTCAAGCCAATATGTCTATATTATGGAACTGTACCAAATACGTGGTCCAAGATTGGTCCATCTGAGTCACTAAAATATAACCATTCAGTACCAGGGTTTCAAGACACAGATTTTGTTAGTGTAAGATTGCATCAATAGAATAGCACAATGGAGGCCTATAGATGTAAAAATTAGAAATATATGTTTCTGTCTATCTGGTTTCAGTTCTAAGTTCCATTCTTTCAAGATATATGTACTAAACAGCAACGATGGTTCCCCACTTGACGTTGACTTCTACAGTGTATATGTTCAGCCAAGCTAAGTTATTCACACCTTCTAAGTGGAGTCTTGAGTACCCTTACCTAAGTAGCCTCGCATGGATGTGGTCGGCCAACAATGCCAAATGAGTAAACATTTCACACACACAACCCTAAAAGGCATATTAATCAAGATGCTAAAAAAGCAAAATCAACCAATTTTACCACATGATATGCTTCAAATTAGAAAAAACTGAAGTACACTATCTTTTTGCATACAGTCATTTAACAAAAAGACTACATCTAAGTGTTTTTCGTTCAAGATCAATATTCTCGACTCACAACCCGAATTAAACCTTTATAGACATGAGAACAGTATTTCTTTCTGTTGCTTATCTATGTCGCAGAACACGTGCACATAAAAAATGAAAAAACTCAAGAAATGGAGAGAAAAAAACTTAAAAAAACAAGAGACGGTAAGCATGCAACAATCCAATCCAAGATCAAATTGGTTCGAATTGGGTGTCAGAAAAACGAACCTTACGTATGATTTTAGATTTACGGGCTCGACCCACCCCTTCTTTATATCACTACGAAGAGCAAATACGGGTTGACGAGGAGTTGACCGAAACGAGAGAAAAGGAGACGGATACTTCGGCGCTGAACCTGAAGGAAGAGGAATTTACTCAAGATATGATTATTTATATTCCTTGCTTATCTATGTCGCAGCAACGCGCACACGGAAAAGGAATTTACCCAAGAAATGGAGACAAAGAAACCAAAAGGAACAAGAACCAGAAATCATGCAACAATCCGGTCCAAGATCGAGACAAGAAACCAAAAGGAACAAAAGTCATAAATCATGCAACAATCCGGACCAAGATCGAATTGGTTCGAATCAGGTGTCGAAGAAACAAACCTTGTGTACGATTGTAGATTTGCCGGCTCGACCCACCCCTTCTTTATATCACTACGAAGAACAAATACCGCAGAAACGGGAGAGAAGGAGACGGATACTTCGTCGCTCAACCCCGGGCCACCCGAGAGTAGGACAGGAAAGGAAAAGTAAAAGGGGTGGCGGTGGCAGAGGCAAAGGCACCAGCAGCAGTGGCGGCGGTGGAGGGGGCGGTGACGGAGGCGAGAGGATGGTGAAGGGAAAGAAGGGGCAAGGAGCTTCCGTGAAAACTAGGGTCAAGATGGATCCAGCTTCCAAGTACCTTCTTAAGGGCAGAGTGGTAAGAATAATATATTAGCCTTGGCTTTGTATAGGTCGGTCAGATTCAAAGAACAGAAGATAGGATTTAGAAATTTGCTCCCAACCTGATTTTCTTGTTGCCAAGCCCTCGTTAGGTTCATGGCACTTCCGACAGGATCGTCCTTCGGTTTACCAATTAGAGGACAATCAAATAAAAATACATTTTTATGTTGCATAATCCACGTTAAGGAGAATTATCGCAATTCACTTCCTGCCTTCATCCATCATGATCGGAACATTATTTTTTTCATTTTGTTTTTTATCCTATTTTAAAGTAGGAGAAAGCTAAGGTTAAAAAATAATTATGTTTCAAAAAAGATACAGTTCTATATGTTGTTAAGATCGGAAAGGATCCAAGGCACTGAGGACAGAGGAGGATCTTTCACCCATTTTGTTCAACACTTAACCAACCGCTCATATTGTGTCGGGGGAGGACGTTAGAAAGATAATAAAATTTAAATATATTTGAATGATCGTAAGATCTGGATGATAAAAAAAATCAAACATATTTCAAGATGGACACATACATAAAGTTTAACTCGTGAAAAATAATAGAAGTAATTATATAATATCTAATATAGTTAAACCCCTTTAATATCTCGATCCTTCGACTTAAAATATTTATATTAAAATTATAATTATAAAGGTGAAACATTTAATCTCATTTATCATAAACATCGTCGATTTTACTAATATAAAATACAACACGTGACAGCATGTACAGAAATGATACAAAAATGATAGGTAAAAAGATAATTTTAACGTTTCATTATTTTTTTGTTATATTTTAATTAAAAATTTATAATTGACTATTGTAATAATGACGGACAATGACATCGCCGAGGCCGTGAGTGACTCTTGTGATGGTGGTCAATCTTGTTGATGTCGATTCATCAGAGATCGAGGCGGAGCGGTGCCCGTAGTAGTAGTGGTGGTTTCATGACAATTGTGGTGGATCTCGAGGATATAAGGAGGAAGAACAAAGAAAGTGACAATGAGAGATGAGACAAAGGAAGATGAGGAAAAAGATGAGAACGATGTGTCACGAAAGATAGTGTTGGTGTAGTGATAGAACCTTAGAGGAATTCTATGTAGATTGATCTTTAAGGGAGATCAATCCTTGGAACGTTATAGGGGTTCCACCCTCCTAGAAGTCAGTCATACAATTACAATTGGAGATAGATCTTGTTCCCAAAGAGATTGAGACTACATGCTTATATAGGGCTCCAAACCCTATCCTTATGGGCTGCTAGCTAAGTGAGTTACCCATTTTATCCTCAACCCTAGCCGACCGGCCCAATAAAGGGGGGGGGGGGGCTAGGAAGCCCAAAGACCCAAATATAAACCCTAGTCACTCTTCTTTATAGGATAGAGACGGCTATGTGGGGTTTATTACAATCTCACAGGATTTTTATTAGCTACTTCTTAGTTGAGTATGACCCAAATCTACTAGGGTCCTATCAAGCCCGCCCTCTCCAAATCAGCCTTGTCCTCAAGGCTGAGGTTCTATGAACTCAGGAAATAGGGTCTTCAGCTCCTCATATAATTCCCATATGGCATCTTCGAGTGGTAAATTATTCCAATGCACTAGTACTTCAGTAGAGAGATGTCGACGATGCATCACGATTCTACGGTCGAGGATGGCTTATAGTTGGGCTTAAATATCTCCATCATCAGTGGTGTTGGGCAGTTGGATCTAGGGTGACTCGTGTTCTCCCAACTTAGGCTTCAAGCATGACACATGGAAGACATGGTGAATTTTGGCATCCTCAGGCAATTTAAGTCTGTATACCACGACTCCAATATGCTCTGTGATTTGATAAGGCCCATAAAAACGTGGGGATAGCTTCATGGAGGCTCGTGTGTTGATGGAGAGTTGCTTGTATGGCTGTACGCGAAGATAAACCCAATCTCCTACTGATAACTCTCTTTTGCTTCGTCGTGTTGTTACGGACTTAGCTAGTTTTGCCTAAGTCGTGCGGCACCCTTGCATGTCCATCCACAAAGGTTAGCCTTCCTGAAACCTTCTATTGTCCCTTAGGACCTACAAAAGAGAAAATGGGTTAGAGAAAGTGCCTCACTCGGGATCCATAAGTAAATATTTCAGAAAACACTTCATAACCAATGCAAATTACAAACAGACTTTATAATCTCTGAACGGTTGCATAAAAAAGGTCAAAGTAGTCTACAACAAATCGAATATTTCTTACAAGTGTCCACATGACATAACCTTTATTTACAAGCCTAAAACGACCACCAAACCTAACTAAAATGGGGTTGTTAAGCCTTTGATCGTCCCTCTATATACTGTACAAAGCATGAACAAACTAAAAAACATGGACATATATAAGCATTACATCAAACATCCTATTTAAAATTTTATCTATAACATTCTCCCCCACTTATTCCTTCGACGTTCTCGTCGAAGCCTTTGTTGACACTGTAACTCCTCGCCTTTACTGAGTCTTCAATCTTCTGCTCCAATTGTAATATGCCTCTTAGCTCCTAGTTGCTCTCCACTACTGTTGTTGAGTAGTCAAACTTTTGATCTGTCATGTTGCTTCAACTCGCCAATGCCTCTCACTCTAGTATGGGGTTGGCTGGAGTTGTGTTGATCTCTATTAGTTCCAGTGGATCCTTTAGATGAAGGAAAAAAATATCCTTACTATGCGCCAGTCTCTCAAATAACTCATGTTACTTAAACTGGGTTGATGCTTGTTGGAGCTTTAACGAGCATCACTTCGCAAACTTTTGAAGTTTTGGGTCCTTCCTCCATAAAATTTATTCATCGACTCTTCTTTCACTTAGTTATCACTTCCAAGTAGATTCGCATCAGTTCCACTTTCGATTGGTATTCTGTTGAGAAATGAAATAGATAATCTACTCTCAGTAGCACTGATCACCATTATATTTTATTATCTTCGAAGGGTCTTTGAACCTATGCAGAGCTCCTCTATTGGATAGATAAGAGAATTGGGGTACTCAGATTCGCCCATTCTCCTAAGAGTTGAGAAAGCAATGATTACTTGACTTTGCCCGCCTCCTCGATGGTTGTACTCTATGCATCGAGCTGGTTATTGGCCTTCACCTGCCCTTTGTTCACACTTCCGAAGCACTTGAAGTGTTTATACTCCTTGTGTTGAGTTAGCTACTATGATTCACATTCTTAATGCCATTGAACTTCTGGAATGCAAGAATTTTTCACCCCAACTTGGAGTAAGTCTCTAATAGTTTTGATCGCCTCTAGGATTATACCGTCTTCTCCATCAACCCTACCGCCTACTCCACTAAGTAGCAAAGGTACAACACTATGTACTGCCTGCTTCATTTCTTGGTCATGCACTCTTGCATGACCTAAAGTCCTTCACTTTCGGCTATCTTGATGAGAAGCCCGCTGACACTGGTCTTACAAAGTTCATTGGCCTCTGCCCTTCAGCCTTGTCTCGGTACTTGGAGTTTGCCTCTGCATGCTCCACCTCCTCGACCCCTTCCATGACCAAGCACTCTCCCTTCATGAGAGCAAGGGATCGATGACTTCACGAAAGTCTCGTCTCTACGGTACCATGGCGCTGCCATTCCCATGGCCCTACTATCTGTCGCCTCGCATTTGCATCCCTTTTCTTCATGATCAGTAGATATATCTTTGTGACACTCCTCCGAGTCTTCCTCCATTCTAACCGATCATTGGTTTTGGGTAGCTAAGTCTCTCTGGACTTATCGTCGCTTCCTCGCCCCTTTCAACCCCCTGCTTCAACACCTTAGTGTTCTCCAAGAAAGTCCCTTTGATCAATGGAAAGATAAACTACAACTCTCATGCATGGCCTCTGTCATCATGTTGTAGGGTTTGCATCGATTCTGTTATCCTTAGCTTCCTTGGTAGCAACGTTCGCTTACTCGACATTGTCCTCTGACTTGCTGGGCTCCCTTAAGCGAATATGGGCTCTAGAGTAGTCCAACTCTCCAGCTGCTTCGATCATACCTCTACATGATCAAGTCCCTCCCATAGGACTCACTGGTCCTTGCATTCAAACTTTTCTCTCGGTGGTACATAGCCCCCCATATGCTGATGAC